>PPKY03000016.1:0-339954 GCA_003706315.3 Ambrosiozyma oregonensis (nom. inval.)
CTATATGAAAAATGGCTGACCTATAACCTGTAATTTGTAACAATAATGATTTACAGTAACAATGTAATAAGACATGCATATTATCATAATGATAATGGAATGTGATGACTTATTTCCGATAAAGGTGTTTTGATACTAAGTATTTAAAGATTAATCCAAGGTTTATTATAAGAGCTATGATCAGCCTAACTTCTTACATTTTCCGAACTCCTCCCTCATAGCGTAATGGTGATCGCGTTCGGCTACGAACCGAAAGGTTCCAGGTTCGAGTCCTGGTGGGGGAGTTCATTTTTCAAGGGTAGACTCTTTTTTTTCGTTCAATAAACATCCATTCGTTAAGATTAAAATTAATTAGGTAAATATATACAACAAAGTTAGTAAATAATTCAAAAGAAGAAGTAAGATTTATTTTAACGGAAAAAATAAAAAAGAATGACTGTATGCAAAAAATAAGAACATGTAAAATAACAAAAGTGAATAAAATCAAAGTAAAGAGAAAAGATATGCATTACAAGTTGAAGAAAGGAACAGTAACAAATAAAAAAAACATTAAAACAGATCAGTAACGCTTACCTATTCCGTATGAGCACTAGGTGATAAATCATCTAATTCAATACTCTCAACAATTGGTTCAGTATAAGCTTTACTAGGAGGGATTTTACTATTAGCAAATGAAGCAGGTTTTTCATGGTCATCTAAAAGTATATCTCTTAATCTTTCTTTGGCAACTTTTTTTGTTTGATTTAATGTAGCAAAAACAATTGTTAAAATAGGACCTAACATTTCTGTATTGTAAGCAACATAAGCACCAGAAATGACAATTATTGATAATCCAAATAACAATGGGTTTCTTAAAATGGCCATAAATTCATTCCATCCCAAGACAATAATAATAGCATAAATGTATAATGGTATTTGGGTTGAACTTAGAACAATTGATCTTTTAGCCTCGACATATATAGCATCTGTTTCTTTCTTTATTCTTTTGGAGATGTTATTTTGTTCTTTATTAGATAACAAATGAGAAAAGTTACGAGAAATCTCTTCTTCATCATTATCATCAAAATCATCAAAATCATCTTCATGATCCAAATCAACGTCAGGAACAATTGGCTCGCCAGTTGAAGATAAAACAGCGTTAGAGAATAATGGCAACAAGCCTACGGTATCTATTCTAGCTTTATTAAATTGAATATCAATTTCAGTTGCGTTTTTCCAAACTTTAGGTAGTCCATCTTCATCATATTTGAATAAGTCTTCAAACTTATTTCTTAATATTCTTGAGACGGTATCTTCGCCAACAAAATCATGAATTATTTCTTTGAATTTAAGCCAAAATGTTTTATCAAGTTCCTTAGCTGTTGCCTCATTGGCCTCAGGTTGTAATCCTAATTTGAAATCGTAAATTCCGTTATCCAATAGATAACTTTTCAAGGTATTTAATTTCTTCTCTTGAAAATTAGATAAGATGATATCCCAAGAATCTTTACTTGGGGCCGTTAAAATATCAACAACGTCTTCTTTAAAGTTTAATTGAAATCTCTTTGTTAATCTAGAAATTAAACTAGATTTTTCTTTCAATTTCAATTGTTCGGATGTTTCAATTAGTGATTCTTGTAGTTTTTCCAATCCCACAGTATAATTGTAAGGTTCAGCAAAGTGAAAAATGGTAGCTTCTTTAATGAAGAAATTAATAGCTTGATTGGATGAATTTATCAATAAATCAGCAAAAGGTAATTTAGATCTTGATTTCTTAGCTTTACTTATAGTATCAGTAAATTGTCTTAATGATTCTTTGCTTAATTTATTCAATTGTTGGGAGTGAACTTCTTTCAATCTAGTATCAACTTTAGATTGTAAAGTATCCTTTCTTTCCAAATAAACAGAATTAATATAACGAGCAGCTTGTTCATCGTAAATACTTGAAACATTTTTTCTTAAATTTTGTAATGTCAATGAAATCCTCTCTGAATCTTCCATTGAATCAAAATCAATTTTATTGAATTCTTGTTCAAATGTGAGATACGCCTGCTCAGAAATTTCATCACATCTAAATCTGGCAACTAAGATTTGTTGAGTTGGTAAATCTAAATCTTTATTTAATTCAATTTGATCCCAAATTTGTTGAGAATATAACGTCCATGCGTCAATTGGAATTCCACGATGATACTTTGGACTTGTCAATTCATTATCAGCATAAAACTTATCACCTAAAACTTTTATATCATGCTCAAATTTTTCAGGTTGAAAATGCTTATGAGCAATTGCCTCAAACTTCAAATCAAAGAAATCCGTTAATTCAACATCTTCACAACCTTCTGGTTTATTCAAATCATTCCAAATTTTGTGTAAATCTGATCCTAAAGTTTTACTTAAATTTTCTATTGGAGTAACCCCTGTAAAATCTCTAATAACAAATAATAACAAGCATTTTTGTCTACTGCTATGAAATAAAGATAAATTAACTTCAAAAACTGTTTTGAGTAATTCCAAGTTTGCACCTTGATATAAACCAACTTGATGTTCCCAAATATTAATAATCAAAACTTCAGAAGTGGATAAAGCAAATAGAGCAGATTTTCTTTCAAAATCTTTATCTTCTGCTTTTTCTCTGCCATCAACACCTTCAACATCAAGAACGTAAATATTATTTTTATTTGAATGACCATTATCATTTTCAATAGAGGCAATAGTGTTTGCATGTGATAGCCAAATACCTTTAGTAGTTTGAGCTCTTTTAGTTTCATCCATAACATCAAACTTTGTACCAAATAGTTTATTCAACAAAGTGGATTTACCGGTAGATTGAGAGCCAAACACCGAAACGATATGATAATTTAACCCTTTGTCATCATCCGAATCATAGAATTTCTCCATATAGGACAAAAGATTCGTATTGAACTCTTTATTTTCATCAATCAATTGCAAAGATGGCACTAAAGTTGTTCCTACCATTGTTGAACCAGTCTTTATTGTTTGAAACTGTTTGTGTGTATTTAAATTGAAATTTTGTGGTGAAAAGCAACTATAAATTGGAATTTGAATCACAGCCAAACGAGCTTAAAAAAAGGACAACAAGCAAACAAAACAAAGTGGCGCATTCACTTTGCTGGGGTTGTGGCGCATGGAGTGATCCCTTTTCTCTTTTATTATTGGTACCCTTTTGTAGTTTAGATCAGAAGTTTCAGATATATTTATATATTTATATATATATATATATATATATATAGATGATAATGTTACCCAATCTACCAAAAGAAATATTAGATCAAATTTTTGTATTTTTAAATCCATCAGATCATATTTCATTTATTCTTACTTGTAAATCAATTTATCAAAAAGTCTATCCAACCTTATTCAGGATTAATAAAATATTGTTAACTTATTGTCCTAAAACATTTGATCAATGTAGATCAAAACAATTTATAAGAACTTCTCAAATATTGAATATTTTAGAAACTGATCCAGAGTTATACAAGGAATGTCGGTTTTTACATGTTAGAATTTGTTCTTCAAAACATCCTTTACATTTACCTTTACCTTTACAACGTAATATTATCAAACCAAAAACAGAACTAGAACTAAAAACAGAAACAAAAAGCAAAGATAAAATACATTTGGATTTGAATGATTGTTTATTCAAATTTCATGCTTTGAAATTTTTAAAACTATATATATATAATTTATCAAAATTGAAAGAATTTTTAGAACATTTACCTGAACATTTAACAAAACTAACAATTGTGATAGATCCTAAAAAACTCAAGTATCAAGAGAAAGATAAAACATTGAAAACAATTCAAACTGGAAACTTAAAATATTTTAAACTTGCAACGGTTAATAAAAAACCTTTAATTTACAATAAAACTACAATGAGAAGCTTGATTGGAACTCATGTTGTCAGAGCAGGAGTCACCGAACCGATTATTGACAATTCATTGAAATTGCTTAGTGCAACTAAGTATAATAAAAAATGTTTGGAAATAAATTTGTTTGGGCAAATGATTGGAAAGTTATTATGTGCTAACTACAAAACTATTAAGTTGATCGATATTGAAGGAATCGAAGCAAACATAATATTTAATAAAGACAATCTTCAATCTGATGAACTTTATAGTGAAGCTATGATTCAATATCCAAATTTGTATGCTGTGAAATTATGCTCTTTATCAATAAAGAAGATTGATTGGTGGCTTTCCAAATTTGAACAGATGAACACAATCACTATTCCGAAAGTCAGGTTGAAAAAAAAAGTGACCCCTGTTGTGATAATCAAAAGTAACTTATTTCGAAACCAAGAAATTTACAAATTCCGTTTGTTGGGGAGTGAAAAAGCTGGTTGGTCTATAATGGAAGGCCGTCTTTGCGGTGAATTTTGGAACGAGTTTTGCTATAATTGAATCGTCAAAAAGAGCGACGTTATTTTCTTTTTATATGTTATTTTGTTTACAATGTGTGTCCTTTATACCTTCTTTAAAAACATAATTATAAACCTTTTATTTGACTAGTTACATCATGAGTGCTGTTCAAGCTAAACTTCAGAAATCTTTAGCAAGATTCAAAGAAAGGTATGACTTTATTCGCTCAATTAAGATTTTATAGTGTAACGATACTAACTTTACACCAACCAACGCCTACCAGAATTTCCAATGGATCATATTATGAAGCACAACAAACAATTAGATCAATTACCAATAGATATATTCACGCACAAAACTTCAATGCAGCAATTGAACTATTATATCAAAGTTCAATGATATTAATGGAATTCAAAAAATACGATGAAGCTTCTGATTTATTTTTATTTATGATTGAAGTTTTTGATAAAGATGATAGTAAATCATCAAATGATTTTAAAAATCAAGATTTAATCAAAATTATTGATTTTTTGAACGTTTTACCAAATGATGATGCTAACTTATTAACTTTATCAAAAGAAATATCAAAGTTTGTTTTGAAAAAAACTGGCGATGAAGTTGGATATACAAATTTAAATTTTATTTTAGGTAAGAAATTATATTATAGTGATGTTCCTGATTTGGTTGCTAAAAGTGAGTCATATTTATTTTTAAGTGGTGATAGTAATGAAGAAAGTTTTAATTTATTAGTTGAATTAACGTTTCAATCATATTTGAAAGATGAATATGAAGGAGAAGAAGATCAATTTGGATTTTACGTTTCCAGATTAGTTTTACCTTATTTAATTTTGTTTAATTTGAAATATGCTAATTTAAGCTTAGCTAAGATGATATCAAAAGCTAAAACTAATTCAAAAAAATCAAATTTAGAATTCAAAACAGCTGGTGATATTACTGTTTTAGATGAAACTGATGATTCAGGAAAATTGATTAATTTCTTATCATTACTTATAGCTTTAATAGAAAGAGCATCTACAGGAAATGATACCAACTTCAAAGTTTTATTTAATAGATATAAGCCACAATTATCTAAATATGAACCTTTATTAGCTAAAGTTAATATAATTGGACAACTATATTTCAATGTTACTGTTGTTCAAAAGCAAACTAATATCCTTGCGCAAATGATGAGTGGATTAACTGGTAATTGATTGAGGTATATGAGACAGAAAAGAAAGATAAAGAAAGAGAGAAAAGACAAAAGACAAAATAAAAATAAAAATATGTATATATACGTATTTACATACTTTTTTTAGTGTTTATTAATTCCCTTGTTTTCTATATGAAATGTTAAGCAAAAAAAAGAAAAAAGTGTATTGTAGTTAATATTTAAATATCATTATTAATAATCATCAGTTTGAGGTTGAGCATCTAATAACTGATCAGAATGTTCATCTAACTTTACAACAGCACAATCTTTTTTTATTTTTGAATTATTAAGTGATTCTAATAACTCAGGTCTTTTAGATTTATGTAATTCATGTTTAGCTTCTTCATAAGTACACCATTTTCTACTTCTATTTGATTCCGGCCATTTATCAGATAATTCATCAATTTCCATTTCATAAAAATGAAATTCACTTCTTGGAATCTTAATACCATCTGAATTGTTTAAATCTATAACATTTGAATAATTTTTTTCTAAATTTTTTTGTTTAACAAACCTATGATCTTCAACTATTGGTAATTTATTTAATATCTTACCAATTGCACCTGATTCTTCCCAAGTTTCTCTTCTTGCAGTCAAACTAAAGTTATCAATTTCATCAATTTCAATACCACCTTTTGGGAAGACCCACAAATCTTTATATTTAGAAGATGAAATCATCAATACTTTATCGTATTTTGGTGCTTTTGATAATACTATACAACCAGCAACTAATCTAGCCAATGTAGTTTTATTATAAACTTGAGTTGATCTACCACATCTTGAAACTTCTGTCTTAATAAAGTTAAAATCTTCTTCTTTACTTAATTTTGGTTTATTTTGATCAGTTTTACTGACATCAATGAAATATTTATCTTCTACTTTATTTAAATCGATTGATAAATCTTCTGGTTTGTTAGTTGACATTTTTGAAATACGAATGGAGTCAGAGATGGGGGTGTAAGAAAAAGATGTGTTTATTTTCTTAATAGGTCTTTTAAACAAACACAGTTTGATATGATTTGAGAGAGTAATGTTAGTGATATAGATAGCATATATCATATATCTTATATCTTATATCTTCTTTTATCAATACTTTAAATTTGGATTAGAATAGAAATCTTACATAGAAAAAATGTCGTCATGGCTTTGCGCGGGGTTTTACTTTTAGTTTTTTTTTATTTGTACTAGTGTGAATTTTTGATGATAAGCAAAGGATTTTCTTTGATAAGAGTTATATAGTAATAATACAAAATAGAATATGCAAACTAGAATACAAAATAGTAAAACAAAACAAAAAAAAAAGAATTATGACTAAATGGTCGACTAGTGAAAAGTGAAGATTAAGCAGCAGAATTAATTAGCAAATAATTTTAACCAAACCAAACCAAATCAAATGAATATTAAAATAGGGCAGAAGAAGTGTTCCATCAAAACTTTCAACCTTTTAATAAATTTATCATTATAGTTCTCCAAAAAAGAAAGCAAAACAAATCAATCAGTCAAATCAATAAACTTTGAACAAGTTATACATAATAAATCAAACCCTGAAAATCAAACAAGTGTTCCAAGCCTATTAAAAAAACAGAGAATGAAATATATAGATATCAAGTTAAATAATATTGAAAAGTAAATTCTGCATATTAGCTATTATTGAAATCAACTGATATCAAAAGTAAAAATTTGTGTTCCACCAGCAAATCTTGATTGTTTGAGTCAAAGTCAAAATCAATAGCTCATACACATGCAATAATTATTTGAAAGATGCTTTAATCAGAGTAGAAATGGGATGTAAACGCTAAAGTAGTTAGCAAAAGAAAGCTGTTATATCTGTAAAACTAAGGATAAAAGCAGAGAAAGAAAACTAGGAATGAAAAACAAAAAACAAAAAAACAAGTAAGAAAGTCACCATCAAGATGACTTAAACAACAACCTGTTCCAAGGGAAATTGAACTTGTTCCTTGAAATGTTCAATCCAAAACCTAATATAATCAATCTGTTCTATATATAGCAGATACCCTTAAGTTTAACGAGACGACTAGTGACAAAGAACAGAAAAATATAATAATGAATTTAGAATTTTGTAGAATTATGAGTGGGAAATGGTTTCTTTTTATATTAAAAGATTTAAAAATGAAAGACAAACACTTCAATATCTTGATGAATAAGAACATGGTGCTGCACAACACGCTTCACAACATATTGTTCTTTCTGGGTCAAAGTGACAACAATAGAAGGGCCGTGTTTCGGGCTCGCTACGCTCCCAAAATGGCAATTCTGTTTAGTCTAACTACAACCCAAATTGTAGCACTTAGCTTCAATTTAAACAATAACATACAGAACACCCTAATTGGATACAATTTATGTTAAACTTTCTTCCAAATTTCAAATTGAATTATAAAGGGGGGACTTTTGTTTTAGTATCCCTTTTTTATATTCACTCGCTTATTGTTTGGCAGTTATATCGACCACTAGTCTAGTAAAACTTGAATTACTGCTTCTATACTCTCCATGAAAACGTTCAACTTTTTATTCTAAACTGTTCCAAAATTCTCTTCTATTAAATAGTAAAGAAAACAAAAAAAAGGGAAAATAGAAAATTGAAGTATAAATGACTTTTACTGCTCGATTATAGCTTAATTGCAGCATGTAAAATTAAAAATTATGATCCAATATGATCCAACATTAATTATTAAATAATTATTTAATATCAATAAAATTTTTAAATATCAATTCCTTTTATTTATTTTATCTTATGAATTCAAATATAGGGTATTGTCTTTTTTTTGTTTTCTTACGATAGCCATCTTACATAACTTCAAAGAGCCATCACATACTTCACGCTAGCTTCCAATTACATAGACTGCTAAATTGAAACTGTTCTTTGATTATATTCTCTTGCTTCACTTCACCATTTTTTCGCTAAATAAACAGGACTACATATGTAGAACGGTTAAGTGAAGTTTTGTGTTTTTCTTCAATATCTATTCAGTCGTATCCAGTTAGAAGTCTATAAATAGTTAGAATACCCTAACAACAAAAACTGCTACCTGGGTTATTCACTCTAAAATTACTAGCTTAACCTTTTAAACGTTGAAATAACACGTTTTTATTTCTTCCACTTAACTCTAGAATCATTATTTATCCTACTCAGGTTGAACTAGCAACTAAAACTTCCATTTAAAGACATTCAAGAGTTATTTATTCTCTCTTCTTTATGGAAATTTTCATTTTATTTGAAATATAATATAGAGTAGACGTTCATCTTTTAATTATTTGTTTCCATTTATAATCCAAATCCCTTTAAGATTCATTTCAGAAAATGGGACATATTTCCAATTATGTCTCAAATATAAATTATGTCCCATAAGCGATCAAAGTTCAACTACTCGTCTAAAAATACCCGATTAATTACCCATTCAGCATCTATAGTATACCAAAACATGACTTGGCCTAAATAGTATGAACATCCTATTCTTAAAACTCAGCACTATTCTATAAGAGTGCTAGAGTGTTTTCTGATCTACTCGTCAACGAAATGTGGAAAAGTTAGGTTGGCGTACGAGACGTGTGTTAACGAACAAACGCCTCAAAAAAAGAAGAAAAAGAAGAAGTCATTTTTAATACTTGCCATTGTTAGGTTTTACAACTAAAACAATTTTATACATAAATAATGTAACTAAGTTAGTCAAATTCGATTTCAATATGGGAGAAAGTAATGGAAAGGAAGATCAATTGTCATTAATCTTTTAGTAAAAATGTCTCATTTTTAGGATATATATATACATGTCTAGATCTAGTATTTTTTCCCTCACAAACTAGCTTACTTGCATTGTATTTCACATATATATGTCCTCGGTAATGGTCAGAAGAATCCATAATTTTGAAATTATTATAACAGTGGTGTGTATGTATGTATGTATGAATGTATGTATGTAGTAACTAACTCGAGATTTTACCGGCGACTTTACACACAGTCTTTTATTACCTAAGTTAATTTTTGGATCGAAAAGTTTAGATATATGAAGGATACGATAATTTATAAAGAATATAGTATTATTAACAATTAAATAGATTTAAGTAGCCTAAACTCTCACACCATAAATTGGATTCGACTGGAACGCTTTATCAAATAATTATAGAACTATGTATAAATTAGGAGTTGTTCAGTTACCCTCTACAAGCTAGTTCAAGGTCTTAATGGTCAGATAAAATTATTATTTCAAATCTTTAATATATGCATTTGCAAAATGGATATTTCAGTTAGATGTTTAAATCATAAATAACCGTAGAACTACAATAAATTTTATCCACCAAAATATAAATCATTAATGGTGAAAAACTCTTTATAATAACAACTATAGCCTATCTTTCACATATAAGTTCTTACCGGGAATAAAGCCGAAATTAGGTTTTTTTCAATCAGCTATTAATACTATTATTAGTGGCGTATTAGTTCTTAGCTACGCCACATTCAGAGAATGTGACTGCAAAAAGTTATGAAGAAGCAAACACCCTCGCTCCTCTAACTTCCACAAAATACTACAAATAAAAATGATTACATAATCCCTTGATATACGATTACGTAAAACCTTGATAAGATAACAAAACGATTTACCAACTAATGGAATAATTAGTTAATAATTATCATTAAATAGTTCAATTATCAAAGTTGTTAGAATCACATTGTACAAATAGTTTCTTCTTTTCTTTAAGAATTAAAATGAGAAGGTTATTTCTTTTATATATATAAAAAGAGGATGGAATGTGTGATTCAACTATGCTGTTTTGTAATTATTATTATAAAAATTTAATGTAGTAAGTAAATAAAAGTAAACAAACAATTTGCTGAATTTATCTTAAACGACGAGCTTCTCTTTCTGATTCCATTAAACATAAGATATCGTTTTCTCTAACTGGACCCTTGACGTTTCTGACAATGGTTCTGGAAGTATCATCTAAAAATTCAACTCTGACTTGGGTAACACCACCTCTTGAACCGGTTCTACCTAAAACCTTGATAACCTTAGCTAAAGTAACTGGAGTTTTGGAATCCTAAAATAAAAATAATCTGTTAGTATACCTAATCAAAAATGGTATAAATTCTCAAAATCTTTTTAACTCATAAGTTTATTTCATTTAATCAAATTTGGTTTGTTTATGTATCGTTAATCTCATATGAAATAACTAGAATGCTAATTAAATATATTCATTGATATAGGTTTGATCTTTAAATTATCTATTGGAAATCTGACTTTAAAATGAAAACTGTAAATCTTTGGTACTTTCGATGAGTTATTGTCTCTTGACTATTACGAATGGAAGATTTTCAAACTAGAGATAAATTGAAGTAGATTTTGATAAACATGGTAATGACTGTGACATACCATTTTGTATTATGTATCAATTATATGTGATTTAAAAGAAAATTCTAAATTGAGGTACATTTAACGTTAACTATTTGAAGAACAAGTGAAAAAATTATAAACCAACGAACGACACATCGTAATGCGACGTCTGTCTGCCAAACCAGAACGGGCAAAGTGAAAATTTTTGTTTGCGTGGTGCGGCGGTCATAAGACGGGTAACTATAAAAGCTTTTCACGTGAAAGTGTCACGCTATTGCATCACGTGTACATTTTTAAAATAAATCAGAACACTTTTAAGTGTAAACGATAAGTATAAGAAATCACCTCATGTATAATTAAAAGAACATAATTGCTGTTTTTAACTTTGGATTGACTTATCATATCTTTTGAATCAATTAAATTTAAATGACTACTGTTGCCAAAGCAATTGCCATCTTTGGTGGAAATGGATTCTTAGGTATGTTCAATTTCAAATTTGAAAGGCGCCAAACCCAATCGTTAAACATTAGAACAATTCACCTATTAAACAAACTGGGAAAAAAAAATACTAACTTCAATAATTAATAATTTATCTAATAAGGCCGTAGGATTTGTGAAACTGCTATAAATAGAGGTTACATTGTCAAATCTATTACTTCATCTGGATCCCAACCAAAGGGATTATTACCATCTGATAAAGTATGGGTTGATAAAGTTCAATGGACAAAAGGTGATATTTTTAAACCAGAAACTTATCAAGATCAAATTAAAGATGTTAAAGCTGTTGTTCATAGTATAGGAATTCTTTTAGAAAATCAAGATTATAAAAAAGCTGTTCGTTCAAACGATGGCGTATTTAATGAAATTCAAGGTTTATTTACAACACCTAATCCATTAAAGAAATCTTCAAAATATTTAAATAACACATATGATGCAATGAACACTGAAAGTGCTTTGATCTTAGGTGAAACTTTAATTGAAGCGAATAAAGATTCAAAACCTGCATTTGTTTATGTATCAGCAGATCGTGGATTCCCAGGGGTTCCATCTGGGTATATTGAGTCTAAAAGAAAAGCCGAATACGAACTATACCAACTTATGCCTAAGTTAAGACCAGTGTTTCTACGCCCAGGTTTCATGTATGACGAATTGAGTAAAGAAAGAAACATGAGATCAAAAATAAAAGAAGCTTTACAATTTGCCAATGGATTTAATGAAAAAATATTAGGGAATGCATTAGATGGTATAATTAGACCACCAATTTCTACTCAATTAGTTGCCAAATGGTGTCTAGATAAAATTGATGATGAGGAATTTTATGGACCTGTTTTGTTTGATGAAATGCTTCATGTTAAACATAAAAATTTAAAGAAAGTCTATTGACTTTTTTTTGTACCTACTTTGGAATGATTATATATTTATATTTACTATATGCAAGTTACGTGTACATAATATATGAAAAGAATGAATTTTATGAAAATTTTAAATAATTGAAATTATATTTTTTGATTGAAATACACAAATAACTTAACACTAAATAGAGCAATGAACTTAATAAGTGCAAAAAACGAAAACAACCAAATGAATATAAAATGAACTAAACTCTTTCTTAAATTCTTATAAGGTTTATTTATTCTCTCTAATATTCACATTCCACATTTAGTCCTATAGTGACTTTTCTTCTGTAAAGGAAGCGATAAACTTTCAAAATACTGCATAATAGAAGCGAAACACGTGAGCCGCTTACAAACACAGTACCTATTAAATATTAAATATTAAATATTAAATAAATATTAAAATTGATCATAAGGTGCTAAGATCGCTGTCTTTTTCTAAGGTAAACTTTGGCCGGTTGATACCAATTATTTATACATAAATGTTAAGAAATGTCAAACAAATACAAAACAATAAGCCAGGAAGATCCACTTTTTGAAGGGTTTGAAAGTAGTTATGACTCAACCGGACATCCAACAACAAGAACAATACCAAAAGGAAGATCAGTTCCACCACCAACACCAATAACAACAACACAGAACTCAAATTTTAATAACCAAACCTTTCCATTGTTACACGATGAAGCAGAATCTCCTCAAGTTTATTATGGTGGTTCAGATTCTTCAGCTGCTAGTAAAACGGACCTCAGATTCATGACTGTGATAAATCCAGGCAGTTCCGAAAGAAGAAGAAGTTCTGTTGTCGATGTTCACGGCTTATTCAAAAGAGTTGATTCATTAAGATCGATGAGACCTTTCAAATTGATTGGTCGAGCAACCAGTTTGACTGATTGGGATTATTTTAAAAAATCTGAAAAAGATATCAAAAAAATGAAAAACCAGAATATGAAGAAATACTACCAGAAACAAAATGAATATATTGATAGATATCATTCAGTTGATGCTCTGCTTGATGGAGGTGTTCATATGCGTATGATTGAAACTTATGGTAAGAACGACGCAATAGCTTCCAGGAATGAATTACTTGGTACACCTGCTAATATTGATATTGAAGGTGGTAGGGCATTAGGTTATTCAGAATCGGATAATAATGGTATTATTGACACAGCTATTAATATAACCTTTCTAATTAACATCATTTTACTTCTTGGTAAAATTGTGGTTGCTTATCTGAGTAATTCAATGTCTATTATTGCGTCTTTGGTTGACTCTGTCTTGGATTTGCTATCAACTTTCATTATATTTTTTGCTAATAAATTTGCTTCTAGAAAATCATCAATGTTTCCAATTGGTAGAAAAAGACTAGAACCATTAGGAGTTTTAGTTTTTTCTGTTATTATAATTGTTTCATTTTCTCAAGTTTTACTAACATCTGCTGGAATATTGTTGGATGGAGATCATGGAGTTGTTAGTTTAACTAAAACAGCTGCTTCAATCATGGTTTTTACAATTCTAATCAAAATTCTTTGTTATATCTGGTGTAAAAATATTGATAATTCATCAGTTCAAGCATTAGCAGAAGATGCTAAAACGGACATTGTTTTTAATTTTTTTTCAATTATTTTCCCAATAATTGGATACATTATAAATGGTTGGTGGGTTGATTCATTAGGTGCTTCACTGTTATGTGTATACGTTATTCTTCAATGGTCTCAAATTGCTTTTGAGCATATAACTAATTTGAGTGGGGCTAGTGCTTCAAAAGAAGATTATCAAGAAATATTATACATGATTGCTAGATTTAGTGACAATATTCATAAAATCAAAAACTTTCGTACTTATCATGTTGGTGATTTGATCAATGTGGAAGTT
Organism: Ambrosiozyma oregonensis (nom. inval.); assembly: GCA_003706315.3. NCBI lineage: Eukaryota > Fungi > Ascomycota > Pichiomycetes > Pichiales > Pichiaceae > Ambrosiozyma > Ambrosiozyma oregonensis (nom. inval.). The sequence continues at coordinate 14,180 of PPKY03000016.1, forward strand.
GATATTGTTATAATTAACAGTGACATGGGATTGAAAGATTGTCATGATCTTGGTGAATCTCTTCAATATGCCATAGAAACTTTACCATTTGTTGAAAGGTGTTTTGTTCATCTTGATTACAAAGAATACAATTTCTTGGGACATATAAACAAGTAAAGCTTTTTTAAGCTTTGCTTTATCAGATAAAATATTTAAATATGGTCAATAACCAAGCCTAGATATAGATTTAACTTTATGTAGGTTTTGTATATTAAGTAAAGTTCATTTTCTAAGCTTTTATCATTTGCTGAAAATTCATTTTATTTATGAATGATGAATGATAGATGATTTAAAAAATATTAATTAGACAATATGACGTACCTCAATTGTATATATATAGAGAGGAAGAGTCTTTAAAGTTTATTCAAATAATTAGTGCATAAGCTAATGTCTTATTGCATTTTCGCTTTAAATAAACTGAGCACCACCTGGGGTTTTAAATATACTTAAACAGAAGGAATACTTGATAGATCCGATAACCGGGCTATGCAAGAAAGATATTCACCCAAATTTCAAGGCCCAAGTATATCTAATCCAAATGAATAAAGAAAGAAAGAAAGAAAGAAAGAAAAAGTATTACTAAGATTAAGTAATATGTAGCATTATGCCTTATCTCTTTTATTAATTTGTGGTGGTTAATAATATAAAGTTCAATTGCAATATAGGTGGTATGTATATTAATGTCTCATGAAAAAGATTTCCTGGAATGAAGAAAAAGAATGTTTTTTATCGTGTTAGTGTTAGTATTAGTAGTTCAAGAGTAATCGACAGAATTTTCCTGAAATTTACCACAATAACAGAGGACACCTGCGATATCCAAACAATCCTCCTTTGAACTCAACACACACGCAAAATTAGCAAGGACGTCATACTATTCATCTTTGATGTATATAAAATTATATTTTTATCTCCCAGAATTGCTTCATAGTTAATATATTGGTTTATTGCAAATCGTACAAGCATCAAGTGATTTGGAGTTTTTCAAATGAAAAGCAAAAAAAAACAAAGTCTGGATATCATTTATAGCATAGCATAGCAATAATAAATAGCGCCCGAAAATCATCATGAAACACACGAATAGATAGATCATATAGTTTATTTACATATATGACAACCTTTTCAACCTATATACTTTACAAATAATGATCTTCGTAGTTTATGCGGTATATAGATAGATTGCTATGTTGATATGGTGATAAATTTAAATTCATATATTGATTGTAACAAATTCTATAAGCAATCAAGCTGGTAAGACTGATTAACTCTAACTTGAACTAATATTCAATCATTTACCATTGATATGACCATATGATGAAGGCTGAGTTCAATTCTAATATTAACAAGAAAAAGACAAAAAAAAAACTTGGTTCTAAGCTATTATTAATGAGAATGATGAAATTAAATGGAGAGTTGTTTCTCGATTTGAAAGGCTCGGTTAGTTCTCACAAGACCGAAACCCCTCTAATCGGGAGTGCGTGCCAAGAAAAGGGTGAATTTGGCGGCAGTTGAACTCCCTTTTTTTCAGATTTTTTTTGTTTAAAACATAATGCTAATCCATCCCTTCGAATAACTAATCTCCAACACTATATTTTTCAGTAATTCTTTAGCTCTACTTTTTTCTCTTTCATTATATTAAAAACTAACACATTCGTTCTTTCAAACTTCAGCAAGTTTGCTTAATTTTTTTTTTTTCATTTTCTTTCAACAGCAATCCACTTCACTTCACTTCATAACAATGAACTACAAATCTCTGATAACCTTATTAATTCTTTTGATTTTTTCATATTCTTCAACTGCTGTTGATACAACTTCAACTACATTGAATGCAGTAACAACAGCAGTGGCGACAACACCAACTACATCTACAACACCTACAACTGGTACTACAGCGGCAACCACATCCATAGCAGCTACAGAAGCTACTACACCTACAACTGCTACAGAAGCTACAACTGCTACTACGGACGCAGCAGCAGCAGCAGCAGCTACAACTGCAACAACTCCTACAACCTCAACCACACAAAGTACTACAAGCACTGGTGTTGCAGCTACAACAATTTCACCAACCACATCATCAACTGGTACATCAACGATCGCTGTTGCTACTGCCGCTGTTACTACTACAACTGGTACTTCTTCCACTTCAGCAACTACAGGTGATACCACCGCTTTAACAACGGGTACTGATACTGACACCGCTACAGACACCGATTCATCTTCTTCAACCACCTCCGCTACGTCAGTGTGGGCCACATTCACTACTAATGGTGTTTTAACTACTGCTGAAGTTGAATATAGTCAAACATTTGCTGTGATGTATACAACTATTGCTAGTGTTCCAAGTGGAACCATCGGCTTAGGTACAATTAGTGGTACCGTTGGTACAACCAGATCATACAAAACTATTACAATAAGTACTAGCTGATTACTTTCATGTAAAAATTAAGTTTTTAAAGTAAGACCACATTAATATTCGAACTTTATTAAATTTATTAAATTTAGTCTTGTATTATTTTACATAGTTTCTCATGTTTTTTTTTTCTTAAAAAAACATATCATTTGTCATTTGTCATTTTTAATGTATTTGCATGCATTAACACCTCATATACTTTCAATTTCTTTTCAATTCTGTGCCTGGTTTGCTGAGTACATTATTATTAGGGTAGATTGTAAATTATAGCATATATAGATTACTTCATACTTTTTCATTTTTTTCTGCTCTTTCTATTTTTCATAATTTTGTTTACTTTTCATGATACAATAAATAAAGAATAAAAGTTGTTTAGGTCTTTTTAAAAGTAATCAGTATAGCTTGAAAATAGCAGTTTAATTTCGGAGTATTTATTGAAATCTAGTCATCTTCAAATGTCAATAGTTTCTGCTCTTCATTTATCCGGTTAATGGAACCTGCATACAGAAAGCGCACAGATTCATAGTATAGTTCTTCCGGATGGCTTTATGTGCGGCTGTTTTGTATTTATTTGATGAAAGAGAAAGACTGGGAGATGGAAATAAAGGTTGACTTATAAATTTTGTATCTTAGTTTTATTCAAATATCGCACTATATAATGAATTACATTTTGGGCCATAAAGTTCATCAAAAGTTTATGCCTGTATAAGGAAATCATTAATCTTAGATCTATACAACTAATTTTTTTGTGATTCACAACTCACTTACGTAAGCCGTTTCCAACAACATAGTTCATTTTTATATTGTTTCTTGCTGTTTCCATATACGTATATAAAACGATGACTTATGAATATTTTGAAAACCAACAAGGTTAAACTCTTAAAATCCTTCCGAAAAGATAGTTAGGGGGAGGGGGGTTTATATACTAATTCACCACTTATCATAGTACATATTAGAGTCGCTTTATTTACTCAATTTACAATAGTAAATTGTTGCTTTTTTAATGAAGTACTTCGTAACAAATAATCTTTCTGATACTTATAACCAAAGAGATTTGCATAGAATTCTGAATTGGTATTAAGTCACTAGTAATCAATTGATGGTTCGGTAAGCTTCTTTGTTGATAAAGGCATTCATTGAGTAATGTAGTTAAAAATATTTAAGTTATTCTCTATCGCGATGTATTTGTGAAAACTTTATGCTATCAATCAACCAATACTGTTACAGTTAGTGAAATGAATTAGTGATATTGCTATGCAAAGAGAAAGTAAAAATGATTGAAGAATCACACACATCTGGAAGGTTGCAATCAGCAACAGAATTGCAGGTTTCAAGAAGGCAATCAGTGCCTCATTTACCATTAGAATCTGTTAATAGCAATCAAGTATCAACTGTTTCACAATCATTAAATTCACAAGTGGAATCAGAGCTTTCAACAATTAAAAATAATAATATAATACAAAAATCACTTGAATTTCTCAAATTTGGATTCACTTTCCCAAATACTTTATCCATAATAAGAGATCAACTAGCAAATGAACGTTCATTCTTAGCTTATGTTAGAGTCACCATGTCATTCTTGATTGTTTCAATTACATTAGTTCAATTATACAAAAAAATAATAATTCAATCAATGATAGATATTTTGGAAAAAGGAGCATATTCAGAAACTGAAATAAATAAGTTAAACTTTCAACTTCAAACATATTCAAGATTTATTCATCCTTTAGGTTTGATTATGTGTTCACTTTCAATCTACATTTTAATAATAGGACTGTTTAGATATTTTACCAATCTCAATCATTTGTTTCAAAATAATTTTATTGCTGGAAAAATTGAGTTATTTTTTCTCTTTAGTATTTTATTTGCCGTACGTATAACCGTTTTACGTTTCAACTCTTTGATCTTATCTATACATACCGTTTACTAACATCACCTCTTTAGAGTACTATATTTTCCCTTTATCATATTATACGATTCTATACATAGAACAACAGATAGAAAATCTCTGGATATATAATTATAGCTTATTTATTAGTTTTTTTTTACAATGTTAGTGATTAATGATAGATATAATAAGAAAAAACAAAAAAAAATACAAAAAAGAGTTGAATTGACGTAGTGCGAGGGAAGAAATTTTTAAGAGGAAAGTAGATCTCTTTTACATTGAAACAATATTCTTGTTGAATATTCAGTTAATTGAGTTTTTATAAGTCTCTATCCAACTATCTTCATTTCTGTTTAGACACATCTTGAAAGGGTATTTTTGTCTCAAATGAGCAGACATAATTCAAATTCAACTGAAGAATATGATATAGAACTCTCAGATTTATCTAGACAAGCTTCCAATAACGCCACAGTTATTGAAAACAAAGACAAGACTAAAAAATGGACCAATATATTAGAGGTGATATCTCCAAAAACACTTACCTCTGGTAACCCATCAAGGGATTCATTATCTAATGAAAGAACAATGCTTGCTTACACAAGAACATGTATTTCTTTTATTTTATTAGGTGTTTCAATGGTTCAATTCACTAAATATTCAATCAGTGAATCTGTTGAAAAACAATTGGAGGATATTTTAAAGTATCCCAATGCACATACAGGTTTAGTTAATGAACTCCGGCAAAACATGAAAATTATAAAGGCTTTTGGAAAGCCTATTGGAGTAATTTCTCTTATCGGAGGAATAATTACTGCCTTATTGGGAATACTTCGATATTTTAAATTACAAAATTTTGTATTTCCTATTATTGATGATTCAAATAAAAAGAGTGAATTTGAATCTGGATCAGCATATATAGCGATTGTTTTCATTTTATCTTTGATTGTATGTTTACTCTATTTTATCATAATTTTGAAAAAGTTTCAAAGATTTTCAATTTTTAATTTTTTTAATTTTCAACTTTCAATTTTCAATCAGTATTTACAAACAAAAATTACTAACTAACTGACCACGCCACAATCTATGGTTTGTGTTTTTATTAAGATTAGCATTTTAATATTGATCTGTATTAGCTTGTTTTAAAATTCATTTAGGATATATAGGAACATTAAAATTTTAATGACATTATTTATGAGGATCAGTAAATTGTAATAGAAACGAATTCAGGATATCAATTCCAAAACTCAAAAAAGTTGAAGTAATCAGCACTGATTCAGTAGTTGTGGCAAGCAGTAAGTGCCGAGTTTGGCTCCACACCTCTTTCGCTCCAATTTTGAGTGGAAGAAGCAACCGATACTAGCTCAACCACATTACAAAACCTGCTGAGATACCATAGTTAGATCATTTGGAATCGTATATATAGAAAGGGGCATATTTCCGTTAAGACCAGATTTATTGTTTTTTTCAGAGTCATACATTATCTTCATACTGCCATATAATTGACAGATAATTCATAATTTACAAATAATAACAACTAGATCTACTTCATCAAACAATGCAAAATAGAGTATCCAGATCAAATTCAGGTTTAGGTTCTTATGGTACAATAAATTCATTATCTCAAAATCAAAATCAAAATCAAAATCAAAATCAAAGTCAAAGTCAACAAAATAATGAAATAGCTAGAAGATCGTCAATTCTCACACCAAAACAAGTATCAATTAAAATACCTTCAACATTTTTAAATTATGGTTCTGTGTTACTTGAAAATAAAGGTTCAGTTGCAAGAGATCATTTAGCATCAGAGAGAACATTTTTAGCTTGGTTACGTACTTCATTAAGTTTGGCTTCAATTGGAGTTGGTGTTACTCAATTACTAAAATTAGGAAATACCGGTGATTCAGATAATGATATTTTATTAAAACGTTTTAGTAAAGCAATTGGATTATGTTTTCTGTTAATTGCAACATTGACTTTAACTATTGGCACATATAGATATTTTAGTGTACAAAAGTTATTGACTACAAAAAATGAATTTCCAGCTAGTAGTATGGGAGTCTTTTCTGTTTGTTTGGCCGTTGTTGTTCTATCAATAGCTGTTTTGGTTGTTGTTTTAAAACTTTAACTCTTCTTCAATTTTAATGTCATTCTAATAAATCATTCTAATATATTATTTTCTTTTTTATTTTCTATAATGTTTTATAATCGTTTTCCATATAAAAACTCGCTTGATTATATATAATATAATATGGAGTAGGTGTAGACAATAAATTGTTTACTACCCAACCTGCCAGTTCTACTCGACATTTATATGTTTATATCACGTGCCACACAAAAGGGTTATCTAACCCTTAGTGTCTTGAGCCGCAACAAATTTTGCTCTGGCTCGCGCTTGCTGGTCACTCGCTGGGGCCACTGAGTTACAAGAGTACTATCAAACGCTCTATACTAACAAAGCACCAAATCAAAAGATCTTATTCTACCATAAAACATATACACATTAATAAATCAAAATGGTAAGCATTATCTATCTCAAATATTGGAAACAAGAGCATTCATTTAATGAACAGAAAGATAGAAATGTATAGGATATAGAATAATTTGAAACATTTAACGCCATTAGAACGGAGTTTATCACACTAAAGAATATGATGGCAAATTTTTACAAACCTGATTCAAAGTAATTAAGACTACTCTATATATAGGTAGTTTATCATTTATGGATTTAAATTTAAATTCCTAGAATTCAAAAAGCTTTATAACTGAATTGTTCATATATTCATAAACTGGAGTTTAGAACCTCTGTTGAAAAATCATTTTCTTCACTGCTTCCTGCCATTCAACTTTTACAAATTATCATTTCATACTCTTATTACTATTGATATGCAATGATTAATTAATGTTATAAAGTTCAAGAGTTAAATTTCCACTTGAAATCCCATTCCTAAATACATTACTTATTTTATCAATAAATGATTCGTGAAATATAATTTGAATTGACCATTTTAACAGGATTATATCTCTAATAACAATCACATTTCTTCCAAAGTTTTATGATGAATGTTTCAAATTTCAATAAATAAAATAACCAATATAAAATAAAACCATAATACTAACAATTTTTTTCATCTAAATGTGGATGATTCAATCTTTTATAGGGTAAAGTTCACGGTTCATTAGCCAGAGCAGGTAAGGTTAAGTCTCAAACTCCAAAGGTTGACAAAACCGAAAAGCCAAAGAAACCTAAGGGAAGAGCTTACAAGAGATTATTGTACACCAAGAGATTCGTTAACGTTGCTACTACTCCAGGTGGTAAGAGAAAGATGAACTCTAACGCTAAATAAGTTATTTAATTTAAGAAGATCTCTACACAGTTTATTAATTATTTGATGTTTTTAATATATTATACGGCTTTATTTTTTTGACTTGTTTATTATTCATGTTCATTATTTTGCAATTATAATTTTACTATTGTTTTAAAATAATATTATATACCTATAAAAGGTTTTTGTAATTTATAAGCGAAGGTAAATGTACATGTTACTCTGTTTTTAAGTTGTCTGTGGCAATATAAATAAATAGTCATTTTAAAATACAATTTACAATTATATAAATTTTTAGGTGAACAAAGTGATGAACTAAACAAGTAAAGAAATGGAATAATAATAAGTAACAATAATTAAAAAAAAAACTAGGGAATAATATTGATTAAAGGAATCCAGCTAGTTTTAGTAAGTAATCAATAACTATTCCAAAGAAGAACACATGACCAGTATTAATATTCTTATTAAACCAATACCAACAAGAAGAAGGATCGTCTAAATTGACTTTTCTAATCATATCAAATATTCTATAACCTCCAGCCAAAGCACCTAAATAAAAACCTGGACCCATACCAGCTAAGAAACCAGATAATGTATAACAACTCATTTGAGCAATTGTCAGACCTGTGAAGATTTTCTTGGAATGTTGACCCCAAGCTAAAGCAGTTGAACCAATACCAGCTTTAACATCATATTTCTTATCTTGATGTGCATAAATTGTATCATAATGCATACACCAAAAGAATCCACTTAAATATAATGGAATCATAACTGGCCAATTCCAAACTCCCATTGCAGGGAAACCTAGCAAAGCACCCCAATTAAAACATAAACTTAATGCAACCTGTGGATAATATGTAAATCTTTTAAATAATGGATAAGTACCAACTAATGCTAATGAAGAAGCACCTAATAAGAAACAATCTAATGGTAATTGTAATAAGATTAAACATCCAAGACCCAATTGTGCACCTAAAAATCCAATTGCTTGATTAGTAGAAACTCTACCTGAAGTTATTGGTCTTTCACAAGTTCTAGCAACTTTATTATCTAAATTTCTATCTAACAAATCATTAATCGTACAACCTGCACCTCTCATCACAAAAGCACCAACACCAAATACAGACATCATCCAAATCGTTGACAATAATGGTGCTGCAGTCATATAAGCTGCCATGGTAATTGACCACATACAAGGACTTAATAATAGCAAGGTTCCAATTGGCTTTTCAATACGCATTAATTCCATATAAGGTATAATTGGTTTTGGAAATTTCCCAACTAGACCTAACCCTTTCAATCTTGCTTCTCTAGCAGCTTTAACTTCTTCAGGTGAAAATACAGGAGTGTCATTGGCTATAGTTGCTGGAGTATTTGATTTGGTAGAATTAGAAATAAATCTGAATTGATGTTGTTGTAATAATGATAATGAATTTTTTAAAATGATTGTTTGTTTAGGTAATTTATTCAAAGTAGAAAACGAATGAAATTTAATGGTTTGAAAGAGTTGTCTCTTTAATACTATTTTAGGAAAAAGAATAAACGATGACATTTTAAAAAATGACTCTTTTTTCTTCAAAAGAAAGAACGAAAGGGTGCAAAGACGGATTAGAGGAATGTTCAGTTGAGGGTATAACTAATAACTAAAGTAAGAGTTTATTTTCCATTGGCTGACCGCAACTCTGCGGCTCTCTCGTGGCTGTTTTTTATTAAAAGGGTTCTTCTTTCATATGTAATTTAATTAATATTAAAATAAGTTCAGGAAAACCTAGAACACTAGTTTGAAACAAAACTTCAAAAAATAGAAAATGCAACAATTAAACCAAAAGCTAAGGAACTGAAAGAGAAAATCAGAAAAACAAGAAAAAATAAAAAATAAATTCAGAGAAGTATATATTACAGAAAAAAGAAAGAAATAGAATAAATCGTTCCATAGAAATAGCAAAACAATAAAACTTAAGAGTAAAGAAATTGTAGTAACAGTTAAATACAATTTGTTGTAACAAACAAAAAAAGACCTAGACCAAAAAGAAACACCCAGAGCCAGAGCCAGAGCCAGAACCAGACCAAGGGGTTGATAATAAAAGGTAAAAGAGAAATACATACAGAGTAATAAACTCCTGATATAATTAGACATCGAAATTAATTCTAAGCGTTTGTGATAGTAGTATTTATAGTAATAGTAGCAAGATATCCTAAATGAGTAAGTAAAGGATGTAATTAATAGAAATGGAGTATCAATATCGTTAAAAAGAAATGAATGGTATATCTAAAGGTGAATTCGAGTTAGTTATATTGGAATTTTTTATAACGAGATTTTTTTGAATTATCAAAGTTGGAAAGAAATTTCAGAACGGTGAATTCCATGACGTTGATATCTGACAGTCCCCATTCTTTGAAATGAATCTTCTAAATTGTTCATAGTATGACCACTTAATGAATCAATACTCAATCTAAAAGCCATCATTTCTTTAATATTTTTTTGTTCAAGTTCAGGATCAATTGAATCACGTTTATTTCCAAATTTAAACAACTTAAATTTCTTATATAATGCTTGTTCAAAACCTGGGTTTTTACCATAAACGAAACCTGGATGTAATGATAAAAATAACAACGATAAACAAATCATTAATCCATCTAAAATCATTAAGTAAATTTCATCAATGGTTAATTCATATGTGTAACCTTCAATCGATTCAGCTAATCTATAAACTGTTCTTGTTAAAAGAAACAGTAATGAACAAGAAATTAGAATAACAAATGGAAACATTAGTTTTGAAGATCTAATTGATTCGAATTGTGGACTTAATCTTTTTTCTTGATTAGTTGATTTATGTAAAAAAGTTCTAATCCAAAAAATATACCAAATTAAATTAAATAAAATCATTGTAAAAACTTGACATGATAAACCTGAAATTAAAATATGTGATCCTTTAATCATTGATTTTGAATTTTCATTTTCATAGGAAACAAGTGCGACACCAACAACTTGTAAAACAATTGCAGCTAGATCAAAGAAAAACAATATAGGAGTAAAGTAAGCAGGTTTTAAAAGTAGATAATTATCACCCATAATAACTGAACATTGAGCTAAAATGTAATAGATTCCAATAGAAAAGAAAATTGGGGCTATCATCAAACAAACAAATTGAACTCTATAAGCGTTTGGTAAAACAGAATCTCCATCAATAGCGGAAGCAAGACGACCTGCATATCCAGCTATTTCTAATAACAAACCAATCGACCAGAAAAAAGTGATAAAATATTGTTTATAATATAATCCAGTTATTAAATGATAAAACAAGAAAATGGATATAACAGCCAAAAGAGCAGCATTCCCACCTAAAGAAGGGTCTTCATCAAAGTATAAGTTTGAGTTTACCATGTTGATTAAATTTATATTAATGTAAGTGAGTTTGAGTTACACAATGATGTAGTGAAGTAGGAGATAAGATAGAAAAAAATGTGTAAAAAATAAGGGATACTTGAATTGGGAATTGGAAACAGGAAATGGGATATGGGAAATGGGAAATGGGAATATTTAAAGAAAGACAAATAGAGTGAGATGGGAAAGGAAAAGGGGTAAGATAGGAATGGAGAAAGCAAAACACATTAGAACCAAAAGCCCTAAAAGTAAGAGAAGCAAATAAAAGGGGAAAGATTAGTTTTATATATCGCCCATTCTGTTGGTTTCATAGCAGAATCGGGCCCATCCACAATCTTAGCAATTTGGGCCTCCCGATCCGTTCTGATTTCGACCCGATGAGGTCAGCCGGTCGCCTCGGCGGCTGTGGGGTGAGAGTGGAAGTGTGGGTTTGTGGCAGAGTTTATGAATTTACCACTGTCTCTTTCTTTTACAACTGAAAATACAAATTACTACACTATAGTCATCAATCAATTTAACAACAGTCTTCAAATTGTATATGCGTAAAACCTTTTGTTAAAATAGAGAAACTACAAAAGAGAAGAAGAAACCTCTTACAGAAGAATCACAGAAGAGAATGTGGGATTGCGGCTGAGAAAATATGACCGCCTTGCTATTTTACTGATTTATTGGGATCTTTTTGTTGAAATTTAGTTCTATATTCTATAAAAACTATCAGTTAAAATAAAAGGGTATATAAATTAGAACCACAACTATGCAACTCAAACTTGGATTTACACACTCTTAAATCTACTCGACTAGCTAGTTTCAAAATCATGTTGTAACTTGATTAGTGAATAATACTCCTTTTATCTAGACAACTCATCAATTAATTGGATCAAAAATCAAATCCATCTACTGTCAAATACTAAGCATAAATTTTGTTCAGAAACAGAGTAAAAGCACCAATTCACTCATTGAACTCTTCTTAACTCTTGATACCTAACATAGTATCACTAATGTTGTAGCTCATTACCCTAATACTCTAAATATCTTTTAAATATGCATTACAGATAGTCGAAAGAAAGAGAATATTTCATTGTCAATTCCTCTGTACTAACTTAGCCTCTTGAGCTAAAATTTGTTTTTTTAGATTAACAATATAATTAAACAAAAAATATTTACCTGTCCATCCAATAAACGAGTATATAGCTGGCAATATCAGTTACTAAATGAACTCAATATTATTTTTAAACCTATTTCTATTTCAACTATCCTATCATACAATCCCCAAACCGTTTTAAAAATATGTGATTTGTTCTGTAATGAATAATTTCTATTTTGCCCCTTATTATCCTCAACCGTATGAGCCTTCATACTTCCAATCCCAACTCTATAACATATCCTGAAACTGTAACACGGTCATATACTTTACCATTAATATCATCATATTTTTTTTTAAAGGTATTAAACGCCTATATTTATTTTATAAAATAAAAGGGAGCTTGTACTGTTTGTTTTTTGGTTCAAAGGGGTACAAAAAAACACGCTAAGTTTTATGTATTGATAGTTTAATAGATAAACTTACCAGGTTCCTACCAAACTATCAAGAAAGCGAAAAATTGGACAAGTCAGGAATAACTTTGACTTAAATTACGTTTGTTGACTTTTTCCATTCATTAATTTCCTAAAAGAGTGAAAAGGATTTAAAGATAAAACTCAAATAACTAAATATTTAAAACTAGGTTTTAGACTTTTAAAACACGAATAAATTCGATCATTGGTCTGAAAAGATAGAATGGAACTAGCTGACAATATTTAGGGTCAAATTTGTTTTTACGCGTAAGTGAAGCTTTTCATTTTAACTTGGATTTCAAGATCAAATACTTCAACGTCAAATTAAATATATATATTCATTTGGCTTGTTTAATGGGGTTGATAATTTCAAAAAATTGTTGATATTAAATTTCCATCAATTATTTTACTTACCTTACCTTCTCAAATTAATGTGTCCATTACTAGACGCGTCGCTTTAAGGGTCGCTTTAACCAATATAACGACATTGTAAAAGTAAACAAATAAACAAATAAACAAATAAACAAATAAACAAATAAACAAATAAACAAATAAACAAATAAACAAATAAACAAATAAACAAATATTTTTTAGTTAATGTATTGTGAACAAACATTCTTATAGTGAAAGTCACTTGGTTTGTTCCGAAAACATTCAATATATTTTTGAATCCTTTTCACTTCACTAATAAAATTCATGTATAATACCAATGAAATATTTTCGAATTTGTGATAAAGTACTGTAGTGTTTATCCAACAACCAATAAGAAGTTAAATATTTTGATTGCTCTCTTGAACTATAGGAAAGAATTTTGAAGGATAAATCTATCAAATTCAAAAATAAAGGTCTCACCTATATTTCTGCCCATAAACCTGTTTCCTATATTATCGTAGATTATTTCAATACTGCAAGATATCCTAAATTGATTGAAAACATTCTTACATATTCTTTCGAGTCTGTGTAATTTATTTAATTTATATATTTATATATCTATTGCTTCTTAGGTTTTCTAACTTTGTTTCGAAGAATCGATTAATGAGGAAGTTAACTTCCCCAACTGTAGAAATTCCAACCCAAATAGTGATTTGTAGATCCATACAAAAGTTTACATTCATCACCTCTAGATGCACCAGCGGCAACTATAGCAGGTAGTAAATGTTCATTGGTAGGATGAGAACCTTTATAGGCAGGTTGCCATTCTTCCCTAGTTTCAATTTCAATTAAATCTTTTTTCAATTGCTCTGAATCACCATTGGATTTAGTCAACTGTTGAGTTAGAATGTTATTAAATGGTTCTAAATACCAACCAACAGAACCTTTCCTACCATTTTCTCTCCATTTTCTAGCTTCAGGTAAATTATGGCCAGACATTCCAGAAAAAATAAATGCACCATTATAATCTCTGTATATAGCTAATGCTTGCCCTAATTTAAAATGGGTTTCTATTGAAGCAGAAGATGTCAAAGAAACTTGAATTAATGGAACTTTCAAATCAAATTCTCCACTATCCTCAACTAATGTATTACCCAAAGCAACTCTACTAACAACCCAAACACCATGATCTAAACTTCTATTAGTTAATTTAGCTTCGAATCCATTTTCTTTCAAAGTATTGACAATATGATTTGAAATTTCCAAATTTCCAAATGTATGGAATTGATTCCTATAATTATGAGGTTCAAAATTGAAAAAATCGTACATTAAATCATTTTCAATTTTTTCATCTAAATGCTTTGAACTTAATGGATTAGAACCCAATCTTGGATCATGGACTTTGGTTAGTTTTAACTCTTTAGCAAATCCATCAGGTACAATAACTTCAACTGAATTAGAACCATCAGATTTAAAATGTGCTGATACAACAATCACAAATTTTGGTTTAACTCTATTTTTCAACTCTTCTCCAACTAACTTACAAACATCATAAGCACCTGGTTCACAACCTTTGGATAATTCTCTATCTGCAAAATTTGCTCCTCCATGAGAAAAAAAGTATAATGGAGCAGGTTTATCTGATCTTTGAAAATCAAATTTATAAGGATTATAATCGTTAATAGATGTTGAAGTTGGCATCTTAAACAATATAAATATCTAAACAACAATAAAACAGTGAGAACAATTATCGTTTGTATTTAACATTATCTTTCAATTAGAAATTTCTCTGAGAATATTTGAATTCTTTTATACCGCCATTGGTTGCTTATGTGTCTGTTGTATAAAATAAAACAAAATCAATGGATTTGTGAAGAACTGTGGTGGCTCAAACGTTTGAGTAAAGATGATGATCTGATACGATTTGACCAATAATGGTCTTTTCTTCAACTAATATATTCTCCACATGTTTTCTAATATAAAATAATCTACATAATCTACAGCTAGCTATTCTTTTGAAACCTTGAAAATGTAAATAGTTAAAAGTTTAGTTAATGACCTCCTTTCCTTAATACCAATCACGCGCTGTTCAACAACTATATATATGTCAACAGAATAAAATGAGAAAAATATAAAATATACTTGTGTTATTATTATTATTATTAGCATTATTAAATAATGATAAATCCTAGAGAAAAGAAATGAATGTAAAAAGCTGAAAAAAAAGTATGAAAGTTTACGAGAAATGAAATTGAGAAAATATATATATATATTACATTGAGTCAATCAATTATTCCCAAGAATCAGGGCCAAAATAACCTTTTTCAGGAAGTGGCATCCAAGGAGTTCCTTTCCCATCAGCTGTGTTATCAAAAACACTATTACCCCACCAATCAAGAGAAGCACCTGGGTATTGTAGACAAAAGAAAATAAGAATACCAGATAATGCAACACCAACATCCATAGCACAAGATAAAACAAAATTATATTTTAACCACCATTTACCCCATCTACGTCTAATAAAATGATTGAAAATGAAACCAACAACAAACGCTGAAGTATAGTTTAAACCTGTAGCTGGTGGATAATTACCCAAAGCACCAAAGAAAACAACTGGATTAAGTCTTGCAATAGATTTATTATTAGGGAATTTTCTTTTAACAGCCCAAAATATAACAGTAACTAAAGCACCAATCCAGAATAAATGTAAAAATCCAGAATAAATCTTACCTGGTGAAATTAATCTTTTTGGTCCAACTAAACCCCAAACAACAGAAGCAGCAAAATTGGTTGTACCTTGAGGACAAGTAAAATGATCTTTTTGATCTGACGTACAAATGCCATCAACATTATTTAACATAAAAATATTAATACCAACTTGAACAAAAGCACCAATAATACATGAAATTATTTGAGCGAAAAAAACTGTTCTTTTTGGTACTTTCATATAGTAAGATAATTTCATATCTTGTGAAAAAGCAATGGCTTGTGCAACACCTGTATAAGCATAAAATTTCCAAGCTAGAGAAACAATTGGTTTTGGTGGATCCATTGCATAACCTGCAATAATTTGACCTAAAACAGTCATACAATTTGTATTAATATTTGTTCTTGAATAAACTATCCCAATTGGTAAGATGAATACGATAACCATCAACATTGCAATAGCAATTCCATAAACTGGCCATTTAGAATCATATTTTTCCATTGTAATAATAGTAGCAACAAATACAGCAATAGTTAAAACGATATACCACCATAATGGAACAGATTTATATTTTTCCATTTCTCTAACGTGAATATCTTTAGATGTCTTACCTTTAAAAGCATTAATTATATCTTTACCATGCTCTAAAATAGTATAAACAACAGAAGAACTTAAAACAGCATATGAGGTACCATATGCAATTGCGTAAGTGACAGCTAAAAATGGAGGTGAATAGTTTTTATAAGCTTCTAAATCTAAAGACATTGTAGCAGCATTCAGAACTCTTGATCCATTATATTCTTGACCAGTGTTATCAAAGACAGTTGATGATGACATTGGTAGATAAGCTGAAAACATTTGATTTCTATAATAAAGAATTAAAGGAGTAATACCAAAGAAAATAAACCAACCTGCTAAAGTCATATATTGAGCATCCATTGGAATTAATAAAGGTGAACCATTACCATAAGTAATTTGAGCCCAATCAAAAGTGATTGGATTATAGCCTAAACCTTGAATCTGACCAAAGATCTGATTCACAACAACATTATCTGGAGCAATCCAACAAATCCATGAAAAATATGATAATGCTTGAAATATGAAACCTGGAAAGAAATAATAAACAAATGAACAAGTGAAAAAAATCAAGAAAAATTTAATTCTTGTAATTCTCCATCCGTTAGCAATTGGGTTAACTTTAGAATGAATAGATTCAAATAAAGCAACATTAGCTAAAGTATTTGGCCAATAACTAAAAGAGTCTTGAACTAACATTGGTTGAGCCAGACCAGCAACACCAAGACCAAATAACTGACAAGTCAAAACCATTAAGATTTGATATCCAGCTTTTGCTGGAATACCATAAATATATTGAGCTTGAATAACATCTGTAGACCAAGCAGAAGTAAATGAAATATTGGCCATAATTGTAATTAAAGTGTGTTCTTTCTTATTAAAAGTTCTATCTGGGTTAAGGCAGAAAGTACCTAATTTACCAAAATTGAAACTGACTATTGGTAATGTAGAGGCAAGAAGTTGACCTAATGGATAAGAAACTAATTGTGCAACTAAAGAAGTAATGGTGACACCTGGATAACGCATTGAAAAAAATTGATTAACACCAGATCCAACAATGGTAAAGATTATGCCTAAAAACCATGCTCTGAATGTATTAACTGGTAATGATGGGTCATCATGAGGTTTAACAACTGCTCTAACTTCTGGTAATGGGGCTTCATCAGCAGAAGCATCAAGAATTTCATCAGCACCATGTCTTAACAGTTCTTCTTCTTCTTCTTTTTCTTCAACTTCACCAATAACTGTTTCATCAATTTCAAAAGTTTGTTTTTTCTTAGTTATTCCATCTTCTGAAGAACTTTCTTCATAACCTGTAACTCGATGTTCTAAAGGGCTCATCTTGTTATGCCTTATGAATAATAATAAATTAAAAACGATCACAAGATCCCAAGATCAAATATCTGACACAAATAACATTTTGTTTAAAAAGTTTTGGAAATTCATATGCTTTTAAAATGAAAACAAGTTATTCCTGTGATGTACACTTTTAATGATTAGCGTTGGTAAATAGGAACTCCCAAACGAGACGCATCGATAATGAATAAAATGGAATTTAAGCCACTCACCTAGCAACAATTCCGGGTTTAGGGCATTACCAAGTAATTGTCGGCCATTGTGCTGAATTTGGAATTCATTAGGTGAATGATCTGATTTGACTCAATCCATACAATTGTTCGATATTTATCTTCATCCACTAAACTGTCTTGGTTCTGAATTTGAATAAACGGATAAACTATTCTCCATAAGAAATTTCAAGTTTTCGGAAAAAACTTGGGAGCGAATCAAACCTTCTTATTGGTCGATTGATGACGCTCTCAAGATACAAGATTGTATTGCCTGTTCCCTGAATCATAATTCATTTCTAGTATATTTTGGGTATTAATTGTGGTAAAGACATACAAACACCCATTAGCCGCCAGTCTGTTCCACCAGATTCCCACGGGAAGCCCAGTGGATGCCCGACTCTGAGGCTCTGCGGTGCGATAAGATATAACTCGCTCGTTTCGAACCTGCTTTTTAAATAGTTTCAATCTCCACATAATAATAATTTGATTCGTTCACTCGTTCTGAGTTACTGTTGTTTTTTTAATTTTAATCATATTCTTCTATAGACTAATTACTACTACCCTATTTGGATTCATTTTTGTTATTACTCATTTTCTTCTTCAATCCAGATTTTATCATCTTTATTAATCAGACCATCTTTTTCGTTCAAATTTACTTTAAAGCATAAACAACTCTAATCTAATCTAATTTTTTATTTTGATACCCATATTTTTTTTGTCTTATTGCATATCATAATCATATTCTTTATCTTTTATTCTTTTCCCATAGCACATTAATATGATTGAATCAAACCCACTTTCTTCTCAAGATCATGTTTTGATTATTGGTGCAGGAACCTTTGGTTTATCAACTGCTCTTGAATTACTCCGTAAAGGACATAAGAATGTTTCTATATTGGATCCATATTCTGTTCCTTCTCCATTAGCTGCAGGAAATGATGTTAATAAGATCTTCCAATTGAAAGTTGAATCTCAATTTTATTCAGATTTATCAGCAGAATCATATAAAAAATGGACTCATGATGAAGTTTATAAACCTGCATTTCATGAAACTGGTATAGTTTATGCAGGTCATTCTCAAGAAGCTGTAGATGAAGTTTTAGAAAGATATGAACAATTGAAAAGAGAAAATTCAAAAGGTTTAGAATTATTACAAACACCGGCTGAATTTTCTAAAGTTTTAAAACCATTAGGAATTGAATCATTATCTCTTGATCAAAGTGAAAGATTTAAAGGCTGGAAAGGATGCTTTCAAAAAACAACATGTGGTTGGACTTATGCTGCTTTAGCTTTGAAAAGAGCAGCAGAAGAATGTATAAAATTAGGTGCTAAAATTATTACTGATTCAGCTGAAGAGTTAATATTTGATAAAAATACAAATAATTGTCTTGGTGTTAGAACTTTTTCTGGTAAATTTATTAAAGCAAAAAAAACTGTTATTTGTGCAGGTGCTAATTCAATCAAATTGTTTGATTTTAAAGGTCAATTATTAGCTAAATGTTGGACCGTTGGTCATATTAAACTTACAGATGATGAAATTGAATCTTTAAAAGGTAGTCCAGTTGTTTTGAATTTGGATGGAGGTTTCTATTTTGAACCAGATGCAAATGGTGATTTGAAATTTTGTAATGAATTTCCAGGTTATATTAATATGGAGAAAATACCAACAGCTTCTGAAATTACCTCTGTTCCAATTTACAAACAATCAATCCCACTTGAAGCTGAACAATACATGAGACAATTCTTAAGAGAAACATTACCAAGTTTAGCTGATAGACCATTCAATTTAACTCAAATTTGTTGGTGTACTGATACTCCGGATAGACATTTCTTATTTGGTACGCATCCTGATCATCAAGGTTTAGTTTTTGGTACTGGTGATTCTGGCCAAGGTTTTAAGTATATGCCTGTTGTTGGTGATTATATCTCCGAAATCGTTTTAAATGGTGATATTTCTATAGTTAAAGAGAAAAGAGAAGCTTGGAAATGGAGACCTGAAACTGCCATTGGTAGAGATATATATGCTCTACAAAATAGACTTGGTGGTACTAATAAAATCAAGGATTTGAAAGACATTAAAGAATGGACTGAATGTTCTGAATTTTCTGAATGTTCTGATTAATTGGTTCCCATCTAATTTTATGTCTAATTTAACTCCTATATATAAACTAAAATATATAAACTGAAATATTATAAAGTTCATATATCAAATAAAATTGATTATGCACTGCTTCGTATTTGAATAGTGAAACTGATTATTGGTTGCATATATCGATATTTTTGTACTTGTATCTGTTTGCTTTATTTATAAAATCATGTAATGACATGTAATGAAATGCTGTTTTTTATGGTCGACAGATATTTTTTCAGCTAAGGGTGGTTCAGATCTCAAAGACCAGGCCATTCATTCTGGTAAACGTGTAAATTTATTTTCATTAAATTAAAAACGCTTTTACTTAAAAAAAAGGTAATAATAAAAGCAAAATTAAATTGAAACTAGCTCATAACTTAAAACCAGCCTTTTTAATGCAAAAAATTATTTCAAACCTAAATATTTTTTCGTGGTGAACTAATCAAAAAAACAAAGCATCAAAAAAACTTCATTTGAAATCACTTTTGTCCCGATTTTTATAACACCATAAAGTTTTTGTTCATGTAAGGAATCGGGAAGATTATCAATCATATGTTATTTAGGTATATAATGATCCATAACATGATTTAAGTTATTTTTGTTAAAATGTGAGTTTAAGTTATTTTACTATTTTATTATAAATATGATAGTTTTTCCTCAGCTATTATTTTTATTATGTGTACCTTTTGGATGGACTCTGAGAATAATTACACACTAATTTTTGAGTACTAATACTTGGACGTTTGAAAGCCGGGTTTTTAATTGATAAATCAGATAAAAGAAACATAAGGATTATCATTTAGCAAATCCCTTATAACTCCCTTTTCAAATTCCACTCCAAAGGTACACATTATAAAATAACAAATTATGAGGAATAACTCCCATATATATACCAAAATAATAAAATAACTAAAACTCAAATAAATAACATCAAAATGCAATTACAATAAAAGAACTTAACACGACTTTCCTTATTTCATGTTTCTCAACTTCATCTCTACTTCATCTCAAAA
The DNA here is from genome assembly GCA_003706315.3 of Ambrosiozyma oregonensis (nom. inval.). Classification (NCBI taxonomy): domain Eukaryota; kingdom Fungi; phylum Ascomycota; class Pichiomycetes; order Pichiales; family Pichiaceae; genus Ambrosiozyma; species Ambrosiozyma oregonensis (nom. inval.). The sequence continues at coordinate 35,146 of PPKY03000016.1, forward strand.
AGTGAACCCAAAATCCAGATCCTTTATCTCCAGATCCCTTACAAGCTACGTAAGGAATTGGGATAGACCGGAGTTGGTGACCTTCCTAATTAGGAAAACAAAGGCTCTAATTTGAGAAGACGGTAAACAAGTTCCGAAAGGTAAAGTTAGAAGCGAGATTAGTTTAGAATAGGAAGTTGGCGAAGTGTTATCTTTGAGATTTAAAACAAGTTGTTATCTTTAGCCGATTTCGGTTACTGATTAGGAAGGTAAATGAACAAGTTCATTTATCTTAATTAAAGTTTTATCTTGAGTTTTATTTATATATAGTTTACATAGTTTGTACAAGTCTATCTTGAGTGGAATCAAGGAAGAAATACAATTAACAAATTATTACCTAATTTCTAAGGTGTTTAGATACTAAGTATTTAAAGATCGATCCAAGGTTTATTATAAGAGTTATAATCAGCCCTACTTCTTACAAGCTATGTAAGGGATCTGGAGATAAAGGATCTGGATTTTGGGTTCACATTTGGAGATGAAGTGGAGATGAAGTGGAGATGAAGTGGAGATGAAGTGGAGATGAAGTGGAGATGAAGTGGAGAAACATGAAATAGGGAAAGTCGTGTTAAGTTCTTTTATTGTAATTGCATTTTGATGTTAATTGTTTGAGTTTTAGTTATTTATTATTTTAGTATATATATGGGAGTTATTCCTCATAATTTGTTATTTGTATAATGTGTATCCTTTGGAGTGGAATCTGAATATAAGTTATTACACACTAATATTTTGAATATAGACTTGGACGTTTGAAAGCCAGGTTTTTAATTGATAAATCAGATAAAAGGAACATAAGGATTATCATTTGGCTAATCCCTTATAAGCTAAAGAAAAAGCACCGTGGCGCAGTGGAAGCGCGCAGGGCTCATAACCCTGATGTCGCTGGATCGAAACCAGCCGGTGCTACTTTGTTTTTCAAATTCTTTTTATTTGCTTTACATTTATTGATATTTTTTGTGTATATATATTTATATATTACATAGAAAAGTTTTTATTATTAAACAATGATCTTGAATAAGTTCAAGAATTCTTATCAGAAAGATTATGTCCTGTGAACCAATTATCTTTCCAAACAGATCCAGCCTTTCCAAAATCACAGCTTCTCAAAGTGACAAAATTAACTAAACCATCATCTACAATTGCAAATGTAATTCTTTTATTATTTATATGAACTTTTTCAGCAACTCCATTAAATTTTTTCTTAGGAGGCAATGCATTATCACTCAAACAAGTCTTATTAAATAACATATTAAAGGTTTCAAAATTTGGAAACCCCTCAAATGCATTTATAACGACAATCTGATAATCTGGAATTGGAGGTGACTTTTTCTTGTAATCAGATGATGGCTTCCACACATCAAAAACAATAGACTGTGATTCTTTTAGTATTTTACCATTATTATTCTTAGGCTTTCTAACCGAATATTCTGGTAATAATTGTGATCTTATGTTTAGGAACATTGAAGAATAGGAAAAGTAAAATTTACCAAACAAATTTGATAAAAACGAACACGCTGCATTCCAGATTTTATTCCAAAATGTTATTTTCAGATCAGATGTGGGTGTTACCAAGTTATATGATTCATTAGGAAGACTTTCAAAAATTTCAGAATGTCTTGTTACCGTATATCCATTTCTCTTGAGAATTGAATAAACCAGATACTCATTCACATCTTTAGGGTTCTTAATCAACATGGAGTATAAACTTTCCAAGCTGACAGGAGGTAATTCATTGGAATGACCTTCACCCATTTGTTCACTATAACTTTTACAAACACAAGTACCCCTTTCAACTAAATATAAAGCCTCTTCAAAATCCAAAGAACAGACTCCATTTTTGTAAATCTTTCCCATATTATGTAGGAATTTACCGGATGGATGAAACATAAAACAACTATTCTTTTGTTCTAGGTCTATATAAACTGTAGATGAAGGTAATTTATTAAGAGTAGCAATGACTCCTCTTTTTTTAGCTAATGCTTCGAACATCGCATTTCTTGAATTTGAAAGAGCTTCAATATCGTAATTGGAAATTTTATCACCATCTGTAGAATCTTTAGTGATTATTGGAGCAAAATCTTTTTCACCTCTTTTTGGAACATTTTTCTGAACACCCTTGCTTAGCTTGTGAATCATTGACCAGTCTTGAATATCTTGATCTTCTTCATCAAATTGATCTTGATTACCTCTATCTTGCGACAGCTTTAATAAACCCGCTTCTTCCGAATCCAACTCCATATGATTGAATTTTTTTATATCAGACTTTTCAACTTAGCTTATTGAACACCAAATAACCCAATAACCAAATAACGTCAACATCCGATTATGAACCTTTCTTCACAAAACAAGTTTCGCCAGTACACTACTGTATATGGTAAGACTGCACCGCCTCGAATACACGAAATCGCTATGTTTCAATATGTTCTGAGGAGATCTAATGTGTACAACTTTTGGTTACAGTGAATTCTTGATTAAAAACACAATTCCACCTTTAAAATTTATTTCTAAATAGTCATTCATTATTATTACAGTGATAAATCTTATAATACTCTAAAAATTTTAATTTTTTAAATAAAAAATAAAACAAGATCATTATGTCTGAAAAACTTTCTGTTTCATCTGTTTCCATTTCCATACTAGAAGATATGATATTACAAATTATACAAGATACTGTTGCTGAATCGATATTAAATGAGAAGATAACAAGAGAAGTTTATGGAACAATAGCTGATCCTATTTATATCAATTCTTCTAATCCGTTGCAATCTTCAAGCAATGAATCAAATGGCCATCTTTATAATGGTGAGAGTTTATCTGCAATACGAAAAATCAACAAAAGTAACAATTTATCTGCACAATCAACACACAACAATTCACAAGCTTCATCAATTGGTGGTACACCTCAACCAGATCTTCAAAATCGAGCTGACATGGGTCGTTTTGCATTTATTAGGAATGGTAAAGATATATATGTCAATGCACTGAATGCTGCCAAAATGTCCAATCAATCCAATGGAAATTTGTCATCTCATAATGGTTCAAACAATGGTGTAACGAACGGTTCTGAACTTTATTTTAAATGTTCTAATTGTGATAGAAGAATAGCTGGAAGTAGGTTTGCCGCTCATGTGGATAAGTGCTTAGGTGGTAGGACTCGTAAATGATGAGAACAACATTCTCTTATCATCAGTATCATCAGTATCGTCATGTGTTTTATATCCCTTTTTTTTAACTTTCACCATTCATTTTCTTGTGCCAGTCACTAGATATTTACAATTATTGCATATATTTCAACTTTATAGAATAAACATCAGTTTACCAATTCGCATATATAGATTATAAATTAATTTTTCTATTTGCTTCTTTGATCTCACCCAGTTGCCATTCTTTATATTAGCTTATCTTAAATTACGTTCCAATTGGAACATATAAATGAATCCACTTCTATTTTATTATTTCTTTTTAAATAATTTATCAAATTGAACTTTCAGTCCAATCATTGTGATACAGGGAGCTTCGCACGTTAGTCCTTACCTAATCGGGACGTCTAAGGACCCTTTCTAAAACTTGTCTCGGAAATCCTTCCTAGATTGCTGAAATTGAAGAATTATATAATAGACCACTATTTCCCTTTTATGAAAATAGAGGCAATTCTTGAGGAAAGAAATCGGGTTATACTTAATTTAATTTCAGTTATATATTCCAATAAGACAAAATGGTGGACTATAAAAACATGTTTATAGCACTTCACTCGATATGCTTAGTTATCAATATACCTTCTATACTTTGGTTCTATAAAACAAAACTAGTTTCAGCCTTGGTTTTGTTTGGCTTTATTGAAACGATGAATCTTAAAGGATTGGTTGATGCTATAATTTGGGGAGGTGATGATTATTTGGATGCTTGGAATGGTGAAGGATGGTGTGATATAATGGTTAGATTTCAAGTTAGTGCTAATGTTGGTAGTTTAACCTCCGTTTTTTGTATTACTTCTCGTTTATCAATTATATTATTAATGAATAGCAAAACAGTTACTTTAATGAGAGATAAGCATAAAAAATTGAAGACTTTTATTGAAGTTATGATTTGTTTATTATTTCCTATTTTGATTATGGGATTCAGTTATTTTGCGCAAGCTTCAAGATATTTCATTTATCATATTTCAGGTTGCAAATTTGCTATGACTAAAGATAGAGTTAGCATTTTAGTATATTTTTTTTGGATAATGTTTTTTTGTGTTGCAAGCTTGGTTGCTAGTATTGCTACTTTAGTTGGATTTGTCAGAAGAGGAAAAAATCTACAGCATACTTTAGAAATTACCAATTCGAATATTAATACCGCTGAATCATATAGAATTCTTGGATTTTGTTTTGCCATTATAGGTGCTATTACACCATCTTGTCTATATTCAGTTATTATAGCAGGTAGAGATATGAGTAGTGTGTTCTATACTGAAGATGTTCATGATAAATTACTTTGGAATTTGATTATTAGATTACCTCATAGAAGTGATACAGATTTCGACAGATGGGCATACATTGTTGTCTCACTATTTAGCTTTTTATTATTTGCATGCAATAGAACAGCTCTTAGAATGTACCTTGAATATCTAAGAGTTATTCCATTCATTGAAAAAAAATTCAGAGAACATGAAGAGAAGATTTTCAATGAAAATATGGAAAGGGGAGCTCAAAGATTTGGTATTATGGAAGGATCCTTCACAACTGAAAGCAGTTGTTCTAAGTATCATTTTGGATTTTTAGAAGATAAAGAGTTAGGATTTGATGAAGATACAAAAACAAATAGTCCAATTACTTTATATAGAGAGAACACTGAATTTTCTAATTTGGATGAAAGGCCATTTAGTCAATTTTATCCTTCACCTACATCAACTGAACTCAAAAGAGAAAAAGCAGATAATAAGTTTGTCTATACTGAAGAGTTAGACAAAGAGCTTATTGCAATGGAAGGAGAAATTGCTAAATATGATGGAAAATAATTCAAAAAAAATCAATTTTTTTGCATTTCTGTATATGCTTGTGTTAGGATCTCATCTTGTTAAGAGACGTTCTTCTAATATTTCATCTGTTCATAAGTTATTAGTTTTTATCAGTTTTTTTTCACTTTTTTATTATTTTGCAACTATACTATATACAAGAGTAAATCCAGTAAAAAAATTAAAAAATAATAAGTTGACTTTCCACCGCAAGCTTTAAGAATTTAAAAATAATAATATACAACTAGCCACAGACAAGCCAAAAAGTAACAACTAAAATTAAAGAAAGATACACAAAAAAAAAGATCACAATTAACCAAAACAGGCCAAATTTAAAAGATACAGAAGAAAAACAAAGCAAGATTACCGAGAAATTAGTTATTTCTAGTCTTTTAGTAGGAACCAATATTAGCATTGATCGAAGAATTATAAATACGAAAAAACTTATTTGGATTCTTCTTCAGTTTCTCTCTTTGGAAATCTAATAGTTTCAAAGTTATTTTGGAATAACATTAAAGAAACGCCTTTAGAACCATCAGCTTTTTCATAAGAAGTATTTGAAGCGTCAGCTTCAATGAACACCTTCGCACCTTTTCCTAGATATTCAGTCATGTATTTAATTTGGTTATCATTAAAACAAGCAACATTGAACCAAGAAGTAGTTTCTTCACCCTTTTGTTTTGAGTTAACAGCAACAGAGTATCTAACGTATTCTTTACCAGCAGAAGTAGTTTGTTTGGTAATATCAGAACCAATAGTACCGATTAATTGAATCTTGGCTAATTGAGGTTTGAAAGTGGTGGAAAATTTTCTAATTTGGTTTCTGAACATTTTTATATTATCGAATATGAGTGTTTTAGTAATTATAGTAGGAAGATGAACCACCACAAGACGTGTCTCATAAATATTAATTGTTGTTTTAAAAGCGGAAATTTTCAAATTTCCTAGAATGGCCGATCGGCGAAAGTCGATCGTCAAGATAAATATATTATAGTCGATCGACGCAAGGAAAATAGATTCTGAATGAGAAGAATCAAATGAGGGGAAACAGGGAACAGTTTCAAGAAGTACAAGAAATACTGTTCTGGACTAGTTTCACCACAACCACGAAGTTATTAACAAATCCTTTTGATAAATATGAAGCTTAATTTATTGAGTGTTTCGAATAGTGGTTTAAGGCTATTGGCTTCAAATAGAAACCTAGCACTACGTCCTTTCTCCACTTCTATCAAACCATTATCTTCTTTAACAGCAGGATCTGAAATATCTACTTGGCCTGAAGGTTTTAGATTACCAAGACCAAGAACATGGGAGGAATCCAAAGAAGGTGCCCTATCTAAAGCTACGAAATGGTACTTACTAGCTGAAATGTTCAGGGGTATGTATATTGTGTTGGAAATGTATTTTAGAGCTCCTTATACTATGTACTATCCATTTGAAAAAGGTCCAATTTCCCCAAGATTTAGAGGAGAACATGCTTTGAGAAGATATCCATCTGGTGAAGAAAGATGTATAGCATGTAAGTTATGTGAAGCCATTTGTCCTGCTCAAGCTATTACAATTGAAGCTGAGGAAAGATTAGATGGATCAAGAAGAACTTATAAATATGATATAGATATGACCAAGTGTATTTACTGTGGTTATTGTCAAGAAAGTTGTCCTGTTGATGCTATTGTTGAAACTCCAAATGTTGAGTATTCCACTTTAACCAGAGAAGAATTATTATATAATAAGGAAAAGTTATTGTCAAATGGTGACAAATGGGAACAAGAGTACCAATATGCAGCTAATGCTGATGCTCCATATAGATGATTTAATTTTTAAAATAAATTTATTCATACAAATATAAATGCAAATAAAGTCTGAAAATGAAAGCTTTTGTAGTGACTGTTTCTAATTGTTTTTCTTAGTTGGATCCTCTTACATTTGTGTATTTTATTACACTATATATTTATTACCTCAGGACAGTGCTGTTGGATGGCATTTCCAGTAGACAATCTTCCTTTATTTATTACTCTATTTATTTAGTCATATATATATTTTAGAAGTATAATGTAGAGTGTAGATTTAATATACCTACAAAAACGCAAATCTCATTATATTTTTTGATTTATAGTGAAGAGGTGCGGAACCTTACTCACATCAAATAAATTTTTCTTATCACATCAAAGGATGTATTGAAAACTTTCGACTACAACATATTATAGTCCTCAACAGAGTTAAACAGAAAATTTCTCATCAAAATGTCATCTTTTCAAAAGTAAGTTATTGGTTCTTTACCCTAAATTAAAATTTTCAATGAGTTTGTTTACATAACATACAATACTAACGAATTTTTAATTTTTATCGATCTTATAGAGTTTCGAGAGCTCAATTTTTTGATTCAGACAATCTGACATCATCATCTGATTCAGAGGAAGCATATACCACAGCTTTTGAAATTGAAATTGCTGAAGTAGAAGATGAAGTGGAAGATGAAAAAGAAAAAGAAAAAGCAAAAGCAGATGAACCAGCACCACTCGAAATAACGGGAGATAATGAAGACCAAGAAATGACCGAAGCTGAAATATCACAAGTAGAACAAGAAAAGAAAATTGAATACTTTCCTTTATTTTCTGTTGATCCTTCAATATCATCATCACCAAAAATTACAGGAACATATACAACGGGGGATAATGAGAAGCCATTACAGGGTTTAGTTCGAGTGAGTTTGAAAGATTATGGGGATGATGATGATGAAGAAAACGAAGATGATTTTGAAAAGATAATTAAAAACCAAAAACGACCAGATTCATATTATTTTTCAAAGTATAATGAAGTTGAAAAATTACAATTTGAACAAGTAGCCCTTTCTGGTGAAGACATATTGAAAGTGAGTAGCCAAGTGATACGAAATGATTATAAGCTGGTTAATTTAGCTGAATTAAATGATGCTATTGCTAAAGAGACTAAGTGTGTTACCAAGGTGATGAAATTAAAGGGAACGAGTAGATCAGGAAAGAATAAAAGGCTAGGGAAAATTGCAGCCAGATTGAGACAAAATGAATTTAAGAAGGAAATGGTTAATATTAAGGAAAGAGAAAAACAGAGAGAATTGATGAAGTTACAAAAGAAGAAGAAGCCAACTAGAAGAGGTGGTAAGAGAAATAAAAAACATAATCAACAAGCAAATAATCAACAGGATGACCAAAAGAAGCAACAACAACCTGTTTCTAAAACTTAATGTGTGTTGTATTAACTTTTTTTTTCTATATAAATAGTCAAATCATGATAGATTATCTACAACAAATGTATTTAGATTACAAGGATGGTTCATTATTAGTATAATATTAGACAATAGTATAAAAGTATATGGAAAGTCATCAAGATGGGATAATAATTATCGCTTATACCCACCCTCCAAAGAGCTGATACTATTGAGCATCATTGTAACCTCAATGCAATCCTTTGCATTAATATCAGTATCCTTAACACGTTTGTGCTTCTCATCAATTTCATCAAAAGAATTCAACACACTAGTTTTGACCATTTTTTGCAAGTCTTCTTTAATGCTTTTTAAGTTTTTGGCAATTGGACCTCCTCTGTTGATTATCTCTTTAAATTTAGAGCCTATTCCTAAGGCTATTTCTTTCCAGTACAGAGTAATAATATTGGAATTTAAATTTAAAGCTGGGATTAGTTTATCTAATATTGTGGTGGGTGTTGTAGTTGGAGTAGAATTTGCTGCAATAGCAGAATCTGTCCAATTTGTACTTTTCATTAATTGTTCAAGTCTAGCTAACAACTTACCATTTTGGGAAACCTCATTAAACACTTTTTCTAAGTTTTTCGGGTTGTTTAGATTTTTTTTGATTAAATTAATTGCAGTATCAGTTGAACTACTAAATAAGTTTTGAAACTGATTAAAAAAAGTTTCTGGTGATGTGATAATTAATGAATTGATCAAATTTAGAATAGAATGATTATCTAAATTAACCAAAGTTACACTTTTGAAGTTTCTGATAACAACATCAACAATTCTAGAAACAGTCATATTTTGAAAGTTCTCATAATCACGGACTAACTTCAATGATTTCAAAAAAGGTGAATCAAGTAAATGTATTTTCAACTGTTTAAATAATTTTGAAAGTTGATTGAGATTTTTGAATGGTTTCACATTTAGTTCTTGTTCTGATTTACCAATTTCTTCAATTTTGGAGATCAAGTAAATAAAATAAGCCATAGAACGTAACAAATCAGAAGTTTGATGGATTTTTTTCAAAGCAGAGTGTAAACCTGACGCTTCATCATATGGTTTCAGTATTTCATTTTCCAAACGAGAGTATGATAAGTTAAGTTGATTGATTGATGGAGTTAATTCATTAATTGTTCCACTAAATTGTTTTACATTATCAATTTCTTGCATTAATTCTGCATAATTTTCATTGGATTTTTTTTCAATCTTTCTGTCAATTTCATTAAGATCGAAAGTTAATCTTTTAATTGGAGTAATCAAGTCGAGATTTTCATCATCTGGATTATTTGTAGAGAGTAGAATATCATTAGAAAATTTTATAGCATCAAAATCATCTTCTAAATAAGCTTCATAGTCCGAAAGATCTATCATTATGATGTATTGTGTGTTGTGTTATGAATAAATTTTGTCAAGCTTTTGTACAACAGTTGTTCATAATTTGTTGATATCTAACACGTTGAAATTATTATGGAGTTTAACCTGGCTGTGCAAATAAAATCGGGTTTTTCATTTCCTCAGTAATTTTTTTTTATTTTTTTTTAATTTTGAATCAAAAGAGAAGAAGTTTTCATGAAACATTCATTCATTAAAGTTAAATAGTTGAAGAAAACATGGGGTTTTCATTTGGATTCACAGAAGAAGATTTGAATTCAGATATATCTACAAATTATGGAAATACAATCAATAAGCTAAACAGTTCTATAGAACCATTTGAGAATCCAATAGATAATGCTAAAATTATATCACCTCCAAAATTAACATCATTAGCGGATTTATCTTTAAAATTGATTGGAACAAGATTATCATATGAGACACTAGAATTAAATAATGGATTCACATTACATAGAAGAGAATTATTTGACGTGAAACATCAATTAATGATGGAAGAAGAGTATAATTCTAATGAGAGTGTGAATAATGAAGAGTTTAATATTTTGATTGGACAAACTGACAAAGACTTGGTTCATGGTGTGTATGAAGGTGGATTAAAATCATGGGAATGTTCATTTGATTTGATCAATAAGCTTGAAACAACGCCCGAATATGATAATGGAAGATTCAATTTAATTGAGTTAGGTTGTGGTACTGGCTTACCTTCATTATATATGTTTAAGAAGCTATTGATGGCCGGCGCTCGCAATGTTAAACTAGTTTTAACTGATTATAATTATGAAGTTTTAAGATTGGTTACACTACCTAATTTATTGATAGTTTGGTGTTTAACAAGTTTGAGTAGAGAAGAAATAATAAATTTACAAAGTAGAGATGATGGAATAGAAGGAAATATAAGAGATGGAGAAATTGATGTTAGTAAGAAATTAATTGAAAAATTCAATGAGACTTTGTTAGAACTAAGCATTAAAATTGATTTTATTTCTGGGTCGTGGTCAAGACCATTTATGGGTTTAATTAATGCAGTTGTGCCTGATATAAGCAGCGAGAAGAATTTGATTATTACTAGTGAGACAATTTATTCCATTGAAATATCACCAATTATCTCTGAAATTTTAATTGAATTAAGCATGAATAATAAGAGTAATGTATTATTAGGAGCTAAAGATATTTATTTTGGAGTTGGAGGTTCTATTAATGAGTTTTTAAATTATTTGGAGAAAAGAAATTTAAGAATATGTGAAGAAAGTCAAGGGAAATCATTATTAGAATGGCAAGTTGAGAAAGTTAACAGTGAGTTGAAAAGAAGTGTTGTTAGCTTGAAAAAAGTGAGCTATAATGATATATAAGCATAGTTTAATGAATATATAGATTGTAAACTTATAACATCATATATCATATATGATATACAATATATGATATATAATAGTTTATATATGGTACAAAGCAAAGATTCCTTCCTGTTCCTGCGAGTGGCTGACCCGCGCCACCAGGGCCAGGACCAGGACTTGGACCAGGGCCGACGGGCAGCGAAATGGAATCTCTTTGCTTTCTCCAAATCATTCTTGACTCAAACAGTGTTTCAGATTTTTACTCTTCAATTCCTTTAATTGTTCAGCTTTATCCCCCTACTACCCATTTTGATACCAACGCGTACCATAGCATAATCTTGGTCATAGCTTCAGCTCTAGCTCTAGTTCCAGTCACTCTCTTAGTTGCAGTCCTAGCCATAGAGACATACCTTCTGTTTTCTCTTCTAAATACTCTTCAGACCGTGTTATCCTTTTGAGGCTCTAAAACTATAACTTCAACTTATTATTCAAACTTGATTCTATTTTATTAAATCTCCAGATTACTGGATACTTTGAATATCATTAAAATTAAAGGTTAATAAAGATCACATTTCATATAATTTAGTACTACAGTACTACAACTTCTCATCTGTATCATACATCAGGATCTCACTTCAAGACAACAAGATAACAAGACAACAAGACAACAAAACAACGAGATATAACAAAACTCATCAGTAAAACTTTTATTGTATATTAATATTGTGCTGAATAATCGCAACTTACACAACAGAGGACCATCGTTGAACTGTCTGTCGTCCAGCATAGCCCCTAAACAAACTTTCCGTTCCATTTATTTTTAGCACTCTCTTGTCCCTGACTCCTTTCTGCTTACGTCGAATCTCTATACATCTTCATCACACAAAGTTACAGATATACATTATGTGTTCCTCTAATACATGTTCTGAAGCTTCTAACTCATCAGCTTCGATACACAACTCTTCAATACCCATTCCCATAGAAAACACCCCAAATCTCTCTGATCAGAGCCATCAACAAGTTAAACAACGAAGAGCCATGAACTTGAAACAGCTCCAGCTTGATTTAAATACTCATACTCCTTATCTGGCTAGACTTCAAGAAGATTCATTATCTAATAGCAATAATACTAATAATTCTTATAATACTAATAATACTAATAATACTAATAATACCAATACCAACAATATTGAAAATAATAATAGCAACAATAACAACAACAGCATGAATAGCAACAACAATAATATTGACACATCACCACGAAAGAAAATTCCTCCTTTATTTAGATCCCCATCTACTCCCAGCAATTCCATTAGGGTGATTACTCCTCTGCAGTCAACCTTCCGTTCTAATGAATCCTCAAATTCTCCACCTTCAAATTCAAAGACTCATACTAGACATAGAAGCACTACTCTAAGTCTTACAATCCCCAAACAGAGCTCTTACTCTCAAGGCTTAAAAACAAGCATCCCGCCTATGAATTCAAATACTGCTAATGCTGAACCAGGTTCTTCCTTCTTTGCCGAACCTATCAGAAGATTTGATAGAAAGAATTCAGACTCATCATCAGGGTCACCTGCTTCATTAACTTCAAACTCTTCAAACTCCTCCAGATACCTTTTACCAAGACGACACTCTCCTTCTGGGATTAATAATATTAAACCTCAAACTATCACTCATTCATTCCAATCTATGCATTTACCTGATGGTGAATACCCAGGAGGAGGTGATGGACCAAGTTTATATTCTTCTACTCGCTCCTCAAAATTGATAGATCCATCTTCAACATACAGAAATGCGTATCCTAAAGGACCTGTCTGTGTGCTGGAACCTAACCTGTATTTATATTCGGAACCTACATTTGATCAACTGAATAAGTTTGATGTTATCATTAACGTGGCTCAAGAAATCAGAGATTATTCTTCACGAATTGCAACTTCAACGAATAAAAATATAAAGTACTATTTCATTCCATGGACTCATAACTCAAGATTAGTTTCTGATTTTCCTAGATTAACTCAAGTAATCGATGAAGCTCTTTCTGAAGATAAAAAAGTGTTAATTCATTGTCAATGTGGTGTTAGTAGGTCCGCTTCTTTGATTTTAGCTTATTTCATGAAATTGAATAAGGTTGGTTACAATGACGCTTATAATCAGTTGAAACTGAAAGCTCCTCTCATTTCACCTAACCTTTCACTGATTTATGAATTAATGGAATGGGGCAATCATTTAGGGTATTCAAATCATGCATCTTCAGAATCATCAGATTCCTCCTCATCTGAATCTTCATCTCCTTCTTCTATATCTGCAAATGAAAGTACTTCTCCTGATTCTGTTACTCCAATTAGCGCTAATAAGGTTGGATCTGATTTGAAAGAACAAGTCACTTTTAGTAATTCTAACTTCAATGGGTAATATTTAGAGTATTACCACAATTACGAATTATGCAAAGAAACTAACAAAAAGCACGATATGGCCACCATTAATCACATACCGTATATTTAGTTTTCTTAATTTCTTTTTTCACTGCTGCTTTTTCTAAGTTTTTCTTTGTTTCCTGATTTTTTGTTCATTATTTTTACAAATTAATCATTTAAATTATTACTCAGTTGCTTGCTTGCTGAGTGGTGGTGCACATGGTCCCAGAACATTTAGATCTTTCCCTTATAATAACATAGATACAGAAGAATATTATTATTAATATTATATTAAGAACAGGCTTTAATATTGATTTTCGTTTATCTTGCTTTTTCAATCAGATTCTTTTTTTTACTGTTCTTCCTTTGATTTCACGTTACGTTGCAGCACATTGGGTTTACTTTCCTTGTATCATTTATTTTAGTTCGTTGACTCTTTTCATCTTATTTCCCTTCCTGATTATGACTTCAAGAAGGTATATATATATATATATATATAACTTTATTTGCTAATTGTACATTTCCTGACATTTTATATTTTCTTTTTTCTTTTTTCTTTTGACGTATTTTTAGTCTATTTCATTGTTTCTGACTCAATCTTTTTTTTTTATTATGTTTATAACTGTTTCTAGCCTACTTTCTTATAATTTAATTAAAGGATTTTTTGATTGAAATTTGAAAAATTTCAAAGGATAAAGACACATGACCAAGACACGTGTGCAAGATATGTTACCCGCCCTGGATAGTCTTATGTGTCTTATAGAAGCGAACAGCTTGTAAACCATCTTTAATTCTTTAATTCTTTTTTAAAAGGAACCTGAAAAAGAATAGTAAATTTCGCAACAACAGTCTTTGAAAGCAAACAGCTGTTTTTATACAAATTTTACAAAGATGTCGGACAATTTCCGAAGACAGCAAAATAACAACCATCCTCCATATAATCGACAAAACCAACCATATAACTATCGCTCATCATCATCATCGAATAATCAAAACTCAACTGGTGCAAACAATCGTCACCATAACTATAATAATCATCGTCATTATAATAACAATAATAGTAGTTATGGTGGACATCATTATGGAACTAACTCGTATGGTGGAAATAATGGTTATCAGTCCATGAATGAAGGGTATGGGTCTCAACAATCTCGAAAGTCAGGCCCTAATGTTCATTCTTCAAATAACGATAGATATAGTCATTCACATCATCACCAGCCACAACAATCACACCATCAGCAGCAGCAGCAGCAGCAGCAGCAGCAGCAACATCAACATCAACAGTATCAACAACCTTCATCATCAGTGCCAAGTGGTGGGCTTTCTAATGTTAATAGGAATAAGAAAAAGTTGGGAGGTTTTGCAATTTACGATAGTTCTGGGCGTGTTAGCAATGGCAATGGCTCCATGAACAATTCAACTTATAATAGTAGTAATAATTCAAATACCAAAAATAGTGATAACAATGCGAACACTATTAATTATTTCAGCAGTCGAAGAAATAGTATTGGTGCTGGAAAATCACCTGGGAATAACAACAATGCAGGAAGCTCAAACAAATCACCTGGACATACATTACAAAGTCAATCGTCAATTTCTTCTTCTTTTAGTACTTCTAAATCTTCACAAAAAACTAATTCAAAAGACATTAATTCTTCTAAAAGTTTAGATACCAATGATGCAATAAAAACTTCATCTAAAGACTCATATAAAGATTTACTGAAAGATGACATAGTTAAGCAAGAAGGACCAGTTTCTACAAAAATCACAAGTTCTATTGAAATACGACAACAGCGTCCAAGAGAAAATTCTCAAGATGAAGATTTGAAGACAAATGGATTGAAGCAGGAAGAAAAGATAGAAGAGAAGCTGGAGGAAAAAAAGGAGGAAAAGAAAGACGAAAACTCAGATAAAGATGTCCATATCAAGGAAACGAGCAATACAAAAGATATTCCTAAAGAAAAGGAAAAACTTAAAGATATATCCACCAAAGATGAACCTACAGAACAAGCTGATAATGAATCTGAAGCAAGCACAGATGATGACGAGGAATCAATTCCTCTCCCTTCCAAAAAATCCAGACGACTGCATAGACTCATGAAAAAGAGAGCACACACAAATTCAGACGATGAAGACAATGGATATTCTAAACCTGACGACCAACATCGGAATTCATCAACTTCACCAAGAAGATTGAAGAAAAGAAGACAATATTCGAACAATTCCCATTCATCTAGATCGCAATCCCCAAGAAGAAAATTTTCAGGCAGAGCAGGTAGAGATGCATCAGGAAGAACACAGTTACAAAGATTATGTGCCAAAGGTCTCTACAATGAAGCTAAAGAGTTGATTAAACATGGTGCTAATGTAAATGATGCTGATTATGCTGGTAATACACCACTACACGAAGCTGCTTTAGAAGGTTTTGCTGATATTGCAGAATTACTTTTAGATAATGGTGCCGATATTGATAAACAATCTGGAGCTATGGACAAAGATACTGCTTTAATTGATGCTACGTCGAATTCTCATTATGATGTAGTTAAACTACTATTGGATAGAGGTGCCAATCCAACTTTAGTAAATGTTATGGGTGATACAGCTTTGAATGCATTGGATAGAGAAACTGCTTTAGAAGAGATGACTAGTGATCAAGTTCAAACATATGAAAATTTGAAAAAATTATTGACTCAATGCACACGAGATTACAGAAAGAAATATAAAACCAATTCAAGTAATGGAGGTGGTACAGATTCTGAAAAAGATGACTTGTCCAGAAGACAGAACCAAAACACATTTTATGATTTGATTACCAGAGAAGGAAGAAGTGAAATATATGGTAAAGTTGCCGATAACGATGTCACCTTTGTATTGAATTATGTTTCCAATTTATCTGGGCGTAAACCCCCTCCAGACTTATTGACTTTGGCCGCGAGACATGGCCATACTGATATTGCTAGTTTATTATTAGCGTTCCATGCTAATGTTAACCACGCAGATAAGAACGGATTAACCCCTTTGATGTTGGCAGTTGGTAAAGATCATATTGGTATGGTTAAATTGCTATTAGAAAATAGAGCCAATCCAACTTCGAAAGATAAAAATGGCCGCACAGCTTTAGATATGTTGATTGATAGTGAATTTCCCGACGAAGAAGAAATTAAATTGATTAAAGAGGCTTCTACAAATTATAAAGGCAATGATAACCATAACTCAAAATCTGGATCAGGCCGTGAACGTGGGAATGGAAAAAAGAATAAGCCAACTACAAGAAATCCAAGAAAAAGAAAAAGGTCAATTGAATCAAGTGATGAAAGTGAGAGTGTCTCTGATGAAGATTCTGATGATATGGATGTTGCGGATGCTCCTTCCTACCCATCTTCTGGAACTGTTTCTGTTCCACCTGCAGAAGAAGAATCTGAAGATGAAAAGCCAAAACAATCTAAGAAAAAAAAGAAGACAATGAAAACTGATTCACATGGATATGAAAAAGAGAAGAAAAAAGTTTCTCTTTCAATTTATCCTGTTATTGCTTCTTCCACTGATAGAAAATTTTTAAATTCTATGAAGAAGAAGAAGTCAATGGAAAATATTGTTTCACTTAGTATGTCATCATCATCCTCTGAAAAACCATCCCCTACGGCTCCGTCTTTGAAAAAAGAAGATTCAAGGATCATTTCAGCTAAAGAGAAAAAACATGACCCTGATATGTTTGGTAATGACCATAAGAAAGATAAAGTTGTTTCGCCTCTTCTTCCTGTACCTACCCCAGAAGAGATTGAGATCGAGGCCAAAAAGAGGAAGGAAGCCGATGAATTAGAAATTAAAAAAAGGAAAGAAGCCGAAGAGATGGAGGTTAAAAGAAAAAAAGAGGCTGAAGAGTTGGAAATCAAAAGAAAGAAAGAAGCTGAAGAGTTGCAAGCTAAAATAATCAAAGAAGCTGAAGAATTGGAAGCTAGAAAGAAGAAAGAGGCTGAAGAGGCCGAAATCAAGAGAGTAAAGGAAGCCGAGTCAAAAAAGGCCAGGGAAGAACTAGAATCACAAAGGTTAGAAAGAAAGAAGGCTAGACAACAACAAATTGCTAAGAGTATCGAAAAATTAGAAAAGAAAAGGGAAGCTGAAAAGAAAAAGGCAGAATTAGAAGAGTTAGAACGTAAACAAAGAGAGGAAGCCGAAGAAGCTAAACGTCAAAAAGTCGCTGAAGAAAAGGCCAAAAAAGAAGTTGAAAGACTGGAGTTAACCAAAAAAAAGCAGATCAGAAGCTACTATCCTTACGGTATCCAAATTGCAAAGTTTGATCATGTGCCTTCAAATGAGGAAGCTACTAAATATCTTCCACTATATTGTTATGAAATTGAGAATGAAAAATATCTGATGGATCTTCAAGTTAAATTATTATTAGGTTTAGAAAATTTAGAATCTAAATTTCCAGAGATTAAAGTTTCAAAGAAAGAGCTTTCAAGTTCTGAAAAGAACAAAATGTGGAATTTGCTCTGGCCAATGATTGGATCATATATAAAATTAAAAACGGACGTTTACTCTGTTCAAGATATGAAGGATGCCTACGATATTGAAGGGAAGAAATTCCAAGAACTGATCTTTCATTGGATAAAGATTACTGATTTTAACAAAATAATTGAAAGTGACGAGAAATTTAAAGAAATTAAGCAAAAGATTGATACTATTGGCGTTTGTCCTGTTTTTAAAGCTCTAGAAAATACTTTAGTTCAACCAAAAACATCTTCTACTGAACTAATCACTAGTAGTCATGATCGAGAATCTCATGATTCAGCTATTTTTTCTACATCGACTTCCACTCAACCAACTGAACTGAACTTACCTGTTGTGCTCGCTAGAAAGGCTCAAGCTGCTATGAAGATGGTTAACAAAAGATTGTGGTGACCATGAAATTATTTAGTTGCTTCTATTAACTTTTTTTCTATTTTTTTTTTTTTTTATTAGTGTCTGTGTATATTATTTAGTCGTTTTTCTAATGCGATTGTACATTTAGTTTATTAATTCTCTCTCTCCAGCCTAAAGTAAATAAGTAAGTAAGGATATAAACATTAGGGCGATCGACTTGCTATGCTTTTGGTTACGCAGCCCCGTCCGATGTGGCAAAACTTCTGGCCACCGCTTCGAGTCAAATCTCAGGAAGAAGGCCAACATCAATTTTCCTTTGAAAGAATCGAGTTTCTGGTTTGGTTTTTACTATACATATTTGACTCCATTCATTCTCAACTTTGAAAAGCTGATCGAGTTACACATAATAGGAGAAATCTGATTTCAAAAGTTTTAACGGAAAGTCTGACTAAAGTCTTGTTTCCTCCAAGTTCCCGGTTATTTATCATATTAGCACAATCAAATTATTGATACTTCATTTGCAGTTCCTTTATTTTTTTTGCCTTTACTAGATTTTAATCCAATAGAGTTAAAACAGTTTTGAAATAGTCATTCCCGTTTTATTGTATTGTCTCTCTATATAATCAAATATTTATTACAAAATGAACGTTTCTACTCAATTCCAACAGAAAGCAAATCAACAACAAAACCAACCTTATCAGAACCAGTATTTGTATCAGCAACAACAACAACAACAACAACAACAGCAATTTGGATCTCTTCAGGAAAGTTTATTACAGGGTCAACAGGCACCTAAAAGTGCAGATGGTTTGAATCCTTCATCTGTTTTGGCCCAAACTTTGTATCAAGGGGCATATAGAAATGCACAACAACCAACACAACAGCAGACCCAATTGCAATCTTTGCACCAACAACTGCAACAATTACAACAGCCTGGTACTCCACAACAACAACAGCAACAACTACTTGCAGTCCAACAACAACAACAACAACAACAACAACAACAACAACAACAACAACAACAACAGCAACAGCAACAGCAACAGCAACAGCAACAGCAACAGCAACAGCAACAGCAACAGCAACAGCAACAGCAACAACAACAACAACAACAACAACAGCAACAGCAACAGCAACAGCAACAACAACAGCAACAGCAACAGCAACAACAATTGGCTCAATTACAACAAGCACAACAGTTACAAAATCAAATGTTACAAAACCCTGTTTCTCAACAACAACAGCAACAGCAACAACAGCAGCAGCAACAAAATCAACAACAAAATCAGCAACAGCAACAGCAACAGCAACAGCAACAGCAACAGCAACAAAATCAAAATCAACAACAACAACAACAACATACTACAATTTCAATTGATCCAGCTTTGAGTTCTTCTGTTCATTGGAAACATCAACAACAGTTGGCACAAATTTCAAGAAGCTCAAATGTTCCTAATTTCTATGCCAGACAAGCCGCTTCATCTTCAAGAAAAGCATTATTAAAAATGGAAGGCACTCAAAACAATGGTACTACACTGATTGATATTACCAAATCTTTATTATCCACCGTTAAAGAGAAACCCATTACCAATACTACCGTGGAAAATGAAGGCTTGATGCAACAGAAGAAATCAACTAACGATGCCTTAGATGAGGAAGCCGAAGATCAAAGAATAAGAATCAAAGAAAACAATACACAGCTATGGACAGGATTAGATTTGAGTGGACAACAAATAATGACATTATCACCAAAGCTTTTTTCTTACAGTTTCTTAAGAAGTCTATATTTGAATGGTAATAATCTCAAGAGTTTACCAAGCAAGATTTCTAAATTGAAAACTTTAAGGGTGTTGGATATTTCTTCTAATAATTTGACCGAACTCCCAAAGGAATTAGGCATGTTGTACAATTTGAAATATTTATATGCTTTTGATAATGATATTAAAGATATTTCATACGAATTTGGTAATTTGTACCAACTGGAGTTTTTTGGTATTGAAGGAAATTCTAATATGAATGATGAAATTGTCAATATCATTGCCAAGAAAGGAACAAGGGGATTAATCATTCATTTAAGAGATGATGCACCAAGATTATCTCCTCCTGAACCAAGAAAATGGATCAAGATTGGAGAAGATGGTGAGCCAATGATCACAGAAACGGATTTGAAGCCTGCCATTGAAGTGGATTTATCATCTAAAGAAGTTGGATCTTTCACATTAATGAGTTACAATACTTTATGTCAACATTATGCCACTCCAAAGATGTATAAATATACTCCATCTTGGGCATTGAATTGGGATTATAGAAGACAAAAGTTAACTGAAGAGATTTTATCATTTAAGACCAATATAATTTGTTTACAAGAAGTTGAAACTAGAACTTATGAAGAATATTGGGTCCCACTAATGGAAAGTAATGGTTATAAATGTATATTTCTTCCTAAAGGTAGAGCTAAGACTATGAATGAAAAGAATGCTAAGAAAGTTGATGGTTGTGCTACGTTTTATAAATCTGGTATGTTTGAATTGATTGATAAAAGAGTTTTAGAATATGGTGGATTAGTTATGAGTCAAGACAAATTTAAAAAGACTGAAGATGTTTTTAATAGATTCATGAATAAAGATAATATTGCATCTGTTTTAGTTTTACAACACATTCCAAGTGGTAATAAATTCATTTTGGCTCACACCCATTTACATTGGGATCCAGAATTCAATGATGTTAAAACTATGCAAGTTGAAGTTTTATTAGAGGAAATGCAAGTTGTTGTTAAAAAATATCAAAATAGTAGAGATGATGTCAACAAGATGCCATTAATTATTTGTGGTGATTTTAACTCACAGATTGATTCAGCTGTTTATCAATTGTTCTCTTCAGGTAAATGTAAAGAACATAGTGATTTCACAGGAAGGGATTATGGTAAATATACTAGTGAAGGTTTCACTCATCCCTTCCATTTGAAATCAGCATATGAAGCTGTCGGTGAATTACCTTTTACTAATTTCACTCCAACATTTACTGAAGTCATAGAATATATCTGGTACTCTACCCCTACATTGACTGTTAGGGGTCTTTTGGGTGAAGTTGATAGAGAATATGCTAAAAAGGTTATTGGTTTCCCAAATCCTGATTTTGCTTCTGATCATTTACCTCTAATTTCAAGATTTGAATTCAAAAAGTTGAGTGGGGGTAAAAAAGTCAAGGCTGATTTTAGGGATGGAAGTGGATCTAGAAAAACTTAGTTATTTTTCTTTTTATTTATTTTTCTTTTATTATTATTATTATTTCTGATTTCAAATTTGTTTTTTTTTGAAATTCACTTGTTTTTGTATTTTTGTGTTTTTAATAGTTTTATTGCTTATCTACTCTTTTCAATTCTTGATACGATGATGACATGTTCATAATTGTATTTCTCTTCATTGCTATATATTGTGGTTTCAAATTGACTCCTTTTTTCATTTGTTCATCTTTTATAAGCTAACTTGATAGGCTCCAGCCTTTTATTATACAAGCATTTTTAAAAGATCTCTCTTTTCTGCTAAACATATACATTAGTCTCTGTTAGTTCATCGTTCTTGTTGTATAGTTCTGTTTTGTGTATTTCTGATATAATCTATATTAAAAAATCATAAAGTAGTAGTACTAAAGTCCGAATTTGTCCTCCTTACGTCAGCGGTTTCTGATTTGCGTTAAGAACGGCTGTAGCAGCAAAAGCCATTTGTAAATAAAACTGCCTGTGGATCATTATCTCTTTTTATAACTGTACAACTTGCAAGCTTTAAAAGTACAGAGAACTATCCATTGTTATGAGTAACAGGAGGCTTATATCTACAGCAATTTCCGGGATGTCCCAGAGAAATAGTATCGTCAACCACAGGGATTTCATCAACATCCGCAACGCCCTAAGTCCGAAGAACGCTTTTACCATATCATCTTACAATTTATTATCTAGACATTACCTATGGCATCAGGTTTATAACTATTTACCATCTCAGTGGACTAATTGGGACAATCGATTTAAACTGATTAACAAAAATATGAATGATTTGTCTAGTTTAAGTGATATAATGTGTTTCCAAGAAATGGAATATTTGATCTATCATGATTATTGGAAAAGTTTCATGCATGAACGTAACTTTGATTCAGTGTTTCAGAAAAAAAGAAAACCTCAATACTGGGAAAAGAATTTAAATATGATGGATGGTGTTTCAATTTTTGTTAATAAAAATAAATTTAAAATTTTAAACTATGAACAAATTGATATGGCTGATTATTTCAAAAATAAAGTCTATTTCAAACAAACTCCAGATTTAGAATCCAGACTAAACACTAGAAATACAGTGGCTTTAATAGTAGTTTTGGAACATATATCCACTGGTCAAACGGTGTTTGTATCAAACACTCACCTATACTGGTCACCTAAACATCCTGATGTAAAGCTCATGCAAACTTTTCTTCTTACTAAACTTTTACATAGAGCAGTTCAGAGGCAGTTTAAACTAACAGCAAAGGAAACACAAGAAAAAATAAACTCTGGCAAAGGATTGAACGTTTTCATGGTTGGTGATTTTAATTCCGTTCCTGATTCTCCAGTATACAAGTTTTTATCAGAAGGTAAAATAGACTGCAAAAAATACAAAGAAGTGTGTGAGTATGATTACGGAGTTGGGTTAAACAAAGTACTTGATACAAGTTTCCAAAAGTTTTCTTCTCCATATCATGATTTGTTTGAAAAAGATAAATTTCGGAAAACAACATACACCCAGAATTTCAAAGAAATTATCGATTATATTTGGTATAACAAATCAAGTGATCAACTTCGACCAGTGAAAGTTCTTGGAGATATTGAATCGAACTACTTGAAGGGATATAAAGGTTTGCCTAATGAGGAATTTCCTAGTGATCATTTCCCAATATTAGCTCAATTTGAACTAAATCAATAACTGCTACTTATTATTATTTATTTATTTCTTCATTTAATTTGTTTTATTTACTATCTAATCGTCATTTTTTAACTACAGGTTATATTCATTTTATTATATTTTATTTTATTTCAAACGCGCGTTACAAATTTTTTGAAATTTTAATTTGTAATTCAGCTATGTTGATTGGTGGCAATTCAAGCAATTCAAGCAATTCAAGCAATTCAAGCAATTCAAGTAATTCAAGTTGATCTCTTGTAGTTGTTTGCATAGTTGTAGATTCTTCAAAACTATACAATTACAAATTAGAATGGTGAAGACAGAAACTAAGAGTAAGTATTTCACTGCACCAAGAAGAACGAGGTCGTCATCTTTGGTGAAAACTGATCCAGATCAATCATATGATACATTTGAGAAAGAGATGGTTAATGTTAAATACGAGTCAGATCAGCATTTACTTGATGGAATACCAGCTACAATAAATACAAATACTCAAACTAGAAGGAAAAGGCAAAAAGTAGAAGTGAAAATTGAGGAAGAAGATCTAATATCGAATGAAGTTAAAAAAGAGCCAACAATACCAAAGAACACAGGTAAAACCACAAGAATCACAACAAAGAAAAAACCATCATTAAATGAAGCTCTTAGTTTGCCTACAGAACCTCCGCCGAACTTTTGGCCAATGTATAATGAAATTAAAAAGATGAGATCAAAAATTGTGGCCCCAGTGGATACTGTTGGTTGTTCAAACATAAGTACTACAATTACAGGTTTAACATCAGGCCCAGTATTTAGATTCCAATGTCTTATATCTTTAATGTTATCTTCACAAACTAAAGATGAAGTTAATTATCAAGTTATGAAAATATTACATGAACATTTTTTACAAAAAAATTTTAAAGATGGTTTATGCTTAGATGGTATATTATCTATTGAAGAAACTGAACTAGATTCTTTGATTTTCAAAGTTGGCTTTCATAAACGTAAAGCAAAGTTTATTAAACAAACAGCTGAGATTCTTAAATCACAACATCACGGAGAAATACCTAAGACAATTGAAGAAATCACTGCATTTCCGGGAGTTGGCCCAAAGATGGGGTTCTTACTGTTACAAATAGCATGGAATATATCAACAGGTATCGGTGTAGATACTCATATGCACAGAATGGCTGAAATTTTTAACTGGGTTCCAAAAACTACTAAGAATTTCACCCCTGAATACGTTAGGAAATGCTTAGAGAGTATGTTAGCTAATCACAAAGAAGAATGGACAGAGATAAACCCTGTACTTGTTGGATTTGGCCAAATGATCTGTACTCCTACTGCACCAAGGTGTGATATTTGCTCGTTGTCTAAAACAGGACTATGCCCTGCTGTTGATAAACGTTTATTAAGAAGGCTGGAATCCGATAAACAAAAAGGGATCACTCCCGTTCAAAAAAAAAGTAGGGGTGACCTCAGTCAATTATTAAAAGACTTAGAATGACATTATTTATTAGAAACTTCGAAGTATATTTTATGTTTTTAAGTTTCATTTTTTGTGTTTTTTTGAAACTATAACGAACAACTATGTATAAGAAAAACCTGTATATTATACTAATGGAAAAATATAAAATTGGGATAAGGAAAAGTTGAAGAAATTAAAGAAACTGAATAAGCAAAGGTGAGAAATTGGGTATAAAAGAGAAGTATAAGTAGTAAGAGATAACAGTAAAGGCAGAAAGAAGTAATAATACAAAAAAGAGTAAAAAAATTGAAAGAGGGCTCATATAAACATAAACATAAAACAGGTAGACGAAAGTAGAAAAAAAAACATCAGAAAATGAAAAGTGAAAACAGCAAAAAAAACACAGAAATACAAGATATACGGTAAATCTATTTTGATAACTAGTTAGACCTTTTCTTCATTTTAAAGATCGATCACTTGGATCAGCATCTTCTTCGTTTGAGATGTTGATAATTTCATAATTTGACATTAGTGGCAAGTGGTATGCAAAAGAACCTCTAATAACTAACTTGAAAGGATTGTTGTATATTTGAGACCATTGATCATCAGTCAAATAATCACCTTTATAACGGAAACTACTACCTGGATGGGTAATTTTGATTTGAGCTGAAGTGGTAGTTGGAGTCAATTCATTTTTATGATTTAATTTGTACCAAACATCACTAATTGAAGACCAAATACTCGAGGAAGAAGATCTATCTAAAACACCTGCAAATTGTAATGGAGTGACAAATTTAGTTGAATTTCCTAATAGTATAGTGAGATCCATTTTTTTCGAAGGAACTTCATCTTCATCACCATCAATTGGGTCATCCCTTAATAATGAGGAATCTGTGACTAGGAATACATCCAAGTCCATGTCCCATATTGTAATATCCTGACAGTTAACATTCGTAGCATTAGACTCAACTTCAAATAAAAGAACCATGTCTGTGACTAGCACCTTATCTAGTTTAGTTACATTGAAGTCAATCAAAGTATTATCTAAATTTTTTAGTATGATAACTCTTAGAATACCCAACAACAGAGTAGTGCCAATAATCAAGTAAAATAAAGTGCTTATAGTTTTCATAAACAACTTTTGTTTGTAGTATGCGGACTTATAATCATGGGGAGAATTATAATAGAAAGGGTTCAAATTTTCGACATCTCGCTTAGAAGAAAGAGAACCATATTGATTAAAAGGATCATCTGATAATCTTCCCATTTTATGAGATAGTGGACTACCATCTATAGGATCTCGCTTGGGACTATTGGCTAAAAAAGGACGACGAAGCATGGATTCAGCATCATTCAAGTCATCCTCTTCATCATCAAAAGTATAATCGTCAATTGGGTTTAAAGAAAATGCTTTATTTAATGTCCCTGACTGATAACCATTTGGAGTATAAGTACGATCATCTGAATTAGATTCATAAGAGTTAATTCTTTGGTGATTAGGATTACTATTGTGGAACAGTTTTTGTGAGACTTTTCTAACTTGGGAAATAATGGTTGCTTTTGGCTCGTAAGGTTTCAAATGAATATTTTGCTGTAATTGTTGTGAAGATGAATTTAACTGCGGTTGAAAAAAATTATTACTCAACTGAGATTGTGAAGGTCTCAGGTGTGGTACTTTCATTGTTGATGGTGAGGTATATGGATTCACAATGGTATTATAAGAAGAGGATCCGATATCAGTATTCCTCAAAGTGTTTGTAGTCATTATTGATTGTTCATCTAAAAAATCTAATTCACCTTCAGCATGTCTTGTGTTGTTACTTGAGTATCTTCTAGAGACTTTTAAATTGAGGATATCAGTAGGAGCAGCAGGATGAATAAGGGTAGCACCATTACCACCTAAAGCTAAATTACTGCTAGCTGCATGCAGACCTAAACTTTGTTGGTATTCAGAACCAGTAACAACTGACATATTATCATGATAGATAAATTCCTCATCTTCAGTATTTTTTCTGGATTTTCTTATAGTACTATTTGTTATTGTATTGTTATTTGTAGTTATTGTGTTATCAACAGTAGAAGAATATATCGAATTTTGATACATAGAAGCAGAGTCTTCTGGTATCAGCACAGGAATATTGGCACCTTGAGTGGAAAGACTAGTAGTAGCACCAGCTAAATTTAAAAGAGGGGTTGAATATCCACTATTTGTATTGACACTACTCATGTTCAAACTTGAGTTGGAAATCAAATTTCCATTATTATTACTTCCAGGAGAAGGACTGGATCCATTATTATTGATAGTGCTAGTTGAGCTATTGTTAGAGACAAATAGATGATCAGGCTGTTTGGATTTTTCTTTATTTTGAGGAATCATTTCACTTTTCAAATTAACATTTTTCACATTGCTCCCTATATGATCGATTGAGGAAGCATGACTTAAAGAAGTGGGAGATTTGATGTTTTGGTTTTCGTTATTGGCGACAATTATTGATGATGATGACCGCAGAGTAACTGGAGGAAAACTTGGCTTCTTTGTAGATCCCATAGAGTTCCTTCTTTTGCTAGCCGTCTCATCCATGATAATGATATTGCAAAAAAAAAAAAAAAGTTCTTTGAAGAAATAGGAAAGATTTCAAGTAGTTTAAATACCAGGGAAAAGCTCTTTTTGTAGGAAACAAAGTAAGCTGAAGAGTTTCTTTAGCAGGAAAACGGTCGTGGCGCGCCACCGTTCTAAGCATTATCGCCACCCCACGCAAAACGAAGGCAAGCAAGTGGCGCATTAGAATGGTGCTAAAAGGTTACCCTTAGTTAATACTAGTCTGTGATTGGAAAGGAAGGAGCAACGCCCAAGGAAGAATGGTTATGCAAAATAAAAAAGAATATACAAAAGAAATGAATATAATAAAAATAACAATAACAAAAACAGAAACAAAAACAAAAAATATTGAATAATACCGAATAACCAGTAATTCATAAAACAATTTAGTAAATTAATCAATCATAAATTAATGCGTTTTTTTTTAATTGATCCTTTTCATATTCCTCCATACCATAATCCTTTATACCTTTTTTGTTTTCCTTTGCCAATCTTTTACCTAATTCGCCTGATTCATTTTTCTTTTTATTTGTTGAGAATCGATCTTGAGCAGCTTTAGCAGCCAATTCTTTAGCATTGACTGGAGTTGATTCAGTTATATCTTCAGTATCCTTTGTATTTGGCTTGGATGATCCTAGTTTATGTCCTGGTCCTGTAACATTTGTTTTTTTGGAAGTTTTAGATATTGGTTTGGATCCAGATAGTTGCTGTTTATTTGTAGTTGTGCCTAGTCGTTTCTCAACCTTATCAAACTGATGAGGCTCTTCTTTAGAACCACAAACACCCATCACGTATTGAAGCTAAAAAAAATGGAGTTTACGAAGCTGTTTTGGACAGCAATAAAACCTATGGGTTCAATCAACTCGTTCAATTGTTATCTGATTAAAAATTAACAGGTTAAACTGAACTACACAGCCTAGTGTTCCGATACCCGGATTCCGGATTACATAATCCGGATGTTATAAAGATTTGACGCCAAATCTTTCATTAATTATAAGGACAAGTAAAATGTTTTAAAACGTTGGTTGTATCTGCTAATCTATTAAAAACCCATTTCACAATCTAGATCGTATAGAAGAAATATAGAGGGATGAAAGGTAAGGTTTCACTCAGCCTATCCTATCTGCCACTCCATCTGATCCATCACCTCAAATAGCTTCAAGCCATATTTGTGATTCATTTCACCATCGCCCTGTTAAACTTTCTGATTATTCACTGTTAAACTCACATCATCATGCATCTGAAATTAGTATATATTGTACTGATACACACGTAACTATACCTCTGTCTGATTTGAGTTTTGTAAAGTATTTGTCTCATTTAATTGAGATTACCATTCATCCACGTGTAAGCTCTAATAATTTTAATTATGATATAATTAAAATTATATATAGGCATTAATAGTATGAATCTGGATCTTAGAATAATGGGTAATTGATAATCTAGGGCATTCTGGGTTTCATTCATTTAATCTAACCAGACTGATCAGTTCTTGGTCTAGCCTATTACAACATCCATTTTCCCTTAATTTGTTGTTGTCATAGATTTTAAAATCAAGATTTAAATACTAAAAGTCATCGTTTAACTGCCCAAATGTTAACGGTTTGCTCTTTTAATGCGTTTAACATTAATCTCTTTGGGCTTTCCAACAAAAGAAACAATAGAAACCAAAGCCCGACACATTGAAATGATCCCTCCCACAGATAGGTTTATATTCCATAAGATAAAATAAATTATTTCTGACTTTTATTTCGAAGAATCTCCTTTTTATTATTAATAACAGTAACAAACCAGTTGAGCTAATCCCCCCTCACTGTTTGCCTTTCGGCGTTTACTTCCTTTCCCATTTTTCATGACATTTAATAGTCAAGATGTAATAAAACTTAGCTGGGTTTATTAAAAGTATTATCATTGTATCGGAGTTTACTTCTTGGGAAAAGTGTAATATAAAATAAACATGTGCAGACAAAGTTCAAAATGAGACGATATATCTCAATAGATTATGATACGATTTTATAAATGAAAATCACATAATTAATTAAAGAGATTTTCAAGAATAGCCGTTTAAGCGCAAGGGAACAAAAATAAAATAAATAAAATAAATAAAAGAAATAAAGGAATCTAAAAACTGGAGACTATAAAAAATAGGTTTTATTCTTTTTAATATATTGCCACTTTCACGCTATCACACATGGACGAAAAAACACATACAATTTACTTCCACCTCTATTCATTCGACACTAGTTGCATTACATGTTATACGTTTGATTGTTGTTTTTTTCTAAGTAAAATGGGAAATTTAGTATAATGGCTTACTTTTGCATCATCTCTGTCTGTTTATCTATACTCCGAGTCCGAGTTTTAAATTTGTAATATTAGCTATTAGCTATTAGCTATTACACTTACTAAGGTTGATTAAAGTACAGACGGAATATAGTATACAAACCAATGATTATAATACTGAATATATGTGTATATAGTATATGTGTATATAATATATATTGAATTAGAAAAAATTACCCCTGAATTTTAAACTACTGATTATATCAGATGACGCTATATTGACAGCTAAACTACATATAGTCTCTCCTTACACACAAATTCCCTTTTTAGAAATCATGAACCTAATATCAATTAGAGTAAGGATTTTCCAGACTCCTGTAGCATACTTGATACAATAGCAGTAATGATCATGGAAACGGTTGAGCAGAAAATAATGGGTGTTTTAATTTTGTGTGTGGTTTTTCTTTGGGATTTTTACTGATATTAAAATTAACGCCGGTCAAGGAGATGGAATTAAAACTTGTTGGTTGAGTATTTTTTTAAAGATTGTTTTGCTTTCAAACAATTATGTACTATTTACTATTTTAGGTATATTTTATTTTATTGATTGCCAAATCTAAGATTAAAATCATACCATATTTTATGAAATTCAAGAATTAAAGACACATTATATATCGTGGCTTGTTTATGGCTGAGACGGTAAGATGGCTTTTATATGTATATACAAGAGGTTACGTGGCTGGCTATCAATATACACAGACGTACGTCTTTTAGATTACTTTTATTCAGGGCATTAAATTTATTCAATTAATATATATTAATAAATTTGAAATAATAAGTATAGTTAATAAAAGAACGTGGGAAAAATCAAAACGAATGAGAGAATGTGTAATGGTTAATGTAAAATAGGAATAAACTATAACATAATATTGACAAGAAAAAAACTATACACAAGAATCAAAAAATAGTATGGTATAATTTGGAACAGAATAATAGGAGACAAAAATATTAAAAAGTATAAAGTGTAAGTGTGAGTAAGTGTGAGTAACCAAAGAAATCCAAGCAAAACATAAAAAAAGATATAACAATAAAAAAAGTAATGTAAGCCTCGAAAACAAAAATTATGGAAATAAGAGGAACATTATAATAAAAACAAGGTCATAACATAAACGATGGAAAGTAAACAACCAAGAAAGAGTAGAATCTCGTAACAATTAATAAGTTGACTTTCTAGTAAAATTAAAAATCATAAATTTCATAAAATTAACAAAAGCAAAGGGCAAAAAAAGAAGTAATGGTGAATCAAGTTGTAAACAGATGATAATAGTAGAGAATTTAAATTAAAATGAAATATATGCAACAGTCATAAATGCAACTAGTTTAGCAGAATCGTAGTGGTATTTTTTTTTTTTGTTCTTTTTTTTAATTTTTCTGAATCAGTATTGTAAAAAATTATTTCTCTATATATATACATGCAAATGCAATTCACCCAAACCAAACGGACCGACAAACAAAAAGAGATCAGAGACAGACACAAAATGATATGAAATAGCATAATTAGTAAATTGAATTATTGTAAATATAATTATCGATTTCATTATTTCTACGGAAATATTCTAATTGAGGTAAATAAATATCAGTAGTATCAACATATTTCATATCTTGGAAAACTCTAGAATATGATTTGTTCAGTTTGATATCAAAACCAACATATAATTTATAGTTTTTTAAACTAATGAAATAGGGTGCACAAAGTTTCCATAATTTGAAATATAGGTCAATTCTATCATTATTGACTTTTTTTGAACGAACAGTCGCATCTCTTAAAGCAAACCAATCAGCATTGACAATATTTCTTGAACCCATTTGAATATTTGAATTCAATAAATCATTGAACAACTGATAAGTTTCATTAATTGGTAAATGAACAGAACCAGAAGATTTCAAAGCACATCTATAAAAAACGTTTGTTTTTGGGAAATTATATAATTCAGAAGCTCTAATAATGGATTTAAAAATTTCAGTATTTTCCCAAACAGCAGATTTTGATAATAAACAATTAAAGAAAGGTTCATCCATTCTTTTGATTTCATTATAAGAAGCTAAAATATTTTTTAAAGATTGAGCAGCTTCTGCATTAAATTTTGGGTATTTGGCAAAGAAAATATCTAAGAAAGTGTCATTTAATGAAGATGAAATTGAAGAAGTTGATCTCCCTTTTTGTTCATAATAAATCCAAGTCTTTTCCCAGATTGATTTAGTCTTTTCAAAATCTTTTGTAACTGCCCAAGTATTTTGCATATATTTTTTAACATAATTAATTTGTAAAGGAGTATAATAAGGCATATCCTCTCTTAAAGCACCTTCAAAAAACACATCAGCAGTTTCAACATCCAAAGAGTAACCAATAAAGGATAAATGTGCCATTGTCATATAAGATTTAATAGCAACAGGAGGCTCAATATTTTTATCAGAATATTCAGCTAAAACTTCAGTAGTTAATTCTTTGAAAATAGCTAAACCTTCTTCGACTTGACCTTTAATTAAACAAGCTCTAATCATTGAAATTTGTAATTCTGAATGAATTCTTTCAGATTCACCTTTCGAAGCTTTAATTTTGGAATAAATTGACCAAATTTCTTCAAAATCAAATTCACGATTATCAACTAAGAATGAGAAAACAGATCCAAGAACTGATTCAGCGGTAAATTCAGCATATAATTCAGGATTCGATTTACCTTTATCCCACAATTCAGCAGCTTGATCTGCTAAACCCATATCTTTATAGGCTTTAAATAAATTAGTTAAACCTCTTGATGATAGTCTAACTTTACAATTGATAATATCATCACTAATGGTTAATAAAGATCTTTGTAAATAATCATTCATTTGAATTAATGGATTATTATAATCTTTATCAACATTTTTTTTCAATTTTGATAATTCCAATCTATGAACTCTTAAACCATTTCTTAATAAAGAAACCAATTCATCCATTCTTTTGGTATTTAATTCACCAGTTATTAATAAATCATTATATAAAGGCAT
Source organism: Ambrosiozyma oregonensis (nom. inval.) (assembly GCA_003706315.3). Taxonomy (NCBI): domain Eukaryota; kingdom Fungi; phylum Ascomycota; class Pichiomycetes; order Pichiales; family Pichiaceae; genus Ambrosiozyma; species Ambrosiozyma oregonensis (nom. inval.). Next base: position 67,721 of record PPKY03000016.1, read on the forward strand.
AACTCTATGAATTGATTCCCAAAATTGTTCAGTACCACCTGGAACTTTACCAGTAGCTAAATCAAATGAAGAATTATGAGCAACACATTCATCAAAAGCTAGTAATTGTCTATAATAAGGTAATGAAGATTTTGAAACATGAGAAGTTATATCTTTTAAATCTGGAATTCTAACAGATGATTGATCAAACTGTTTGCCTGAAGTTGTAAAATTTCTTTTATGAGGAGATTGAGGAAATTTATTTGAACCTGAATTTGAAGTCGACAGATTAGGAGGACGAATAAAAACGTTATTATAAGTCATACAAGACTTTAAAGATTTTGTAGTCACGTTCAAAGAACTTTTTGGAATATTTCTAATCATATTGTAACAATGTGATATATGATAGGGAAGGGGGAAAGAGGGGAAAGTTAACAATATAAAAACTTAATTGATAAATATTTTAGGGGCAAAATGGGATATATGGAAGTATTTATCTAAACTTCAAATAAAAATCTAAAGCTAGTTTTATATATAGACAAAACAATCAAAGAAAAGAAAAGTCTGTAAATTTGGATTGAATCCTTTCAAAGTATTATATGGAAAATTAGTCTAGATGTATATATGTCCGATAATGAAGTAAGAGACAAGGCGATATGAGTTATGGGCTGGTAAAGAAGTAGAAGAAGAACAAGGATGAAAACACCAAAACAGATATAAAATTGCTTTTCAAAGGGATTAAAAAACTGGATGATTATTTAAAGATAAAAAGTAATTGGTATGGGTTGGCCCTTAGCTTTTGGAGGTTTTCGCCTTCACAAAAAAAAAAAAACTGATTTCGTTTTCGGGCGATGAGCCTGCGAGGGAGCGGCGCAAAGGACTCAGCGGCGTGGAAGCGCGGAGGCGCAATGCAATGACGGAGTGACGGAACCAGCAGAGCCATAAGATAATGCTATCTTCTGGTACTGAGTAGTTGACTTAATAAATAAATATTCTTTCCTGCAACGGCGACGGGGTATCCATTTTAGAGCAAAAGGGTGATTCTGTGAAATTGTTCTTCAAACATTTAAAATGGCGTGAGAGTTGAGAATCCGAGTTTTTATGTTTTCCCGCGAAAAGTAGAGACTGAGTGATAGACGCGTCGATAGACTTCTTTTTTGGTGCACGGAAGTAGTAGACCCGCTACTTATTTTCCGCCACTTCCGCCACATCTGACTCCGGCAAGTTACCCCTGTTATTCTCTGCCCTGTTTTCCCTTTTTTCTCTTTTTTTCTATTTTTATCTTGTGAACAATCAACAATTCGCGAGCCACTATTGGAGGGAAAGCTTCTTCAGTACCTCAATTTCGAGCAGATTGGCAACCAGCCAACACTTATTCGTCTATTTCTAACCAAAATTTTCTCTGAATATAGAAGGCTGTGTGATCGTATTTGAGTATGAGCTGTCAGAGAAAGTTTTGTTTTTGGACAACTCTCTCTCATCAATAGTTTCAAACTTAGTTAACTACTTTTATTAATCTTGAAAAGGAAAAACAGAAAGTTTTTGTTGTATTATATACTAAAATTGTTTGTTTTATACCAAGTTCTCACGATCAATTTTAAGCTCTATTGATTCCTCTGAGACTAAGCTTTATCATATATATTATCACTTACTTTAGCTTACTTTAAGATTTAAGAGAATTTAAAAGACTTCCTTAGTTTTTTTTGCCATTACTTACCAATTTATTTATTACAATATACCAATACGTCCAATTCTAATAATTATTACTATAATACCTATTAAACCCATAATTTGCTTATACCTACCTACCTTATACATTACCAATCCATTAACCCATTAATATGACTCCATTAATACCTTTACCAACTTCAATAGTTCCATTTGTTGAACCTTATCTACCCCCAGCTTTATCTCGTTCTTCAAGAGACAATCCTTCTTCCGCTAGAAAATTATCTGGAATCTTAGCTACTCCAGGTAACTGCTTACCATTTATTACTTTAACTTATGCTCAATCTTTAGATTCTAGAATTAGTGCAAAAATTGGTGAACAAACTGTTATATCACATGTAGAAACTAAAACAATGACTCATTATTTACGTTCTAAGCATGATGCTATATTGGTTGGAATAAATACTGTTTTAGCTGATGATCCTGGTTTAAATTGTCGTTTTAATGAAGAATCAGCTTCAAGTAGACATCATATAAGACCAATTATAGTTGATCCTCAATTTAAATTTTATGAAAAATATGAAGATTCTAGAATTTTTAAAACTTATAAAGAACAACAAGGTTTATCTCCAATAATTGTTATATCTGAACGTACATTAAATAAAAAAGAATCTAAAAATGAAGATTTTGATCATGAAGAATGGTGTAAAAATCATGATATTACTTTAATTGCTTTAAATTCAACTGAAGATTATAAAATGTCTTGGCTTGATATTTTTAAAAGTTTAAGACATTTGGGTATCGCTTCTGTCATGGTTGAAGGTGGAGCTTATGTTATAAACGATTTATTAAATACTAAAAATGAAGAAACTGATGAATTAATTGTTGACTCTTTAATTGTAACTATTGGTCCTATCTTTTTAGGTGAACAAGGTGTTCAAGTTGCTCCTATTTCTGGTGTCAATTTATCTGATCTCACTTGGTGGACTGGTAGACAAGATTCAGTTCTTTGTGCTAAACTAAAAGATTTAGCCTAAACATTTTCTTAATATTGGATTTTTCAGTCTTATGCTTTTATTCTTATTGATACCTTTTTAGCCGTTTTATTTTCTTTCACTGTTTTTAAATTGCTCTATTATTCTTATTTTTTTAGATTGACTCACTTTATTAAAATGCTTTTTTTATTCACTTCTATTTTTTGAATTACTTTTCTAACTTTTTTGATTACTTTATTACTTACTTTTCTTTTTTAAATATCTCATTATTTTCATTTCTATCTTTGTCTCTTATTATTTTCACGATCTTTTGTGTTTTCATAAGACATTTTTTTACTTCTGTTCTTTATTCTCACTACTGTCATTCAATACTAATTATTCTTATATGATTTTTGAGTTCATTAATCGTTTTTCTGGTTCTCTCTTTGTTTTTTTTTGCTAAAAAAAAAATACAATTCTATCATATTTCTACTTTTCCCTAATATTTTTTTTACTTTACAATTTTTTTATCAAGTCATAATTCTTCTTGATCTTTTTCTCTTTTTCTCTTTTTTTTAAAAAAAACATGAAAGAGTAATCGAAAGAAAAATTAAAAGAAGCAAAAGAGATACAATTATAATACAAAAGTATGTTTTTTTTTCCACAAAACAGAAAAAAAATATGTCAACTTAAAAAAAAAAGCTCACGGTAATATATATATATAAAAAACATCGTTGAAAAGAGATGAAGTAAAGAATTAAATTTTGTAATCTACCTAGATTTGCATTTTTGCAATTTTGTTATTTTTTGTCTCTTCCTTTTATGTAATTAAAGAAAAGTGTAGGTGTAAAGTGTAAAGTGTAAAGTGTAAAGTGTAAAGTGTAAAATGTAAAAGTTAAAGCTACAAACAAATTCTGTAAGATGCATATCTACCAGAAGTTTCAGATCTTCTAATAATTTTAACAACTTGACCTCTCTTTAAGCCCAGATAACGAGCCACTGGATCTTCTCTTTGAATTCTAGGTAATTGAGATTCTTTTAATCTATATCTAGTTAATAAATCTTTCTTTTCTTCACTGGATAATCTAATATGTTTAGGAACTAAATCATGATGAGTAATATTCACAATAATATCACCTTCTTGGAAAGTTTCAATTGTAGCTGGTTCAGCAACAGCAATGGCTTTAGTTGCAGAAGGTGTTAATGAAGTTTGATAAATGAAAATACCAGTTGAAAAATTCTTATCAGCAATATGAGCACAAAAGTTTTTCATGGTTTGAATACCAACGCTTGGTTCATCTGAAAATTCAACCCATAATGGTCCTAAATCTGAAAATTTTTCTAAAGCTTCTTCAGTAGGTTGTGCTTGAAATGACATTAATTTTCTTTGTGGCATACCCATTGTATCACAAACTTTATCTCTAAAAGATTCCAATGACATATCAATTTCTTCTTGAGGAATATAATATCCTCTATCTCTAACCATTTCTTTAACTGTTCTATAAGCTCTCCATAAACGAGATGTGGTTCTATCGACGTCTTCCATTATTGTAACTTTATCTTATATGTATTTATGTTAATTAATGTGGGTGGTGAATATGATATTTTAAATTATGCGTTGAAATTCTATTATGAATTCTTTTTGTTCAAAGTGAGAGAAAAGCGAGGAAAGATAATAATTTTTAAAAAAAGTCTTTATATATTAGTGCAATTTGATATATATATCCTTACTGAATATTTAAAAATTCACTGCAAAACAACTTTCCTTTCAAGATAAAATTTTGATCAAATTGTTTCAATTTTTTTAAGAGAGCTACTTGTGGTGCAAGGATGTAAAATGTGGATTTGCAGGTGTACGGGTGTGTCACCAAAAAGAGCATTTATGTTTTTCGTATGATAGCAAGTTTAATACAATAATTCATCTGATTAAAAATAAAACAGAAATAAAAAAATACAGGAAAGAATTAAGAAAGACATTTTGTATATAAAAACAAAAAAACAAAAAGACAAAGAAAAGAAGTAAACATGTTATTAAAGGTTAAAGGTTACTCAAAAGATTCTTTAACCCTGTAGAGAAATTCAATATCAGAACTACTTTTCCAAATTCTAGTTTTAATTGTAATCAAAGTCATTCTTTGAGTTAATACTTGACCTTTACAAGTCAATTCAAATTCAAAATGCTTTTGTTTTTCAGGTAATCTATTTCGAGCATGTTCTATTAATTTTGAAACTCTTAAAAATTCAAATCCATTTAATTTATTAGATTGAATTCCAGCTAAGTCTTTATATGTTGAATTATCTGGATTCAAAGTAAAACCAATTTTAGATGGGTCCTTTATTGGATATTTGTCTAGTAATAAACCTTTCAATACCCATAGTGGAGAATATTTTTCAAAATTATCTATATTACTGGAAATAGATCCTATTCTAGATAATTGCAATGTTTTTGTAACATTTCCATAAGAATGCATATTTTCATTTAATGTGATTTGAATATTTGAATCTAGCTTTAAGCTTGGAGTATCATTGCATATTTCAAATCTAGATTCATCTTGTGCTAACCAATACAATAAATCAGAAGAATCATTAAAACCAGCAATTATTTCATCATCTGTCGGTGGTTTTACTTCATGAATAGTGTTTGTTTCTTTAGTATTTGTAATGGTTTTATTTCTACCAAATAATTTTCTTTTTGGCTTATTTTCTTTCTCAGGTTTATCATTTTCTTTTCTTTCACCTAAAGAATCATTTATGCTTGCTAATGAAGCCAGTCTTTCCCTACTAAACTTACTTGTTGAAGGTTGTGAAGATTGTGTATTCGTTCTGTTAATTTGTAACTGTTCCATTCTATGATGTTTAATTCTTTCAGAAGTTTGCTCAATGTTCACAACGGATTGAAACAATGATTGTAAAACAATTTTACCTAAATGATATCTTGTAGTTTCATCCAATTCAGTGGTGATCTCCGGATAAAACTCAGCAAGATCATCACCAAATATCGCACATGCTGTAAATGTAGTTTCTTGTAAAGTGACAAATAATCTACCAGCTTTAGTTTGAACAGTACACCATTGTGGTAGAGTTTCTTCTGTTTGCAAAGAATTTGTTGCTTCTTCAAAATCATCACCGATATGAGCTGAATCTGGATTTTTCAATTGCACATCTAACCTTCTGATAATTTTACAACTTACAATATCAATAACATATATTGAACCAGTTTGATCAAGAACAGCAACATGTCTCCTATTATTTAATAATCTAGCTTTAATTAATCCATTAGATCCTTTAAAATTCTCGAGAGCTTGAATATTGAAAGGTGTCAAACTTAATACATTTTCAGGAACTTTAGTATATGTAATTTCCAAACCTTGTTTGTTCAAAACTTCAGAATTCTCATCACTATCATCATCATCATAATCAGCTAAAATAAATTCTCCATTTGGACCTCCAGTTAGACAAACAAAGAAAGTTTCGATCTTCTCTTCTGAAGTAGGTGTCTGTAATTCAAGTTTTGAATTTGAGTTTCCTAAATTTGTATAACCTAAATCAAAAGTAGTATTATTTAAAGTCAATTGAGAAGTTAAAGCTTCATCAATGTGATTCAAATCATCGTTGGATAGTTGACTAACTAAATCATAATTATTTGTATCACCTCTTTGAATATCTATTGATGTTCTATTACTTTTATTTAGCATTGACAAGTTCCTTTTTAATTTGATACCTTGATACATAACTAATTTGTTTGTATTTGGAACTGACCAAGAAGAAATATAATCATTTGGACCAACAACATTAGAAGTCCAAATAGTATTTGAAGTTCCAACTATACTTATAACACCTTTAACAGAAGTGTTTGAATAATCTGAACCATTATTAATACTGTCAGCATCTGTTGGACAATTAATATTAAGATCAGCAATAATTGTGGATATCCCCAGACTTTTATTAACTTTATCATTTAAATAATTGTTTTCAGCAGATGAAGAAGAATGTAAATCTGAAGCTCTTGAATCAGTTTTTAACAAAAGACCATTTCTATCACCAGAATAAAAAACGTCAAAATATTCGTAATTTTCTTCAGGAACGTACATAGACCAAACTGATGAATCATGCATATCAAAATTTCTTAAAATACGATTAGTTTTCAAATCCCATAATTTAATGGTTGAATCCGAAGAACCTGATAAAATATAATCATTATTCAGATTTAGACATCTAACATTATCGGTATGTCCAACAAAAGATTTTATTGGTTTATTCATTGCTCTTCTATCAAATAAAGTAATGACATGAGCTGGACCACCAGATATAATTAAATTATCGGAAGCACTTAATGAATAAACTGAACCTCTTTCTTGTTTGAAACTGTATGATGATAACTTTGTTTGTTTTGTTGTATCCCAAACATTTATGGACTTATCTAAGCCACCAGAAACAACTTGATTTGTTAAATTTGGAGTATAAGCAAGACATTTTACATAATCGTTATGAAATCCAAGGGTTAAATCAGTGTTTGTTTTCACGTTCCATAATTTAACAGATAAATCATTAGAACATGAGGCAATTGTATTTGAAACTGGATCGATTAATTTCAAATCATTAATCCAATCTAAATGTAAATGATAACTTATTTCATTAGTATAATTAGCATTGGAAGTAGGTTTAATAGTTAATCCTTTTCGTATACTATTTTCTAATTTAACAATCTCTGATTCATTATCTAAATTATTAGAGATATATTTCTTGATAGATGAACGACTATTATAATCCGAGTCATAACTGTCGTAAGACAAATTTGAGGTGGAGTTGATGGATTGTTGAGGTGACCAAACTGATATCAAACCATCACGCCCACCAGATATCAATGAGTTAGACAATTTGTTATACTGAAGAGAGTTGACTCCTAATGAATGAAATCCATCATGTGTTCCAGAGTTGTGGCTTAGAATATAACTTATAGTTCTCTTTTTTGGTTTTGAGTTGAAGTCTGGGACAGCCATATTGAAGATTCGATTAACAAGGATGAACTAAAGTTTGGTTTAGTAAATGAATATTCAGAGTAGGTACTAGTATTTTAATGTAAGAGATAATATAAGATCGGAAGGCCCGTAGTGTGTAATTAAAGAAACTAGTTTACTAGTTAGCTGCCTCGAATACTTTATCCAATATACTGGGGAACAATGAATTTAAAGTCATTTAACACAACGGCCATCTTCGCTCGAGTCCGGTGCGGCTTAGATTCTATAACGTTTTTTGTTTTTTATAGTTTAAAATACAAAAAAAAAAATAGTTAAAAACATCAGATAAATTTGGTAATGACAATGATAATGGTAATTATAGAATAAGTGTAAAGTCCGATATACTTAAAATTACAACATCAACAACATCAACAACACTCTTTTTTTCGTAATTATATAGATACATAATTGATGTTCAAACATGCAACCTTTTTCTACTATCAGCTTCCTCTCTTTCTTTCTCTCTCCGTATTAAGAAAATACGATCTCTTTTGAGTCTAGCAAACTCCCGTAATTTCCAAGCTTCATATTCAGCTTCAACGTCCAAATCATCTCGATCATCTAAATCACCCATAAGTTCATTATTATCTTCATCGGCAACTCTGAAACCTTCTGAAAGAATCCTATTCTTGTCTTCTTGAACCATTCGATTGATTCCTTTTTCTATAGCCTTAAATGATTCTTTATTTTGAACTTCACTAGATGCTTCAGATTTATCTTCAATCAACTCTCTAGAAAATTCTTTTGTTCTTTTGTTTCTGGATATGAATTGAATTGGCTTCAGTAAAGGTTTATTATTTTCTGAGTCATTATCTTCGTCTTCTGAAGAGTCTGATTCTGATGATTCTGATGATTCTGAGTTTGACTCCGAACTAGCAGATTCATTATGCTCATTTGGAGTGTGTTCTTCAACTATTTGAGAATTATGTATTATTTGTTGTTGTAATGGCTTGATGATCTTTGATTTTGCCTCTATCTTTGCTTTCAATTCTGGCTTGTTTACTTTAACAGTTATAGTAGCATCATGTTGTTCTTGAAACTGTTTTCTAGAGTCAAATCCAGATTCAGATTCAGATTCAGATTCAGAAGAACTTGAATCAGATCTTTCATAGGTACCTTTACCTACAAAATGTCTTATAGGCATGTCATATACTGATCTTTAATTAAATTTAATTTTCGTGCTGTTTGTCAATGTAATACTTGAATCAATACCATATCAATCAATATCTTAAAATTTAATTTAACTAGCTCTTTCAGTCGACTACAAGTATATTTTGGTTTACAGTCAGTGCACGGATGTTAAACTACTGGTCGTTAAAAGCTGATTACCATACACATTGGAGATTAACTAGGATACTGCATTCGTCAACGCGGAAATGGTTTCTACTATTTTGGGAATTCTATAAAAAATCATTCTCACCCGTACACGGATTAAAAAACAGACGACAAATTACTTTCTGTCGGCAAAATTGAAAAAAAAAATTTCAAAACTTTTTAACTTGAAAAGAAATCAACCTTTCAATCTTATCTACATTCATACCTGCTTAAACTGCATATACATTGATAATTAATTATAAACAAAATGTCAGCTATTTATAAAGCATTACAGAAATCTAATAACAAAACAGAAGGAGGCGTCAGCAAGCCTGAAAAAAAGAGAGCTAATAGACAAAGAGTTCTTTTAATATCTTCAAGAGGTATCACTTATAGACATCGTCATTTTATTTCAAACTTAGACTCCATGTTACCACATACTAGAAAAGAACCAAAACTAGATACAAAAAAGACTTTATATGAATTAAATGAAATTGCTGAATTATACAATTGTAACAATATTATGTATTTTGAATGTAGAAAGCATCAAGATTTATATCTTTGGTTATCAAAACCACCTAATGGACCAACCATTAAATTCCATGTTCAAAATTTGCATACTTTAGAAGAATTAAATTTTACAGGTAATTGTCTTAAAGGCTCAAGACCTCTTTTATCATTTGACAAATCTTTTGAGTCTGAAGCTCATTATTCCTTAATTAAAGAAATGTTCATTCATCAATTTGGTGTTCCACCTCAAGCTAGAAAAATGAAACCATTTATTGATCATGTTATGACTTTCTCGATAGTTGATGGTAAAATCTGGGTTAGAAATTATCAAATTAATGAAACTACAGAATTAAAGGACAATGAAGACGTTTCAAACAAGAAACCTTCTGAACTAAGAGATTTAACATTAGTTGAAATTGGTCCAAGATTTGTTTTAACTCCAATTGTTATCTTGGAAGGTTCTTTTGGTGGTCCAAAGATTTATGAAAATAAGGAATACGTTTCTCCTAATGCTGTCAGAGCCCAATTAAAACAAAACGCTGCTGAACAAGCTAAGAAGAGACACGAAGCTGCTTTAGATAGAAAGATAAAGAAGAGAGATCAAGTTGTTAAGTCTGATCCATTATCCAATGAGGTTTTATTCAAGGAATAGATTAGTGTTGTGTTGTGTTGTTGATTTGGATTTGTGTTTGTATACTTCTTTTCCCGATTTAATTCTTTTAGAACATAGGATTGTAATAACTCTTTTCGAAAAAATAAATAAAGCGAATATATACATCTTATTGTAGAATTTTGGAAATCGATCATGGAAAATGACTTTTGGAAAAAGCGCGCTGATAGATCAAAATCTCTTTTTTTTTGTTGTGATTTTGTGATTTTATAGTTACGAGCTTCTACTATCTACATGACTTTTCCCCATAAAGAAAACTAGGAATTGATCCAACTTTTAAAATAATTAAATACATATTACTACAATGTCAGTGAGGCCACTTTCTGAGGAGGATGCCCTATTAGCTATAGTATGTACAAAGTTTAATGCGTGTTGCTTAGTTTTTTTGAAACCGCCAAATACTAACAGTTATGGTATCCTGATTATCTCACTCAATTAGAATTTGAAAGCAACATTATGGGCCACAATATCCAGCATAGTTGAGTCAGAAATGAAGATGTTAGCATATGAATCAAGATTGGAAGGGAAAGATGCCGTAATTTCGACAACTATAGAGTTTCAAGCTGCTTTAGTTGAATTGGTTTATAGACAAATAGTCAGCGTTGGAAGAGATTTAGAAGCATTTGCTCAGCATGCTAAACGAAAAGTTATTAATCCTGATGATATGTTTATGGTTACTAGGAAAAATCCAGCCTTGACATCAATTTTAAAGCAATATTTAGAACATTACGAGGAGGAAGATCAGGCAAAGAAAATTCAGAAAACCCAGAAAATTCAGAAAAATCAGACAACCCAAAATATTGAGAACAGTTTGAATCAAGTTGATAAAAATGATATGTATAAACAAGCAAGTAAGAAACAAAATGAAACACAGAGCTCTTCTAGTTTGAATTTCCCTAGCTCAAACGCCAATAATACTGAAGAGAATCCTTTGGAAGTTTTTAGTGATATTGATAATGAAGATATTGAACAAATGAGACTAGAAGAAGATTTTTTCAGTGATGATGGGTCGGATATTTGATATAATCAACTAACTCAATTTCAATTTTTGTTCATTTCTATTATACAGCATCGTTTTTTTTTTTACCTTGTATCTGACCTTTTTTATGTACATTAATACTCTCAATAAATAGTTATACATCTTGTATCTGATAATTTCAAAATTCAAGATCAAATTCAAAATTCAAAATCAAAATCAAAATTAACAAATCAAAATGCAAAAAGATCAAGTGTACAAATTGTACTTGTTTATATCAGTGTAAATGTTGTACTTTTATTCATCAATAAGAGAGCCTGTAGATTCATAAATCCACGTGAGCATTACGTAAGAAAAATTTACACTTCTGGCAGTCGTGTGCGCTCAGAAAAGTTTTGCGAACTGGACGATTTGCAAGTGACAAGATTGGAGAGTCAACTGAAAAAACTAGTTATATCATCAAACAAATACGTAACAAGTACAAAGACTTTATTCTTATATTCATCATGTCTTTAAGAATAGGAAGGCTAGGACTTCCTAGACTCATGACCCAAAGAACTTTTCTCAGACTTCAATCTACATTTTCTTCTAATTCAACTTCAAGTGAAGAATTTAATGAAAATAGAGAAAGAAAAAGAGATTATCAATCAAGACAACCAAGAGCAACAAGAGGACGTGTTTTTAATAGCTTTTCTCAATACTTTAAGGATCCAGCTATTTCAAAAGATATTCCAGAACTTGAAAGAACAAGATTAGTTCCAATTTTACCTACTTTTTATGCTAGTAATCCAGAACATGATAATAATATTTCCAAATTACAAGATGTTCTTAATAAATATATTTCATTACCATTTAAGAGAAGTAATTCAAGTAATGAATGGATTTCAATGGCCAATTATGAAAGTATCGGTGGTCAAAATAAATTAACAATTATGCAATATCAAAAATTAATTACAATTTTGAAAAGATTAGATTCTATAGAATCTGAATTAAAAACTGATGAAATTGAAGAAATTCTAGCACCGTTCAGAAAATTAGGTAATACTGGTAAGACTACAAAAAAGAAACAGGAATTAGATGCATTCGGTAGAGCTACTGCTGTTGGTCGCAGAAAATCTTCATCAGCTAAGGTTTGGGTTGTTGAAGGTACTGGTGAATTCTTAATTAATAGTAAACCAATTGAAGCCATTTTCCCTAAACTATCTGATAGACAAAGCTTATTATTACCATTAGAAGCTATTGCTTCTGAAAATGCCTATAATGTTTTCGCTGTTGTTAGAGGTGGTGGTTCTACAGGTCAAGTGGATTCAATTAAATTAGCTATTTCTAGAGCTTTGTGTGTTCACAATCCATTGTTAAAGAATAGATTATTTAAAGCTGGTTGCTTAACTAGAGATCATAGACATGTTGAAAGAAAGAAGCCAGGTAAGAGAAAGGCTAGAAAGATGCCTACTTGGGTTAAACGTTAGAAAATGTATATTTCTTTACAACCAAATCCAAATATATCATACGTATCATTTTCTTTGCATGTTTTTTTTATCCTTTTGCCTATGTATATAATTAATTTTTGAAAGGATGTATTACAGAAATTTTACTACCGTGTATAATAATGACAATAAATATTTTATTATGTGCATAAATAGATAAATAGAAGAATTAAAAAAAAACCATCCACATTAACTAATTCTTAAATTTAATTCCAGGTAATGCTAACTGCATCATAACTGCTAATTGATTAAATTTTCTTATACCATTATTAAACAATGATGATTTTAATTCTTTATCAGTGATATCTTTAGTTGATCTGAAATCCTCTTTAATATAAACAATCAATTCTTTTTGCGTTGTTTTATCAGGAACTTTCCTTATGGATCTTAACATTTCTCTGTACATTTTCATAGTATTATTTCGTAAGAGAAAGTCTTCTAATGTTTGGCCATCATTTTTAATTTTTCTTCTTGATTTTACCAAAGTTGAAGTTTGTATTTGTGTTTGCGAAGATGATTTTAATGGTCTTAAATTATTCGAATTAGTGAATTGAGTGGATTTATATTTTCTCATTTCCATTGATAATAATTTCAAGTTCTGTTTTCTTAAGATTCGAAATACCATTTCTGTTTGGTTTTTTGTAAAGACCAATAAAGACAAAAAAAATAGAGATGGTTCATTTCTATTTCCATCTTCTTCCCCACTTCTAAGACAATGTGCGCGATCAGAATATATACTGTATATAGTATATACTGTATTCTCTTTATTTTTGAAAGCAAGTATTCAAATATTAGATGATTCATATATTAAATCAGAACAAATGTTTGAACGGAGCTAAAACAAGAGAACCGAAAAAAATATATAAATAAAAAATGATAAAGACGAATATATAACGTACCAACAAAGGTATAAAATAAAGGGTATATTTAATCAGTAACCAAACAAAAAAAGATATTAATTCACAAAATCAAGGGAAAAAACAAAAACAGCGTTCAATACAGATAATGACAATTAATTTCAAAAATTAGTAGGAAAGGAAGTAAAATAATTAAAAGACGATTGGAAAAACACAGGCAGAACAAAGTAATCAAGCACCAGATGATCCATACAACTTAGCCCAGTTTTCAAATTCTTTTAATCCTTCTTTGGACACACTTGGTCTAATGTATTTCAGAGAATTAACAAAGTCCTTTAAGCATAATGGTCGAATTTCATGTTTACTGGTCATTAGTAATTTATCACCCAACTCTCTTAATGGACCCATAGCAGCATCCTTTGCTAAAGCTGTTATATCAGAACCTGAAAATGAATCAGTTAATTCAATTAGTTCTTCAAAATCTTCAGGTGACAACGTATGTTTTTGATGTGATAGTAATTTAGTTAAATGAACTTTACGAGTTTCTTCCTCTGGAAGAGGAATATATTGTCTTCTAACAAATCTTCTTCTGGCAGCTTCATCAATAGCCCAAGGTAAATTGGTAGCAGCTAACACCAAAACTCTATTTAAATCATCACCTTGATCTCTACCTGCAGCAGCTTTAGTTAAATCAGACCATTGGACCAAAAACTCATTCTTAATTCTTCTAGATGATTCATTTTCACTCTCATTATTTCTACTTCCTAATAAAGAATCAATTTCATCAACAAAAATAATTGAAGGAGCCATTTTTTTAGCTAATTGAAATAAAGCTCTGACCAATTTTTCAGATTCACCTAAATATTTAGAAGTTAAAGAAGATGCCGAAATAGAGAAAAATGTAGATTTTGATTCTGTTGCCACAGCTCTAGCAAGCATTGTTTTACCAGTACCAGGAGGTCCAAATAATAGCATACCTCTAGCTGGTTCTCTTAATCCACTAAATAAATCAGGACGCAAAAATGGATAAACAACCGTTTCTTTTAATGAATCTTTGGCAGCATCTAAACCTGCAATATCTTCCCAATAAACCTCATCACCATTAACAATAATTTCATTCAAGATTTGTTTTGCTGCATTTGGATCAACACCTCTCAATGAAGAAATCAATTTATCATCATCTGTTTCTTCTGTATCACTTGGTAAAGTTTCTGTATCTTTTCCTTCAGCTAATGCAGGTGTAGTATTAACTGCAGGAGAAACTTTCCGAGAAGTTGGAGGTGTTGATAATGATGTTTTCTTTGGTGCGGGTCTAACAGCAGGCTGTCGTGTAGGAGTAGCAATAGGTTTTTTTGGTTGTGACACACGGGTAGCAGGTGTATGGACATTATGTTGATGTTGAACTTGGGATTGATTTTTTGGTGTTGTTTGGTAATGAGTTTTAAGGGCTGGTGAAGATCTTGATTGATTATGAGCAAGCCTTATTGGTGATCTACTTTGAGTTCTTGTATTGGCAGGTGCTCTTAGTTTAACATTTGCAGATATCTTCAAAGCAGCTTGAGCTCTTTCAGCTGAAGTTTTCACATGGCGTTTTGGAGGAGATGAAGAGACGGGCTGTGAATTGCTGGCACCCAGATCTAACCTGGTTAGATTTGGAGAAAGATCAATCAAAGCTTCCATATAATCTGTGTTTACTCTAGCTGATTGAGAAGCAGCACCTTTATGTTGTAATTGCTGTAAAGTTCTTAATGTTTCTTGATGAGAAATAGTCCTGTGAGTTGTCTCTATATTTTGATCGAAATCTTTAAATAAATCATCAGTTGAATGAGAATGGGACGCTGAATGAGAGGGGGGTTTACCATAGGTCAGAGAAGAACTAGGAGACCAAATAAGATTAGCAGCTTGCTTAGCAGCAGTAGAAGTTGAAGTAGATGAACTACTATTCACTGTAGAAGATGATGATCGAAGTGTTTTCATTAAAGGTTTACCACCGATCTTCTTGGTATTCATTGTAGTTGGGGTTGATGTTCTTAAAGTTGGTCCAGTTAACTGAGATCCAGAATTAGATCTAGAAGCTGGTGTATGCATCCTGTGACTTAATTCATGTTGTGATGATAGTTTATTATCAAGCCTTGTTAAATGATCATCAGCTTGAGCTTGTAAGATTCTGATTTCATCTAGTAGATATTTTTCTTCATCTGTTAGTTCTTGATTTAACACTATACTTTCCAATTGATCCATCTTGGTAGAAGCTATAAAGTGTAGGGTTCTCCAACCTGATAATGCTTCAGCAGATCTGTTATTTTGTTCTAAAGAAAGATTAGCTAGAGAGTTATTAGCTATTTCATTATAGATATCCAAGAGCTTTGTCATTGGGACTTCTTGCTTCTTTTTTCTAAACATTATGAAATTATTGTTCAATATAAGTTAATAATTAATAATAATAATAATAATAAAAAACCAGTGTGTTTGTGTGTAATTATCCAAAAAATGGGAAGTGAAATATTGCGTAAATAAGCCTACTTAGATTGTGGATGTCAATTAAAATAAAAGTAAGAGGTTGCGGTGCTGAAGTTTTGTGTTTGAGGGAGTGTGTATCAAGCAGCAAATGTCCGTTAAGTCTAATAAGATTCTTCTGTTTATAATTTCTGTTCAATATAGAAGAAAGGTAAAGGCCGGATCAGTGTAATATGACTGAAAGAAGGGTAGTTGCTGCTCAAAGACCAAAGTGAACGGACGTGCTGATTTTTGATTATGTTTATAGTAGTTTGTTTTGTTTTTTTCTAAGGTGCGCCATAGGTGTGCCACATATGCGCCACTTAAATATAGACTGGAATTCTCTTCCTATTGGCCCTATTCTCTTTAACAAGCAACAATAACAGAAGTTTGTAAATTTAATTGAATTTGATTTACTTGAATTTTATTTTACTTAATGTTATACTAGGAGTCGTAACTTACCAAAACAGGAGATGTTGGTTTTAAATAAACCAAGTTTGTATAGAAGCAGAATGTTTAATAAACAATACATCTCTATGTTATATTTAATGGCTGAATCAAGAGTATATCTATAATGATTCATATTAAAAGTTGATATCTTTTGCTCTTTGGTTGATCTATATATTAAAAGATCGTCACTTTTGTTTGTTTATGTTTCGAATGAAATGAAATGAACCGAGAAAACGTCGATCGTCTTTATCGACTTTTTTTTCGGTTACTAATTCGGGTCAATCTGCCTTGAATTCGTTTTCAGAATACCAAACTCCCTTTCCTTTAGTTAGACTCCAGAATATTTATTAATATCTATCTACTTGAACCCTAAGCCTATTTTGAAAAAGAAAAAGGAACAGAAAAAGCTCAATCTCAAGGGATGGTGTGGGATGAAAATTGTCATGCTTATACTTCTAAGTTATAAATACAAGGATTAAGCACACACCCAGTTATCCCATACATTGGTCCAATAGTGGAAACATTACAACAGTTTTATCTGATTACATAATTCTTACAATGACCTTAATTTCTTAAAAGTGTCTAGTTGAATGTCAAAGTAGATAAATGTTCTGGTATTGCGGCATCTATCACTGTTATTGTTCTAGGTGATAGATACTTGACTAATTAACCATAATTGTTTTATCCAGACAAAACCACATTGGCTGCACAATAAACATTGGAAAAAAACTCTTCAAATTATATACAATTCAAAACCCGATGACACTAAAGAGTAGAAATAGACTTTGAAATGCTAACTAATTCAGATGAGAATCTCTCTTTTAAACTAATTGGCTGTACTTGATGGAGATATCTGGACATAGTTAAAAAAGGAGAAAAAAAGAAAGCAAGAAGAAAAACAATATCAAACATGGAAAGATCGGATGTTGTTTTCATTTTTTTTATAAAAAATTTAAATATTTTAAATTAATTGGTCTAAAGCACGCCCTTATGAAATTAAAATAAAACTAGTTAAAGCCTCATGTGGGTCTTTCCAGAAGTATTTCTTTATGGGGATAGAAACAGTCGTTTTGATAGAATTATACATAAAAAAATTCTCTAACACAACAATAAATAAAGAAAATGATGATAATTTTTTTCAAAATAGGAAAGCAGCAGATTGTAAGAAAACACTCAAGATCAAACTAACTTGAGCAGCCCACCAAACATGTTGAATTACAAATGGGCAAACTGAATATTCATATTCCCATATTTTATCAAAATCATTGAAATGGCCTGTAAAAATACCAGTATTACCATTATAATCACCCATGATTGATTTAACTGTGATCTCTTTAATATATTTAGGAGAAGTGATTTCTTTAGAAGCTTCCCAAATACCAGATTCTTTATCTAAATTATAAAAGTTTTCACAACCTTCATGATCATGTCCAGTTAAAATGGCACCAGATTTACTATCTTTAAAAATTGCATTTAAAACTTTTTGAGATGTCTCATATTGTAAATGATTTTCAGATTTTAGTAAGCCAATTCTATATTCACCACCAGGTCTACAATTCTCTTTTGTATAATATTCAACTAAAGGTCCATCAACACATAAACCTTCTTTTTTATACATTGGAACATGTGTTAATAAAATAGTGGAACCACTATAAGGATTATTCTCTAAAGTTTCAATAAATTGCCAATCATATTTTTCCATTTCTGGTTGTAACAAAGGTCCATCTAGATGTAAACTATTCAAAACAACGATTCTCCATGGATGGTTGGTATCATTATCATATTCAATCCAAAAATTATCTTTACCAAATAGTATACCATATCTGCACATATGTTGAAAAGTTGTATCTCCATTACCAATATCATGATTACCTGAAATATTAATAAATAATGGTTCATCGGTGATATTTGCAGCAGTCCAATCAAAAACATCTTCATAATGATACCATTCAGGTTGTAAAAAAGTCCCATTTTGAAGACGATCAGAAAAAGCATGATAATAAGCAACCCAATCGGTGTCTTGATGAGCATCTATAAATTCTAAATTGGTGTAAACATGCTCTTTTGGTCTAGCAAATAATCTATTTGTATATCTTTTGGTTCTATTATAAAACTCAGAATCAGAAATCCATTGAGAAGAAAACAAATCACCCATAACAGAGACATGGGTTGGGTGAAGTCTTTGTTTCATAACTTTGTAAATATGACCTAAATAATAATCATTGCCATAGTTGTCCAATCTTTTAATATATTTGGTGGATGGCCAATTACCATTGATCTGTGGATCTCCAATGGCCAGAAGTCTAATATCTGGAACATCTGGAATTGATAAAGGGTTCTCCTTAACAAAATATTGATCATATAAGTCACCTAAAAAAGGAATGTTCAATAGTTGTTGTTCCAACTTAGTGAGTGTAGTATAGTCTTTGTATTGATATTTCCATTGACAAACTTGCGGGGTGAAACTTGGGTACGTGTAAATGTAAAAATTGATTGCAGCTGCAACAATAGTTACAAACCAAGCCAATTTCTTTAGTAAAGACATTGAAATAAACAAAGATAGCTTTGTGTTTGCGTTTGTACCGGGATTAGTGAAGGGTTGACGAAAAGAAACATTATCATCTGGGTCTTGCGATGATTATAAATTTGTGTGAGAGCGCCTCGCCCATGGTCCATTACTAAGGAGTTCTACATATCTTTGGTTTTTTTTTGCAATCGCATCCTGCTCCTTGTGCTCCCACATATAATGCCGAAGATCTTCTGCAACTTGTATTGAGTGTTAAATCAAATGGATGGATGACGAAGTTTGATTTCAATTCTGGACTTGAAGTTCAAAAATTTATATGGTGACAAACTTATTCTGTTGGATTACCTTCTTTTCAAAACTCTGTAGCACTACTTATAAATATTCAGACATTTCCTAAATTATCTATATTACTCTAGTTTAAGTTTACTTCTATGATTCATGTTTTATTTCTACACAATAACTAGTAAACATAATGCAAAAATTCTTACAAAAACAAGAACCAAATAACCACCAAGATGACTTTCATCCCAATTCTGGTCCCACTGATAACATTGTAATAGCCATTTCTATTATGAAAACACTCCCACCTGAACTAATTCTTAAGATTGCTTCTTCTTTAATTGAAATAGATAGATGGGTTTATTATAACTCTTTGAAACATATGGGAATAAAATTTCCTGGAATGATTATTAGAAACACTATCATTGATGGAAAATCAAAGGTTACTTGTTCAGCAAGCAATTTAATTGGCACAGGAAATCATTCAGTGAAAAAATATCATCAATATAGAATTAAACAACTGGAAGAATTCAAAAGCAATTTTGAAGATCTTGAATTTGGATCAGAGTTTGATGTTGATTCCTTTAAGAAACAAGAAGTCAATAGTCTCGTCTTAAAGTGTAACAATATTATTTTAAGACACCCTGATATTTGGTTGACAATAACTAAAAGTTACCAAGAATATACTGACCAAGATCAAGCAAGCCGAATTCCAATATCACATTGGGCTTCTAAAATTTCTAGTATGGTGTTAACACTTTCATCTATTGAAAATACTCAATTTGATACTAAATTTGATAACTTAAAATTTTTGACCATCCAAGTGAATTCTACACCTTCTGATTTCTTTTATACAATAAGGCATGCAATTAAATACTTAAACCCTGGAAAGACTTGTTTATTATCAATCCAAAATGAAATTTATATAAACAAAGATATCACCCATATAATTTATAAATTAAAGAAACTTTTTCCAAATTTATTAATAAACTTCGAAATTAATACTACAAAAATCAGAAAACATTCACAGCAGTCATTCAATAAAACGTATGAAACGATTCAAGATCTTCCCACTATCCAAAATTCATTGGTAAGTATTAACTTCAATGCTATAGCTAACGCTAATCAAATATTTGATTTCACTTGGTTACAAAATTGTTCAAAACTACACAAACTATCCCTATCATTTAGTAACAACTTATCTACAATGGATCAAGATCATCAAATAAATATATCCAGCAAAACGTTAAAGTTCTTAAAGATATTCAACATGAATTATAAATTAGATCCACTCAAAGGTTTAAAGCTTGACAAATGTACCCAATTAACATCATTGAAATTCTCTAACTCCAAGATATACGAGCAGATGACAAGAAGTGTTCCTGATCAAGTTACTTACATTGAGTTCAGTAATTGTGAAATGATTTCAAAAAACATTCAATTGCCTTTGGCACTAACAATCTTTGAATTTGTCGTTACTGAAAATGGAGACAAATGTACTTTTCCAGATATTGTAAACATGAATAAATTAGATAATTTAAGATTAATATATTATGGTGTCCATGCTATATACACACCTGAGAAAAAATACTGGACATTGAAAAAAAAATATAAGAATTCACAGATTGAGTTTTATAGATTTCCTGAGAAGAGACCTATGCTTTGTTACTATCAGTATAAATGGTCAAAACTTGAGGATTATTTTGAAAAGATGGGTAATATATAAGAGGCTGGTTAATTTTGTAAGTATTTGTCACCTAATTATTTATTTATTATTATATATATTTCTTGCACTTTGTCTAGCTACATAAAACTGCATTTGTATTTGTTGATATTGTTCTTGGTATATAAATTAATTCCTGTAATTACTTTCTGTTGGATTAGACGCAATGTAATCTCAACTTTTTTTTTGGAAAAATTCAATACGAAGAAAATGGCTAATATATAGACAGAAATTTTTATGAAACAGGTGAAAACTAAACAAGTTATTTGGAAAGTGAAAAAAAAATACACAAAAAAACATATTAGAAAGGTAACTAAAAGCACAGAATATTACAATAAGATATGAAAGCAAAAAAACGAATGGAGTAAGAAAAAAATAAACAAAAATAAAAAATGTACACTTAGTATCTACTATATGTACCATTATAACCATTTTTCTTATTTAATTGGTTTTGCAACAATTTCTTGAAACCATTACACAAATGAACCATATCCGGATATAAGTTATTGTGTAATTCATAACCAGTTGGAAGAACTTTGATGTTCCATGTATATGTTTTATCAGATGCTTCTCCCAAATTGAATAACAAACAGAACCAACCTGGAGCTTTATGGTTGTAACAGAAACAATAAGTGGATCTATTCTTGTTAGCTTTCGAATATCTGACTAACCAATCCTTGGCGCCATTAATTGGCTCATTTCTAAACTTTTCATGGTTTTTCATTGCTTCAACTTTCATATGTAAACTATTAATATGAGAAACGATTAATTCATCCAAATCATGATATTTGAATTGACCAACTTGAAGTTTTCTACCTAACGAATATTCATTTGGCTTATCATACTCAACAACATCAATGTGTTGAAACAATAAGTTATCAATCTTCCAAGTAATAGTTAAATGGTCCACACCTCTAGACGATGGTCTAATAACAAATTCTCCATTTGGTTTTGATGCTAAATAATCTTCAGCTTGTTTAGAATTAAAATTATGGAAATATGGATGCTTCAAAAATCTTTTCATATTTTTATCTGATTGGTCAATTTCTTGTTCTTGCAAAATATCTCTTTTTTCAGCATCAAAATCCCATAAACCTTTGAATTTTTCAACCTTCTTACCAGAAATTGCAGTTTCGAAATCTTCCTTTAGTAAAGATAATTCAGCTCTAAAAGTTGCATAATCAATTGATTTAATAACAGCTTGAACGGCTTGGCCAATTTGATATTTTGTCATCAAATTAGTGTTATCACCATACACGACAATATTTTGTCTAGATATATTACAAGAAACACCAGATTGTGATTGAGCCACAATAAATCTATTATCAATTCTTTGAATAATAGCAGTAACAAGTGAACCTCTTTGGAAAGTTTCTTTAGTTTCATTAGTCAACAATTGGAAAATTTCATCGCCAGTTAATAAATGGAATGATTTTCTTAATTCTTCATAATTATTTTGTAATTCTTCTTTAATCATTTCCAAAGTAGATCTCTTCCTATGGCCATGCTCTTCTAATTGATCGGCATAACCTTCCAAAAGTAAATCATCCAACTTATCAGCACCTTCATCATAAAGTTTACCAATTAAGCCACCTTCTTCTTGCTCTATCTCTTGTTTTTCTTCCTCAGCTATATCTAATGCGTCAGCAGCCATTTTTCTAGCCAATTCATAATCTTCAGGATGTATTCTAGTAGCATCTAATAATTCAACATCTTTATCATATCTATCAGGTGCTGGTAATTCAAAGAATGGGGCACAGTTCATAAAGATATTCTTGCTAGTTAAATGATTTAAAACTAGATCATCTCTTCTAATTAATGCACCACCTCTACTTTCAATACCTCTTAATAAATTGGCAGCTTTTCTTGGTCCTAAACCAGCGACATATTGTAAAGCAATAGATAAATATTGTGATCTAACAGCATCATTAATTTTAACACCAACTAAACAAGTAACATCAACAAAAATGGAATCAATTGCTTGTTTGATTTTTTCTTCAGGTAATAAACTTTGATGTTTATGAACTGATATAGATGTAATTGCCTCACCTAAATGCATATATTCCAATAATGGAGATTGAACATATCTTGCGATACCAATACAGAATTTGGCAACAACAGGTTTACCACTAAATTCTTGATCAGCTTGAGATGAGTGTTCAAATAATCTACTTGTTTCATTAGGAACATATATGACAGGGATTTCAATAGCTGAAGAATTTGGATCATAATCTTCTTCACTATCAGCTTCAACAACTAACTTATTAGCTTTAACAATTTCTTCAATACGTTTATGTAATTGAGACAAATTGACATTGTAACCAGATAATGCAATAACTTCAGGTGAGAATCTATTACATAAAGCGACAAATTTTCTTTCAAATTCTGGATCTCTTTGATTTTCTTCAAATTTTAAATGCTCAGCAATTGCACCATCATAATCCATAGCTATAGCAATAATGGCAGAATCTTTTTTACCATCACCATTTGAAATTGATAAAACTTTTGGAACAGTACCTTTCGAACTTGGGACAGGATGAAATGGGGCTTGATCGATTTTATCCATGAACTTATCTCTAACTTCAAAAAATAAATGTCTTTCACTTGTTGTTCTAACTTTTTCTTTAACATCCAAAGCAGTTTTTGGAAGAATTTTTGATAAAGCAATATCCATACATTGTCTTCTTAGTTTATTCCAAGAATTACTAACATCTGAAGTACCATCAGATGACATTGATGTAAATAAATGATTTGAAAAATTCTCAAATGCATTTTTTAAACCAACTTTAATATTCACGTAACCTAATTGTTCAGCTTCCAACATTCTTAAGAATAAATCTGGAGAAAATAAGAATGATGAAGTATTTCTATTAACAGCATATTTGAAATCAGCAAATGGAGATGAATCAGTTATTTTAGTTTTACCCTTTGCAGTTAATTCAATATCAATTATAGCATATTTTTCAAAAGTTGATCTAACATGAGCTCTAACTTTTGGATTAACCGAGATTTGTTCAGCAAACATACGTTTAACTGCACTCATTGCTTTTTCTTCAGTGTCAAACAATGAACCAGGTTCAATATATTCCTTAATTAATTCTTCTGGAGAAGATAAATAATCATCTGTTATAAAAATTTTAGTACCTTGAGCAACATTATCACCAAATTTTTCTGCATCAATACCCATATTTTTAACAACAAAATAAATTCCATGCTTTTTAATTTTTTCAAATTGAGTATATTTTGAATGTGATTTGAAACTTGTCTTTATTTTATCTTTTAATTCTTCGCTATAAGTAAATGAAAGATAATCTTGTAAATCTTGTAATTCAGAAATTGTTTTTGCACTTTTCATGAATTCATCATAAATTAAATCTAAAGTATCATTTGGTAATGCTTCATACATTTTTTTAATTGAATTCTTTTTTTCATAAATTGCATGAAAATCAATATCAAGTTGTAAAATTCTCCATAAATCATTTTCATTTAATAATTTTTGAACTCTTAATTGTCCATTTTCACGATAAGTATGTAAAGTATAATCTTTTCTACAATTCCAAATAGTTGGAACTTCTAAATTTTCTCTTGCTATAAAATTAACAATTTCACCGACAGCTTTCAAAAAGGCTTTTTCATTTAAATCTTTTTCTTGAAATAGGGCTAATTTCTCTTGATATAAAGTTTCTGCAACCCATTTTTGTTTTTCTTCAAATGCATCATCATCTAATTCATAACTCTTAATATTTTCACGTAAAGTTTGAAAACGTTCAGGAATATCAGTTTCTCTAATAATTTGATCTTTTTCAGTTAATAAATGTTCTTTTAATTCTTCATACTCAAAAACTTCGTTCAGAGCACGAGAATCTTTCTTTGATTTACGGATAATTTGGCCATATTCATCAAATTTATCACCATCATCATCACCATCATCATCAATTTCTGCATCTAAAGCCCAACCATATTCTTCGCCATCACCGAAAATTTCATATAATTCATCCAATTTATCTTGATCTAATTGAGAAGTTTGTGCGAATTGCATTTGTTTAGCTCTATTTGATCTTATTCTTGCTAATTTTTCATCCCTATCTTCATCATCATCGGAAAATTCATCGTCTTCAATAAAATCATCAAATTCACCTCTAAGGTCAGGATGATGTAAATTTTGTATGTTTTCTTGTTGTCTTAATTTTGAAGCTTCTAATAAATCATCATCTTCATCTTCATTAGCTTCAATACCACCTTCATCATCTTCACCTTCTTCTTCATCTGAAAACATTGAATCTAAACCTCTTGGTTGCGGTGTTGAATCATTGTCATCATCACCACCTCTTTTTAAACGTTTAAATTGAGTACTTTCGGTTCTTTGACCATTTAATTCACCGTTATTTTCTCTTAATAAAGCCAAATCATCTTCATCTAATTCCTCCTCTTCTTGTGGTTGTCTATGTCTTTTTTTATGTTTCCTACGTTGTTTTTTATTGGAGTCTTCTTCGTCATCATCAACAATGAAACCTTCAGTAACTGCTCTAATTGCTTCTTCATCATCGTCATCATCATCTTCTTCAGATGAATCAACTAATTTATCTAGTTCTTCTTCATCACTTTGCTCAGCTGCATCATCAATTAATGGATTGGACTGATGTTTAGGAACTTCAATTTTAATATCAACTTCACCAATTTGTTCTTCTATATCTGACATGACGTAAACTAGTTATTTATTCTTATTGTATATATTGTTGTGTTTTATTATAATCAATTACTTTGTTTGAAAATAATTAGATGTTTCAAAAATGAGATTGATATAATAATAATAATAATAATAATAATAATAATAATAATAATAATAATAATAATGGTATTGATATTGATAATGAAATTGAAATTGAAATTCGAATTCGAATTGGAATTTTAATCAAAAGAAACAATATTTAATCAGTTGTAGAAAAGAGATATAATAAAAAAAGATAATTCAATTCAGTTCAATTTAAAAAGACCAAAATAAAAACCACCTGTGAAAGAACTGTTTTAATTTTAATTTTGATTTATCAATTAATTAATTAATTGAAAACTGTAAAAATGGACTGCGACTTCTTTTATGGAAAAGAAGAAGGGAAGAATGAGAAAACAAAAAGCACACTGAATTGCCTTTTATTAAACAGGTATATTCTATTTATTTTCATCAACCTGTTTCTCATGTTGGATTGATATTATTTTGAAAGAGAGCGATAATAGCCGGGTAACAAAAATAAAAGAAATTAATCGACGGGTCTATAGACGTTTGGTCGATCGATGCAAATCTGAGACGAGACAGGACGAGTTCGGGTTTGGCGGATCGTTTGTTCCGCATCCGCATTTCTATTTCCATTTCAATTTCCATCCATTCCAGGAATTTCCTGATGTGATCTTTATGAAAAATGCTTAGAGAACTTTGTGTCCAGTCTGTATATTGAATAAGTTTGTGAGCTGTGTTTTCAAATTCATTAATTGATTTCAAAACAAAAGGGAAAAGTAGATGAGGTTAATTGTAAGAACTTGAAAAGACGGTAACTACGTTTCGTATAAATAATTTTGTATATATGAAAACAGGTTTCCAGTTTTAAAATATATTCGGGAAAGCCTTTAATCAATAAGGATATCACATTGAATCTAAACTAAATATACTATACTTGTGGTTTATTAAAAGATCTAGATTGTTCCGGAACTTTTTATTATGTGCTCCCCACTCCGTACGGCCCTCTATCCACCATTATAAAATTACTTTTCAAGGTAGTTAGTTAATATAGTATAATACTTATTGTACAGTCGATCTGAAATTATATTTAAAAGCTAGTGAAGGTTGGGCTCTTTTTAATTTTGGAGCGAGATTCTCTTTAGTTTTTTATTCATCGTCGATAAATTTGTAATGATTTAATGGTTACGTCTACTAGGTGAAGTATAATGAAGAATAGAAAGGTATCTGTACTTGTACCAGTGTGATTATATATGTTACCTCCCCTCCCCCCTGAATAATATCGAGGGATATACAAAATATGTAAAAGTGTAAATTACCATATATTTATGAATAAAATTGTCTCCTGATAATATGAGGAGTACATGGCTATTCAATGTTTAATTAGTAACCCGCATTATCAGGAAAAGGGAAACTTATACACTGAAGGGTAGTTATAATTTTATTGGAAACACTCTTTCCCAGTAGAAGAGTATATTTTATTACCTAACAAAATTTGATTATCAGAAAAATGATTTTAATGGTCTATGTTTTTTTTTTAAAAAAAGATATCAGAGTCTTGATATAATCAGATTATCTACAGATTATGGAATAATTACTGAGAAATAAAAGGGATAAAAGTAAAAACTCAACGAAAATGCTAGAGTATAAATGAATAATGTTATTTGATTTAAATATCACAGAATTCTAATTTCAAAAATTATTCTTGAAAAATAAATTGAAGAACAAGTTGAAGAAATCTTTGGATATTGTAAATATATTAAAATATGAAAAATTTCATGCTGTTATTTTCGAATGTGACCAGTCTTTTAATACATGGTAGCAAAAATTTTAGTACCAGTGGCATTATACATCATAGTGTATTTTTAAAGAAATTGAATGAAACACATAGGATGTATCATATTCCAAACAATCAACAAAGTAAAGTTTTTTGGTCTTTGGAATGTGATATACTGAGGAGTTAATATCTAATAATAAATTGAGCAATTGCAATTGTAGTTGTAATTGCGGCTTAATATAACTACAGCTGCTTGGCCTGTGAAAAGTTTCCGGATGCACGAAAAAGTTCCCGGAATACCCTATTATCTTGATCAAGAACATTTCAACCTTATATAATAATGAAACTCAGTATATTCACAAATATATTTTAAAATATTTAGATTCCAGATTTCAGATTTCAGATTAAATAAATATAAATTTCAAGATGATTCTGGTGTGGCATATTCGTGGAATGTCACGATAATGGAAATTTTGGATATGGTTTATCAACAATTTCAATACCGTTTGTTCTAGATGTTTGATATCTATTATATTTGTCTGAACAATTATGATTTGGTGAATGGTGATTATACGAAAATAACTAAAAAATCGAAGAACAGCTCATGCTCATCGCCCGACAACAGTTTGTTGCAGCGTAATAACAGGTAAGATTTCTTTTTGGCACATATTTATTCTTTCTACCTAGCCAGCTCATCTCATCGGGTCAAATACAAAGTTCATTCTTATTTCTGAATTTTTTTTTTTACGAGCCAAACGAAGAGAAAATCATTGAGTCAGACCACGAATTCAATATGATTGGTTTGATTTTATGTACATATTATCTGTCTATTCCTTAGTTAGGGCGACTAAAAGAAGATTCAAACGTAAAAAATCTCTGAATCCATAAATAAATGGTACAAATTTAATTAACATCTTGTATGTTTGCCTCTTTACTAACATACGATCTGAGATTTGGGGGCACATTTAAATTAGAAATTTAGCACTAGCTTAAAGGGCTTTATGATTATCGGAAGGCTAAGTACTATAGCATATTCACTCCGACCACCGGATGAAAATCGATCTATTGATTAATTAAGTAATCAAGTTATGGAGTAATCATCCATCATATTTTAAAATATATACAAACAATACCTTTTGTTATTCACCTAGTAGTTAGAGGTGCTTGAAAATGAAAGCGCATCATGTTTTCCGAGTAGTAAAAGAGACCAAACTAGCCAGCACATTTGTCTACCCAGCTAAACAATCCAGCCACGCCGTTGTCAAATAAAAAGATGAAAACATGAAAATGGGATTAATATTAAAATTAAGAATAAGGGTAATAGTAGGAGTAAGAATAATAGTAAGAATAATTGATAATAGTAATTAAAGTTAAACCTATAGTAGGCCACCCAATGGCACCTAGGAGATGGATGTGCGGCGCGATCTCAACGGTCGTCGGCGGCAGAAAAGACATTGGGCAACGCACGCCCCCCCCCTTCTTCAGGCCTTCCCCCACGGCCCCCTGGACCTGGTGGATGGGCATCGTGCGTGTGTTGGTGCGCGTGCAACGTAATGGATTCCGCCTTGAATTTTTCACTTTTGCTCTTTCGCTCATCGAGATGTTTAAGGAATGCGATATTTATCCTATGAACTTTAGGAATATAACGCCTATTTCGATTTTGGTCTCTTAATCTACCACCTCATATTCTACTTCCTTTTTTAACTATAAATTACTCTTTAATTCCTCTCTTTCCTTTCATCTTACTCATTCATTCATTCATTCAATATTATACTCTCGTTTTATATTTCAATATTATCAAGGACATCCCTACTTACTCCACTATTAGTTTAATAACCGCCTCTATTTCCTTCTATTCTTTCCTAACAATTCATTCCTGTTATTTATTAATCTTATAAACTATAAATTATAATACACTTTCAAATTACATTATAAAATTTTTTACGTTACTCCCCCCCCCCTCATACATAATAATACAATACAATACAATACAAATACAATATAAATTAAATTAAAAAAAGATTATGAGAGTCGAACAAATTGATTTAAGAATCAGATTAAATGATAACAGAGGTATTACACCTGAACAAAGAAGAGCTTTCATTATGAATTTAGATAGTGCTATTGCTAAACATTTCCCAGGTTGTTCAAGAAATTTAACTATAGGTAAAGCTGCCGATTATGAAGTAAGCTGTTATGATAGGGCTTTCACTAAAAGTGATTATGAAAACCAAATCAAGCAATCAATTTCAACTATTAATAAAGGCATCATTGAATAGAAAGTTTTTCCGTGTTCTATGTTCCTTATCACACCACTACCCCCACGTCATCATAATGTACCACGATAATCTCTTTATCCTTTATTCCCTTCTACACATCATATATACAAAAACAAAAAACCACAAAAAAGAGCATACATTATGTCATAATGATCATTTTCTTCTTGTACTACAATCTGTTTTATTGGCTTTATTTTAATATGCATCAAAAAGTTTTGAATAAGCAAAGAGCTGTGCTTTTTTTTCCCTTTCAAATAATACTTTTTTCTTTCCTGCTTTACCCTTTGCTTTGTTTTATTTCACCTATCCTTTCTTACCTTTTAACATCATTTCATTTTATTTGTTTCTTTGATGGATAAAAGAGAAAACAAATGTACTTTCTTGTTGCAATAACTTATTTATATACTTGCTTACTTACATTACCTTTATATATATATATCGCTTTACTTTTACTTCTTGAATCCTCTTAATTTCACTAATTTCTTTGAACATTTCTTTTTCACTTTTTACAATTTATCTTTGCATCAATTAACATGTATATGCTTTCATTTTTCTTTTCAACTTGGTTTCAACTTAAGCTTTAACTTATTTTTTATAATAGTTAAATTAACTTAAAATGTCATTTGAATTACTACTGCTTCCACAACCGAGCCGTGTAATGTAATGTAAATTTATATTTTTTATATTTTATTTTAATTTCCGTAGAACACGAGATCATTATTAATTAAAATTTTAAACCAGACATATAATTTAGACTGCATTGCGAAAGATCTGTAATTGAATGGTGATTGGTCAAACAGAATAGAACATTATTCAAAAAAAAAAAAAAAAATCAAGTTACTTCTTTAATCTCACAAGCGTTGATTCGTTGTTTGAGGCCATGGGGCCGTGTGTCTTGCGCTATTGGCAAAAACTTATATTCCATAAGTGGCTCCCGATCGACCTGGATCGACGCGATGAGATGTCCAAATGGGGTATAGATCTTCTGGTTTAGATTGGTTTCGATTGGGCTTGATTTGAGTTGGATTTGGCTGGATTTGGCTGGATTTGTGCTTGGATTGGGATTGTTTAATGTCAATTATATGAGTTATATTGATATTATTATATTTCAATACTGAAAATTACAGATAACTTTGAAATCTACATTACACCCAGTATATTAATCATTGTGAGATATCAATCAACTGGTAATACAGTATATACTATTTAGGCGTAAAAATAACTTTATTTTTCCTTTTAGCTCTTAGCTTTAAACTATAAATATAAATATATATATATATATATATATATATATATATATAAATGTATTTTCCACTCCCTAAATCAAGTTAGGCTAGAGTTTCCAAACTGGGTTATTGATTATAAATATATTCATCCATACATACTTCATTGGAGTTCCAGGTAGATACATTCATATTTACATTGTCTATCAACAACAATAACAGTTTTTGTAACTTCAACATCGGTTATGTCAGGTTCTAGATTAACCTAAACCTAAATTTCCTATTTTGTAGTAAATAGATGAAAAACTTGAATTCGCTAGAATTAATGAACTCCAGTTTTCTGCCTCAGTCCAATGGTTAGATAGATATTTTGAAACCAAAAATACAAAGAAAAAACAATAACTTAGGTAGATCCACCTCTTTTAATATTATCTTGTAAATCAGTTAAATATTTATCAAAATGTCTATTTAATTTATCGTTGAATTGTTTGTTTTTGTCATTGATATAGCCAATACTAATATCATCATCATTATCTTTAATTTTTCTTTTCTTATATGCTTTGTCATCTTGCTCTTTTAATTCTGAAACCAATTTATCGATCATTGTTTTATTTGTTAATTTAGATATTATTTCCGATTCTGTCAATCTACCTTTTGATTTTAGATTTTCATATAATTCCTTTTGTTTCTTATATTCATCATTTGATAATATTTCCATTTTTTTTAATTTCTTCAAATAAGTTTTCTCAGCAAGTTGACTATAATTTTGAAATTCTTGTTGTTCATTTTTTTTATCTTTATTTTGTTTAATTTTTCCATTCCAAATTTCATCATCTTCAACTGTATAATTTAAATTTTTTAACCTTTTATAATTTATACCCCCTTTTCCTTCTTCACCTATCCTATTAGACTCGAATTCAATTTCATTTAATTCTTCTTTTGCTCTTTCTTGCCTTTCTGCTAATTTTTCTATAGCTTTCTGATCAATTTTTTTCTTTTCATATTCTTTGTATAAATCTTTTCTATTCTCTGCTTTACTCGAATTTTTCAAAGACTTCAATTGTTTCAGTTTCTTCAATCGTTCAGAAGATGATAATTGACCTTTATTTTGGATACCATCTCCACTAGGTTCTTTCTTCTGTAATAAATCCGACATAATTTTAGATATCGTTAGAATAAGTATATGTTTTTCAAAGTATATATAGTATATTAATACCAAAGCTTTTGAAATTTAAATAATAGTTATAATAGATAAATGATAGTAGGGAGCTACCTATAGTGGACAATTTTTTTTTTAATCTCTATGAGTGTATGTATGAGTGAATCTATCTCTTATATGAAACTCAAATAAAAATACTTAGATAGATCAACAAATATTTTTTGTGGGTGCGTATTTAATATTTTTTTTTGTTTAAGTAGTGTTGCGCTACCTGCATTTCATTCTATTATTATTTTTTCTTGTTACAGAAGTATCTACACTCTTTCTTTAAATTGTTATGATAGCTGGGTTTTATATATGTACATTTTCTCTTTCTGAAGTTCATGTAAGACTTCCCAACCACACCCATAATAGTATATCTTACTTAACCTTGTGCCATCTCAGATTTTTTTATTCTTTTAAATTGTTTTTGAAAAATTACTTTTAAAATATACATTTATTAACGTATTATATAAATACAAAGTTTTTTTTATAGGCTATCGTCTATTTAGTCATTATTATCCTTTAATTTGATCATTAAACACATCGTCTCCATAAAGATCTTTTAGTCTTTTATCAATCTCCACATCTTGCTTTTCATGCCAAGCTAGATGTCTATCTAGATCATACTGTCTCCTAAATGTTCTATAACAATTGGTGTAAATGCATTCGAGTCTCTTTGCTTCAACATTTTCTATAATAAGATCTAAAGCTGACTTGATTTTCCCTTTAGCATAATCCTTTTTAAAGGATGTACGTAATCTTGGCGTTACTGGGAATCCAAGCTCATTTAATCCGTCATCATCATCATCATCATCATCGTCTTCTTCTTCTTCTTCCTCTTCTTCTTCACCATTTCTCTCGTCACATTCAACGGGATTTTCTGTAAGATTAACAAATGGATCTTCAATGTTTGTAGATATGACTTGGACTGGTTGCTTTGCTAAAAAGTCAGGAATCTGAACAGATACATGACTGTTTTCATAATGATTTAATAAATCTTCCTTTCTTGAATACTTTTCGGTACAGTGGAAACACCTCCAAATCTTAACAACAGTAGTTTCATCATGAATTTTCATATGATTAGCTAAACCAGAAGGACCCACACATTTTTTACCACAAATTCCACAGGATAATTTAGGATGGTCTGTTTTAATATGTAATTGCAAAGCAGACCAATTTTTAAAATCTTTAAAACAACCTTGAAAATCACAAATTAATTTTGATTTTTCTGATCCATGATGTTTATCAACATGATCAGCTAATTTACCTGGTCTTGTAAAAGTCTTACCACAATGATTACACTTTAATCGTTCTGAATTATGAACTGAATTAACATGCGCTTTTAATGATTGATGCTTGAAAAATGATTCTTCACAACCATCATAATTGCAAATAAATGATTTATAATGAGTCTTTTCGTGCCTTTTTAAATGTTGAGCAGAATTAACACCTTTATTACACATAGAACAATGATAAGGCTTTTCTTCTTCAGATGCATGCTTAAGTTGATGTCTTTGTAAATGATCTTTTCTAGTAAAACTTTCATCACAACCAGCAAATGTGCATTTGAATGGTCTGGTGTTTGTATGTGCTCTTTCGTGTTGTTCTAATACAGAAGGCCTTGAATATGACTTACCACATCCTTCAAATGTACATATATATCGTTTGAGCCTTGAAGGAGAATTTGATCTTGATGATGCTGCTGATGAATTTCTTGATGTTCGGCTTGATGTTTCTGATGATGGTGAGCTAAATACAGATGATTGCTTTGGTATTTTTATTCGAAGTTGAGCATCTTCATCTCTTTCAATTTCTTCAGAGTCTAAACTTTTTAGCGTGGCTTCATCACGAGATCTTTTCCTAAATTTTGACATGATAAATAAACAATAAAAGTATATTTAAATTTATTATATTTTTTGAAGTTTGAATTTTCTATATTATTTTATTTTCTTAAATATTTTTTTTTATAAAATAAATATACCAAGATCTTATCGCAGCGGCATGGTGGCACTATTTTTACAAAAAAACTGAAAATTAAATCTACTGATCATCCGTACACCTTAGGATATTGGCCCTCCAAAGAGAGCCAATATCTATTGTCAATTATTGGAAAAGAAAAAAGGCATAAGTTTTTTTTAAAAAGGGAAAAGAATACAAAACAAATTAGACACTGATTCAGTTCAATTGATCAGTTATTACATAAATAATCTTAATATATTATGATGAATGAGAAATCGTTGCTGAAACAAGCAAAAAAAGCACTTCAAGATCATAAATTAGATGATGTTATTTACAACTGTGATAAAGTCATTGAAGACTTTGATTCAAATAGTTATTTTGCATACATGTACAAAGGCAAAGCATTAAGTAACATGGGTAAAACCAGAGATGCAATTAAATGTTTTGTTAAAGCAACTAAAATTAAACCAGATGATCCTTTATGTTGGAAAGGTTTAATTTCGATAACTAAACTTGAATCTGATTATGAACATTTTTTTGGTGATTTGTTAGGTTTAGCTACAGTTTTAGAAAAATCTCAGAATAATTTAACTCCAGTTGTGAATATTTTGAGAGAATATAAGAAAAAGTTTTCTACCTCTGATGAAGGGTTTAATTTAGCTTATTTAAAAAATACAATTCCAGGTTTGTCTGAATTAGGTGATTTGATTGGTGCTATGATGGGTAACCCAGGTATTTCATTAGACTTATATATTTCAATGATTTCCAAAAATGAAAAAAAATTAATGGATAAAGAACTTAGAAAAGCAAAAATGTCAATGCCTAGAAAACCAAATGAAAATGATAGAAATAAAATTGATGCTATAGCTTGGAAACATTATGTAATTTCAGAAGTTCCTGAATTATTTGTAAAACTTATAAACTTAGAAAATGATGACGATAGAAGAAGAAAATATGAAGAAAGATATTTGAAATATAAGTATGAATTATTGAAAGTTGCTCCTAAAGAAAATAAAACTGAATTATCTGAAGAAATTTTCCAAATGGCTTCCGATATTGTCTTTGTGAAAAATCCTTGTCAATTTGCTTGGGATTTATATTTGAATTGGCTGGATCCTGAAAATATTTCCGACTTAGACTTGGGTATTGTTACTGATTATATTAAAATGTTTGGGGGAGTTGGTTTAGGTGGTATCTTTTATGCTCTTATTTTATCTGAAACTTCCCCTTACGAATTGAAGCAAGTTATTAATTATATGAAAGTTGATAAGACAAAAGAAACAATATTACAACCAGCCTCTCAACAAGAAAACAAGATAAAAACAAAGAAACGTCATGAAGATGAACTCCCAGAAATGGAGACTGATGATATTGATTTTAATAATATTGTAGCAGATGAATTAGAACTTCTGCCAACGGATCAAGTTTCTGATATGATGATTCAAAATATTGAACAATGTAAGACATCTTTACTTGGAAATAGAATAATTATTGATTATTTTGTTCATTTAAAAGAATACACAACTGCATTAGATTATTCTATTCATCAATTCTCATTACTTTCTAAAGAAACAAAATTCACGATTAGAAAATTTTCTAATGCTAGAAAAGAGGCTGCATTGTCTTTAGCTATAATTTATACTTACCATGAGGCCCCAAAGAATTTTCCTAAAGCTTTAAAGTTCTATGATACTGTTTTACAAGTTGATAAAACTAATGTTAAAGCAAAAATCGGTAAAGGTTTAATCTTAATGGAAAAGTCAGAGTTTAAACAGGCTGAAAAGTTATTACGTGATGTTATTCGAGAATACCCTGAAAATTATGAAGCTTTACAAGAATTTGGTTGGTGTGATATCCATTTAGGTAAATATGATCAAGGTAGAGATAATTTGAAAACTGCTTATACTAAAGTGTTAGGGACTTCTTTGAGTTCTTTTGAAGTTAGATCTCTTATTTTATGGAGAGTTGCAGAATCCTATTTGATACAACTAGAAAAAGATCAAATTAATGAAACTAAAAGCATTGAATACACCAAACTATGTTTTGAAAACTTAATTGGCTCATTAAAACAATTTTCATCAAATGCTCCTGCATATTCTTCGTTAGGAAGATTATATTTGGAATACTATAATAATAAAGACCGTGCTTTGAAATGTTTTTATAAAGCTTTTGAATTAGATGCTGGGGAAGTTTTAGCCTCAAGAGAATTGGTCAAAGATTTCAGTACAAAAGGTGATTGGGAAATGGTCGATATTGTTTGCTCAAGAGTCATTGAATCGGATAAGGCTAAAAGGCATTTATCAGGTGAAGTTAAAGATAATTCATGGCCACACAGAATGCTGGCTTGTTCCGCGTTAGAAAGGCAAGATGATGCTAAGGCAATTGAACATTTTCAAAATGCTTTACGTATAAACTCTACAGATTTAGAATCTTGGATTGGTTTAGGAGAGTCTTATTTGGC
Organism: Ambrosiozyma oregonensis (nom. inval.); assembly: GCA_003706315.3. NCBI lineage: Eukaryota > Fungi > Ascomycota > Pichiomycetes > Pichiales > Pichiaceae > Ambrosiozyma > Ambrosiozyma oregonensis (nom. inval.). The sequence goes on from PPKY03000016.1 coordinate 104,278, forward strand.
AAGAGGTAGATTTGAAGCTTCTTTAAGAGTTTTCACTCATGCTTTAAAGTTGAACCCTGATAGTTGGCAAGCAGCCTATTTATTAGCTGTTGTTCAGAGTTCCATGGGCGAATATCAGGAGAGTGTTCAGAGTTTAACACATTTATTGAATGATGTTAGACCTAACGAAATCTGTTTCATTATAACTTTATTTGAAACTTTAGTTTCCAAACTCCGGGTTGAAGTTGCAGGTGGGTTTATTGGTCGTTCGTATGAAACTGCCGAGTTAGCCTTAACAATATTCAAAAAAGGTGCTAAGATAGACCCTAATTCATCCAAATTATGGAAATCTTTGTGTGATTTATTGACAATTGTGTTAAGTGTTGGTTCTCATATTCCTAAAATTACACTGTCTCAATTGGATGATATCTTAAGTTATGCTGCAAAACCTACTTCTCAAGAGGAGGTTTTGATGGATATTGCAATGATTGATCCATCTTCAAAGTATAATTTAGTTGAACTAAAAGATCGCAAAAAATTTCAAGAGATTTTATGCTATTATTTATTGAGGTTTGCTACAATTGGGGTTTCATGTTTACCTGCAAAATCATCGAAACCATTGAGAGCTTCTGTAATTTATAATCTAGGTGTTTGCTATTTGGAAGTGTATAAAATTCTAGATGTTGCTGAATTTAGAGATTGCTCTTTGAAAGTTCTGAAAAAGGCAATTCAATTAGAAAGTAATAATGCCCAATTTTGGGTGGCTCTCGGTACTGCTTCTTTAACCAAAAATGTTAAAATTTCTCAACATTCCTTCATTAAAGCTTCTTCATTGGCTCCAAAAGAAGGTTCAATTTGGACAAATCTTGCTGTTTTGTATTTGAATTGTGGCGATTTAGAGTTAGCCAAACAATGTTTTATTAGAGGTCAATCTATTTCTCCTGGTTCATCAATAGCTTGGGCTGGACAAGCTTTACTTGCTGATGCTAGTGGTGATACTTCACAAGCTGATCATCTATACACACATTCTTACATTATTTCTAGAGGCTCCAAACCTTTAACTATGCTAATGTATGGTTTATCTATTGTTAGAAAGGTTATAGGTAGTAACTTTAATGAACATGATCCAGATATTAGTCAACATATAAATGTGGCAACTTTTGGTATGTTGAACTATTTGAAGTATAGTCCGAACGATCAATTAGCTTTGACCATTAGTTTATTATTAATTGAGAGAGTACATGATTTTGAAAAAGGTATTGAATTATCTGCTCAATTGTGTTTATTACTTGAATCCAAACATGAAACTGAAGATCAAACTACTTTAGTTCATTATGCATTAGCTAAATCGCAGCTAGCCAGATTATGTTTAGGTAATCAACATTATGATCGTGCCATTGAAGCAGCAAAATTAAGTGTTGATATTTTAAACGAAACTAATGATTTGACTGAAGCCATTCAAAGATGTATATTATCTTCATTAGCAGTTAATGGATTATCCTTATACTTTCAAAATAATTTTGAAGATTCATTAATTGAATTCAAGAAAATTTTGGAGATTTCTCCTGATGCTAAGAGAATTGTTGTTTTAATTGCTCAAATATTGTTTGCTTATGGTGAAGCTGAAACCAAACAAGCCGCTATTGAAGAATTATTCCAGAATATTGAAGATTATGGTAGTTCATTAGTTATTGGATTGACTTTAGCATCAATTTCTGTGATTGAGGATCTAGAAGATTATTTACCTGCAATTAATGAAGAATTGAACTCATTACCAATCGAATCAGTTATTGAAGATAAAAATCATAGCGTTCCTTTTTTACTTGACCAAATTAGTAAGAGACTTACACCTAATCAAGAAGGTAAGGTGTGGCAAAGGCATGCATTTTTGTTTCCTGGAGAACGTGATATTTGGAATAACTTATCTGATCGTATGTCTAAAAATGTCACTTTGAATTCCACCAAAGTGGATGCTGTTGATGTTAGTAATGTATACGTTTCTTCGGGGAATTTGAGAGAAGTTCAGCGGGGATTATTTTTAAATCCCGGAAACAAGAGGGGATTTTTAGCACTACAAGGTTGTTTGTAAATTAGGATATATCTATATCTATATAACTAATATAATAAAGTAGATGAAGTGAAGTTATACATTTGAGCCACAGTGCCGCTCATTGATTAGCGTTGCTCGATCACGATAAGAAATCGTTTGTTTATCGACTCCCTTTCTGAGACAAATGACTCTTCTTGGTTTGGTATAATCAGTCACGTTTTAAAGCAGTCATCATCACGGAGATCACTGAACATTCATCTAACTGTCAATTACCAGCCGCTATCATATTACCACAGACAGTATTTTCAATAAAAATAAGGTTACCAACAAGTTTTGTTTGCACTAGTCGCCACCTGCTCTATATGAGTGATACGCCTGCCATAGTTAACGTGATATAAGAACTAATCCGTATTTAAAAGACAGTTGATAGTCTCAAAAGATCCTTTTATAATATGCATTCAAGACTTCTTAACGAAAAACAAACAGAAAAGCTAGCACAGATCATACAAAACTTCTTCATTAAATCAGCCCATGTTATTGTGAATGCAAGAACAGTGTCTTCTTCAGATAGCGAGTACAGTTTAACAACTCCTATACCACATCACCAACACATCAAACCTAATAAATGGTTCAATTTAGTGCTCATTGACAACTATCTACTTAAAGATGAACTAATTTTATGGAAATCTAAAAATATACTTAAATTGCCTCCTCTGGTTGTTGAAACCGTTCTGGATTTAAGAGGCTTAGATACGAAACAAACTCTGATGATAGATAATACAATCATCAAAACTACAAAAAAGTCTGAGATTGTTTTGGAAAGGTGGTTAGTTGAGTTTGATTTGCATGATTTTGACAATGACAACTTGGAATTAGCTAACATATACAAAAAAATAATAGTGACGATGAGAGTTTTAGATACACTTGTAAGATTACTACCTTCATATAAATTGAAAGACAAATTAACTAACTCAAAGCCTAAGACAAACATACCGGTTATAGTGAAGTCTAAGATTTTGAATGGCTCCAAACCAATTATATCAAAAGGTAGAATAGGTCTTACCAAAAAACTTTTAGATCATGAAGAAGATTTGAAATCGAGAGTTTTAGAACCCATATTAACTCCAATCGGTGCTTTGAAACTTTCTGTCACCTATAGAAGCAATTGTAACTTTCAAATTAATGATAATGAAGAATTGTTGTCTTCTCAATTCATGATGGACAGTTTTCGTGAAACAGTACCAATTGCGGTCAGGGAGAAGGAACCTTCTTCTGTTGAATATCAAAAGCCTAAAACATCAACAGCCACTACATTGCTCATTAGCAACTCCCCAAGAAGAAGATCTTCAACTCGTTCGATACCGTTATTCAAAGCTGGATCATTGACTTCATCAGCATCCCCTCCTACAGTTAATGCTTCTCTTCTTCAATTACAGCATCCACCTACATCATCATATAGTACATCAAAGCCAATTCCAGTCACAATAACTAAAACGAATTCCGCTGCTTCATTAGCGGCAACCTTAAGACAACATCGTGAATCAATGCCAAAATCAATAAGTTCAACAAACAATTATCATATTGGTAGTAGCGGTGGAAGTGCCGAAAGGTTAATAAGTACAGAGAGCACGCCGTCAAGTCAGCCAATGATTTCAACATCTTCAAAATTTGCTTCTTCATTTGGATCCAGATTTAAAAATGCTAATAGCCGCCACAATAGTATAGATAGTCATGTGCTTTCTAATCCAATATTACAAAACTTTAGAAACATAAGTAAGTCAGTCTCAGGGTCTCCGCCTGATCCAACGAACTCTTTATATCTCGATGATGATATTGATTCATTTATGAGATTAATTGATTCCAGACCAGATTTAAGATTCTCTTCTCATAGCACTTCGCTCTACGAAGATAACCTGAACAATTTCAAAAGTATAAAAAAAGCCAATGATTTTTTGAATTTTGATTCAAACTCAATTGCTCCATGTAGAAGTAATGATAGCAATCCAGAAACAGGTTATCAACCATCAATGACAGCATCCCTTCAATTACAATTACAGAAAGAAATCTCACTAAAGAAAAACTTCAATATGACACAATCCAGTAGAAGAGGTTCCATATCATCAACATACTCTCCACCTTCACAAATTCTTAAAGCTTCTGCTCCATCAAGTGTTGTTATGACTCCCGCCCATAGTCATGCTAATAGGTTTTCTCCTTCCCCTGGTACACAAACAGCATTGGCTTGTTTGAAACGAAGATCATCTACTGCTTCGACAGCAAGCCATATTAATATTCCATCAATTTCTGAGGCCATTGAGAATTATGCAGGTAAACGTCGTTTATCTTCATCTGGGTCTTACCAGCACTCAGGTCTTATTTCACCAGTCGTTCAAAGTATACGCAATTCGCCTGTTCCGAGATCTTTAATTATAAGTAAATCACATACTCCAGAATCACTGAATCAATCACCTAGAGGTAAACTTCTTGATCCTGAGCTACTGAAATTAAGATCATTCAATGAAGAGGTTTTTGAATCCGATGAAGATGAAGACGAAAGAATAATAAACGCAACAGAGAGAAACCACAAGGCTTCTTCATTGAAAATTCCTGCAACAGAAAAGCCTAATAATTTTTCAACTTCATCTCGTGAAAAAAGCCAACAAGTTCAACAACAAAGATACTCAGCTGGTTATTCTACCCTTCCTGGTCATCATAATGAAGATGATGAAGATGATTTATTATTTGCTATGAGTGATATGACATTGGCGAAAAATAATCTAGAATTTTAAGTCTTTTTTTCTCATGTCCCATAATGCGGTTGATTTTCCAGTTATTTGTATCAAAATTTAGCTTGTTTTGGTTTGTTTTGTTGCACCATTATATATGCTAAACTTCTTTCCTATTTGTTTTTATTACAATTCTTTGGTTTTCATTGTCTTTTTTAGGATCCTACTTTCCTGCAACTTATTTTTTTAACTCCTCAGACAAATAATATTTCATATTTTTTCATCATTTTACTTTAATTTACTGAAGAATTTATCTTCAATCACTTTATATTTATATCATGTATACAATTTTTACATGTTTTTATTATCATCCTGTTTTTGTGTTTATCTTACCTCATATTTGAAAAATTTAACGTTAACGACTGAATTATTATAAGTTATTATGAGTAAAGGAAGGTAATACAATATCAGCAAAACGATCAGTAGTACTTTTTATAAATTATGCAAATATAGGAAGAAAAGAAAGATAGAAAGACAGTACAATATTAAAAAAAGTTGTTATTATTTTTCCATAAAAAAATAAATCAACAATAGAGAAAGAGATAAGTATTACAGACCACACAGGAACTCGAAAACTTCAACACCGGATCTAAGTCTAGCCATTTTAGCAAGACTTAATTTTTCAAAGTCATAGTATTTTTTCAATTGAACCAATTCAGATGTTAACAAAAATTTATGTTCATTACCTTTAACATCATCTCTACTAATTTTATCTAACAAAATTTTGTTTTCCAATTTACCACATTCCAGATTCTCTAAAACTTGTGCCATATTAAAAATCAGAGAATCTTTAAAAACTGAGACAGACTTTGTGTATTTGAATCTAAATGCAAAAAATGATCTAGTGGCTGATCTATCTTGAGTTTTTGGGATTTCTTGAACTTCAACAATTTGGAAAGTTTGTAATTTTGCTAGAATTGATCTAATTTGACTCTCTTTCATCAACACCAACTTACTTAATGCTTTTTCATCAATCAATTTTTTCTCTTCCATACAGTTTATTAATCTCAATGTATCTGGACCAAATAAATTTTTAATGTACTGCTTGAACGTATGTCTTGTGAAAATTGATTGTAATTCAGTAAATGGAATATAGTAAGAACCTGGATTAGTTTCTTTTAAGAATGGAATTTTTGGGTCTAAAGATAACAATTTTAAATGCTGATTAATGAGTGTTAAGATTCGTTGATCATTAGTCGAATTATTTGCGCCATTACCATTGATACCATTTCCAATCACATCAGCAAAACTATACGCATCCTCTCCATCATTCATCAGAGAATCCATCACTTCTAACTTAACCTTTTTAGTGGAGTTCTTTCCTTCACTTTCTGCTTTTCTTTTCAGCGAGGATATATCAGTTGTAGGATCAACAACCGTGTCTATTAAATCTTTTTCATGAATCCTCAGCTTCTTAGCAGATTGTGATTTAAGCTCTTTGAAGATATCATTTGCATTAATATTAAATCCACGCTCTTGATCTTTTAATTCCAATCTTCTCTTTAGATCGTTGAATAATTGAGGATCTAAACCAACTGTGGTTTGACCAACATTAGCTAAAAATTTTTCAAGTTCAACTTCTGAAGGAATTGGTGATAATGATTTTGATTCTAATTTGTTTAAAGCTAAGCCATAAATCTTGGATGAAATCTCACCAACTTTATGTAATGCTTCACTTGATAAGTGAATTGTTCTTAATTTCTTCAAGTATCTATCAAAGTTGAAAGTTAACGGAAGCTTTGGGTTCACCCTTTGGAAGTAAGCATCATCCTGACCTGAATTTGTATATAACTTCAAAAGTAGCTCTTCATTATTCAGAACTTGTAGATATCTATCTCTAGTTTGTTCTTTAACGGCGGCTGTTTTCTTGGACTGTGAGATTACTTTCCCAGCACTTTCAGCATTAAATTGTCTCAGTTTTTGTTGATAAATTTGATTGAAGATATTAAATCTCTTTTGGAAATGAATTTCGTTAATTGGAACTAACCATTTTTCTTTCACTAACCCTGAAAAAGCCTTTTCTATATCTGTAATTAAAGATTTTTGTGTTAAGCCTTCAGTATATTCACTTATAGTTACATGTCCAGAAATCAAAATATTCTGAATGATGGTGGCATATAAATCATTGTTATAATCTCTCTTGATAGAACTAATTATATCACCAGCATACACTAATTTCCAACACCCTGTATCGTTGGGGTAGTACAACACTTGTATTTTACCAGTGATGTAATGTGTTTCTTTATAATAAACAGCACAACCTAATTGTATTAAAGAAACTAAAATCTTTTTCACTACTGATGGCTTCATTTTTGTATATGTTGCCAATTGTGATAGATTTAATCTATCATAAGTTAATAAAATAGAAAATACATAAGCAGCCTGTTCTCCTAAGTTTAATTTGATGATTGATGTGAATAAATAAGATTTTGGTGATTGAGTTTTGGCTGCTAAAGGCAACTCTAATGGCGGCCCAAACGCCGGTTTAGTCATCTTGAGTTTAAAGTATGATTTCTTATTGCTAGATCAGAGTCGATGGGGGATTGATTTCGTGATGATGGAAAGAAGATAAGACTGATCGGTATTGCTTTGAAACTGATCTCCTTTTCTGGAACGAAAAAAGAAAAACTTGCAGACTATAAGAAAGTTAGCAGTTGTTAAACTGGTCGGGAAACAATCAATGAAGTCTTTGGTTTGAAGAGAGACAATTTTCCAGGATTTAGTATACGTTGTTGATGTTTCTGAATCAATCAGGATGAAAACACACAAAATTTTCAGATTTTTTAGAATAAGCGTCGATCGGCTTAGAGACAGGTTGCGTCGGTATAGAATTATTCAGTCATGGTTAAACTATCTTCGATCTTTTAAATTATTCAGTTTATTCACAACTGTAGTCTTTGAAAAAATATTCGATGATAATATATTAAGTAGATACAATTATATACCTCTTAGAAGAACAGACATTATATTTTGGAGAATGTCAAATAGAGAGAGAAGATGGTTCCAGCTTTGGCCTTAATTGGGGCGGGAAGGGGGGTTACTATCTACCCCAAGCTGGAAACGATCAGTATATATCCAGCACTATGCTGACAAGTTAGTTTATTAAAAGACTAAATCAAGTGCAATGAAAGATATTTAATAGAAGTCAGACGATTTTACAAGTTTTTTTTTAGTTTCACGTGATTATTACATGCAAATTATAATAAATGCTTTGTAGCAGCTGATAATCACGTGTGTTAGCTCCATTCCATTGGCCCTATGGAGCAACACTTGCGCTGATATACAAAATACAGAAATCCCAATTTTATAAAGCGATTCACTTTTTTTTTTTGAATTTTGAGTGAGAAAGAGAGAAACTATACAAATCTTGATTTAATCTGTTTAAGACTGATTATTGTTCAATTTGCTATTTTTCTATAACATATAGATCAAACATTAAATAGCAAAACAATATGTCATTCCAGCCAATTAATCCAAAACCTTATTTACAATCCCTAGTTGATAAACAGGTGATAGTCAAGCTTAAATTTAACAGCATTGAATATCAGGGGAAGCTACTAAGTGTGGATAACTACATGAACTTACTATTGGACAAAGATGTCAAAGAAATAGATTCTACAAAGAGTGGAGATGATTCTGTCACTGATCTAGGTGATGAATTATTTGTTAGATGTAACAACGTTTTATGGATTGGTGAAAACTTAGATTGTTCTTCTAGTTCTGATGAAGTTAAACAAGAAGAAAAAGTTGTCGAGTCAGAAAAGAAAACGGATGTTGAAATGAAATAAATTCCCAATCAATTGATATAAAATTTATTGATTCTTTTGTGTATATTAGTGTTTATCTTCTTTATTCAGAATAAAATTGGCCAAACGTTGTTTTGTATTAATTAGTATATATTACTTGAATATTGTATACACCCGTGCACCGATATTTTATTTTCAGTGACCAGGAATCTGTTGATATTTGATTAAAATTCACCAAACAAGGATGATGGTTTAAGAAATGGTATTGTTGGATTGGTAATAGCTGCTTTAACCATGTCTGAACCATCTGGAGAGCAAGAAGTTTTTGATAATGAAGATGTCGATATGCAGATCGATATTGAAGAACCTGCTTCTGAATTGAATCTTCCACCTCACTTACAAGGTCAAGAACCACCACAATCAGATGTCTTATCAGAATCTGTCCAAGCAACTGGAGCTCAAATTACTTCAAGTTTTGCAACTGTGAAAGCTTCCAGTGAACAATTAGAAGAATCTCATGATTTAGATGACCCTAGACCAGGGTGTTTATTATTGAAAGGTGTGGACGAATTAGATACTAAATCCATTAAATTATACATTGACTCGATTATCAAACCAGATTATGAATTTAAGGATCGTGAAAAATATGCTAAGTTCAACTACAAATTAGAATGGGTTAATGATGAATCGATTAACGTGATATTTGAGTCTGCTGAAGGTGCGATCGAGGCCTTAAATTTACTATCATTTGTTGAAACCGAAGGTGACCAACCAGGTGACCTTTCAGAAATTCCATATTTACAGGAAAGACCAGCTCTACCTTATAAAACTCAAAACTCTGCTACCGGTGAATCCACAATAAAGGAAGAAGTTAAATTATCAATAAGACAAAGTTTATGGGGTGATAGAAAGATCAAAAATGCAAAAGATTTTTCAAGATATTATCTAGTTCATGGTGAACCTGGTAGGGAGCAAAGACTACCAAAAGGTAGACAAAGAAGAAGAAGAAGAGATTATGGCCAACCTAGAGGTTCTGAAGATATCATTACAGGAGAAGAAATTTCTGCTGCTACTACTAGCTTAGATGATGACTTAATTCCTGGTGATTTTGGCAGCGCTCATCCAAACCGTGGTGAACAACAAGGTATATTTGGTTATGATAGGGACAATGACATTGAAGGTATTCAAAAGCCAGATAGAAAACTAGAAATCACTAAAGGAAAATGGAAGTCTGATAAATTTGATAGATACAAATCATCAAGAGATGATAGATTATATAATGATGGTGGTAAAGGTGGTGCTTATAGAAATAATAGAAGAGGAGGTAAGTATGACAGAAGTTATAGAGATACTAGATACAATAGAGAGAACCAGAGAGGACCATCAAGAGGATATAGAGATGATGAAGAAGACTTGTTTCCTGATTTTGGTAAAAACAGAGACAAATCACCATCTAGAATGGAATGATTATCGTTACTTACTTTTTATTTTATGTTTATATTTAGTCATGTGTATTATTAAAAACTTTTATGATTATTGGCCTTAGTAACTTCTTTTGTAGTACAAAACTATCAAAATATATAGAGAGAAGCCCTCTCTGCCATTTTTCGCACCGTGCCATTGAGAAACCTACAAAAGTGGATGCAAATTTTCTTGAGGTATTAGTTAACAGAGTTCTCCTCTTCTTCTACCATTTCCTTTTAAATATCAACGATTAGTGTAAATGCCAACTATATATCAGCTTGTTATATGTTATAGATGAAAGTTTTCATCACACGTTGATAGATAAGGCAAAATATCACTTGGGTGGCAAAGAAGATGAATTAGAGACGACTTCACAAACTTGGGTGGTTTTCAACTTCTGGTTGAATTCATTTAAACATTCATAACTTTGAGCTCAATTTTTAATTCGTCGATACAATCACCCTATATAAAAATCCATAGCACATATTTTCCATCTTTCGTGACGATGACCCATCTTGTTAATCCATTTTGGGATTAAAGACATAGATGAATATGGGGAAGAAGCTATGTAACATTTTGTTTAAGTTAAACATGTATTTGTAGTTTCGGTTATAATCCAAGATGTGGCACATCCTCCAAACAATTCCACTACTCTTGTTGACATGGAAGGTTCATAAAGTAAGTTTAAGTAATGGAAAGTAACATCATCTGGAGATTTCCCTTTTGCTGATTGAACTCCACAATTTCCATGTTCTCCCCAACCCCAAGCATACACTTCGTTTTCTTTAGTAAGTATTAATCCATGTTCACTTCCAGTTGTGACCGATTCTTTTTGTAACCTAATATTAGTAGTTGGGAATAATTGACCATGTGAACTATTCCCAATAGATTTAATGTTGTTCGTTTCAACAAGATGAAAAGAAGACCACATTGTCAGATATTTTTGTGAATCTGTTAACTTTTCTTTTCTTAATTCATTAGCAATGTTAAAGTTGTCTTTACCTTTAAACTTTGACTGTAGTATTCCGTCATGAGTTTTGACAATAAAAACACTGAAATCTCTGCCCAAATTAAAATCCACTACTTCAAATCCTTCAAATTCAGTTATCTTAACTGGATTCCATAATATCTTCAATTTTTTATTGTCATTTATGTCAATGAGCTGACCCTTTTTGTTATTTCCCCAACACCAAAGTTCGTTATCATTAAACTGAATAACAGTAGAATGAATGGAAGACTTCATTTTTTTAATCCCACTTGAATTGGGAATATTCAATTTTGAATAAAACTCCCCCGTTATAGAGCAATCATATAGCTTGTTTCCTTTACCTAATTCACCATTGGAACCGTAGCCTGTTACATAAAGTTCATTAGTTGTAGTTGCAATAACTGTGAATTCCCACCCGGCAGTCACATCTTTTACTTTCAAAGGAGAATTGCCAAAATTAACTTTTTGAAATACTTCAAGATACTCTTTACCGCAGTCGTGATTCTGAAATAACTGGTGTTTATTATTCAATCCAGTCATATATAAATCTCCTTGTTCAAATAAAATTGCTGTATGATTGCCACCACATGCAATCTTGACTGGTCTATTTTGCAGTACTTGAGTAGTTGATTTGTCCTCAAGTCTGAAAGTCGAACACTTCAGCTGTGACAAGTCTTCATCGTGAGATTGACCAAGCTGATAGTTTCCATTAGAGCCACAGGATAGCACCTGATAGGTCATTGTGTTTGTAAAGTGAAGATCATGTTACTGAATGATTATATTTTCACTGGACGTGTCTGTAAAATTTCAAATTCTGGTTGGCGACGCGTCCTAAGTTTTTTTAATCAGAGATCAAATAATGTTTTCTTTTATTTTCTGACTTTTGAATATATCACGTAGACTTATTTCTAAATACATCTAAAAAATTCAAAGAATCATACCAGAATGAGCTCAGAAAGACTGTTATATAGAAATGGTGATGTTATAAGTCTTTCAACATCTGACTCTGATCCTGATTCTGATCAAGAACCACAGACTCAGACTCAAACATCTGGTGTCCAAGTTCCATCCTCTTCACCTTTCAAAAATGAAGGCAGACTGAGTAAAAAGCAATCACAGACTAATTTACTCTCCAGAAATGTGGGTAAATCATCTCGTGGTACTGAAATGGATTCTTCCCCAATCAGAGGTTCACAGGCTCCAAGATTGGCTAGCCTTACCGAGAAATTTTCTTATAAACCAGGTGGAGGATCAATGTTGAAATCCAAAAAAGATAATAGAATTAGTGGTATTGAGTCAGCTAAGAATCTTAAACTTTTAAGAGCTGAGTTCCCATCCATGAATCCAGCAGAACTTTTGAGTTCTTTGAAGATATCTTCATCTGTTTCATCTGCCATCAAGCGTATAAAGCAAGATATAAAAAATAGAAAGAATAGAGTGATTAGAATTGATGATGATAGTGATGATTTAAAGAGTGATGATTTTGATAGTGATGCTGAAATTCGATTAGATTCATCTCCAAGAAAAGAAATTGATGTGGTTTCATCTAAAGTTACATTAGGAAAACACGGTCGTTTAGTAGATAGATATCGTAAGAAAATTTTAGATTCTCCTACAACGAAAAGAAGACATAATAGCAGTGAACCTGAGGAAACCGTTATATCTGACGATTCAGATGACCCATTGTCTGCAGCATTTCAAAAGACCAAGAAAAGAAAGTTAAAAAGGGGAACCAGAGATAGCTTTATTGGTTATGATAATGGAGGCTCAATTAGTACCAGATCAAAGAGATTTACAAGAGTGCCCACAATCGAACTAAGCTCAGAAAGTCAAGATGATGAAGAATCTGAGAACAAAGCTCCCGTTAAGACAAAAGTCCCCTTGAAACGCGGTTTTTCAGCAAAGAATAGAGCTCCGCCAATTATGGAAGTTAAAGCAATTGAATTAAGTGATGATCCTGAAAGTGAAGGATCTGAAGAAGAATTTACAGATAGTGAAGATGCCGATTTAGATATGGATCAAAAGACTTTGAAATTCTTGAATAACGCAGATATTAGAGATATTGTTGATATTGCCGGTATTACCCCAACTATTGCCAAACAATTTATAGATAAGAGACCGTTTGAATTTTTAGAAGATATAGAAGAAGCACCGTTTGAAGATCCAACTAAGAAGAATAATGGAAAGAGAACAAATGTTAGAAAGTCAATTGGTGAAAAAATCGTAGAAACAACTTCAGTCAAATTGAAAGGATACGAAGCGGTCAATTCGTTGGTTAAAAAATGCCATGAGTATGGTAGAACAATCACAAAAGAAATCAGAAAATGGGGTGTTACAATTGAAGGTGAAGGGGAGTTGAAAATTTCTGAGGTCAATGTTCCTACTAATGAATCCGAATCAGAAGACTCCGAAGAAGATATTTCTGATAGTGATGCTACTTCGAAACCTTCTCGCAAGATTGATGATATTATGTTAGCTAACTATAACGATTCAGACAACTCTGATGACGAAGATTTTGTAAATTCAAAAAAGAAAGTTAAATCCAGTAGTAAAAATGGCAACTTCAATTCAACAAATAAGTCTAATAACCCAATTGGATACTTTAAGAAGCAACCGAAACTAATATCGAAAGAATATCAATTAAAGGGCTATCAGCAGGTTGGTATTAACTGGTTAAATTTGCTTTACCAAAAAAATCTGTCTTGTATTCTAGCCGATGAAATGGGTTTAGGTAAAACTCTACAAGTTATAGCATTTTTATCCCATTTGAAGCAAAAGAAAATCTCTGGACCTCATTTAATTGTTGTTCCTTCCTCAACATTGGAAAATTGGTTAAGAGAATTTGAAAAGTTTTCACCAACTCTAGATGTTAGACCATATTATGGAACACAATCTGAAAGAGAGGAATTAAGATATGAATTAGAAAGTGATGATACTTATGATGTTTTAGTCACAACCTATAATTTAGCGACCGGTAACAAATATGATTTAGCTTTTCTCAGAAGTAGGAAATTCAATGCTATTGTTTACGATGAAGGGCATATGTTAAAGAATTCTAACTCTGAAAGATATGTCAAATTGATGAGACTAAGAGCTAACTTTAGATTGTTACTAACCGGTACTCCATTACAAAATAATTTAAGGGAGTTAGTTTCTTTGTTATCATTTATTTTACCCGGAGTTTTCAATGATAGAAAAGAAGATTTTCAAGTCATCTTTGATCAAAAATCATCCACTAGAACATCGAGCAAAGAAGAACTCAATGAAGAAGATCAAAATTTCAATCCACTTTTATCACAACAAGCAATCAAAAAGGCCAAAACGATGATGGCACCATTCGTTTTAAGAAGAAAGAAAGACCAGGTTATGAAACATTTACCAGCAAAACATCAAGAAATTGCTATGTGTAGGATGACGCCATTACAAAGCAAAATTTATAGATCACAAATTGCTATGGCAGATGTTGCAAGAAATGAAAGGGAAAGAAGAAAGAAATTATCTGCTGAAGAGAACAAAGGTTTACCAAAACTTAATTCACCAACAAATGTGCTTATGCTTTTACGTAAAGCAGCAATTCACCCATTATTATTCAGAACTTTCTATGATGACACAAAATTACGTTCAATGGCTAAAGCTATAATGTCAGCCCCACAATACATTGATGCAAATGAAGAGTTCATTTTTGAGGATATGTCAGTCATGACTGACTTTGAATTAAATGAATTATGCCACAGCTTCTCTCGTGAATTAGGTGGTTATTATATGGAACCTAAAGCATACTTAAAGAGTGGTAAGATTCAAAAAATGATGGAGATTGTTAATCAAGTTCTTGAAAGAAAAGAAAAAGTATTGGTCTTTTCATTGTTCACTCAAGTGTTGGATATTTTAGAAAAAGTCCTAAGTTTAAATCATATTAAATTTGTTAGATTGGATGGTCAAACTTCAGTTGAAGAAAGACAAACTATTATTGATACTTTTTACAAAGATCAAGAAATCCCTGTGTTTTTATTAAGTACTAAAGCAGGTGGGTTTGGTATTAATTTAGTTGCTGCTAATAATGTCATTATTTTTGATCAGTCTTTTAATCCTCATGATGATAAACAAGCTGAAGATAGAGCACATAGAGTTGGGCAAACTAAGGAAGTGCATGTGTATAAATTAATTTGTGAAAACACAATTGAACAAAACATTTTACAGATGGCTTATGAAAAGCTTCAACTAGATAACTCAATGATGAATGAAGCATCTGTTTTCAATGAAAATGATACCACAAAACTTATCGAAAATATTCTTTTTTCAAAGGAAGGATCAGCGAAACAAGAATTGAATGAAGAAGATCCTGATGCTCAAGATGATGAGATTAGATTCGAGAATCCAGATTTTGTTCCTCCTGCACCTCCAGTTAAATCTACTATAGATAATCCAATTGTTGTAGAGAATGATATAGATGATAATCTTGTTAAAAAGCCTGTTGAATTAGTTGGTAATACAGTTGTTCCATCTGAAAACAATGAAATTTCAAGCAACACCACGGAAAGCAGTGGAATGACGCTTGTTATGGAAACAATTAACAATTTTGTTAAGGCCATGCCTACATCATTTCCAGCTGACTCACAATCTACTGTTTCTCCAATTCCATTATTTATTCAAGAAGATTCTGAAATTCCTAGTAAGGAAGGTGGTAATCAGTTAGCAATTTTTGGATCGACAGTTTCAGCTTCTAAGGAAGTACAACCTACTATTAGTCATTTTTTTAGAAAGAAAGAGCCAACAATCAAGGAATCTATTAGTATATTGAATGATTCTGGTGAGGATGTTGATGATAATGAGAAAGAGAATGAAAAAGACGGTTCCGTCTATGAAGAAGATGGAGAGGAAGAAAAAAATTATAATGGGTGATTTTTCTTATATTTCTCTAATGTTTTTTAAAATTTTTGAAAATGTAGGTTTCATCCTGCTTTGTATATATATATAATTTTTCTGTTCTTTTTGAAATTATTTAACTGTTGTACTATTTTTCTATTTTGGCTTTATGTCATTTTGATTTTGTTCCAATTCTTTGTTTTTTTCACTGTACTGTCACGTATACACCTACCTAATATTACTTTACCGACTTTTACTGACAACCCAGCCATTTTTATAATGAATGAAGTCTATTACTTAAAGAAACTTAACTCCCAAGTTATCTTCATCCATTTATTTCTCTTTTTTTTAGATCTTTATCTATTCTTAAATATATGCACCAGTTGATACATGTCTATTCTTAGTATAACATGTGCTGTCCTATGATTAAACATATATTTTTAACCATTATGATTTAATTCATTAAAACAACGTATCTACATAAAAAAACTAAGAAAATATACAAATATCCAAGAACATTGCAAGCAAGAAAGCTATTATAAATCTAAGAAGAATACTGGAATTCAACACCATATCCGGTGATTCGAGGAACGGTATCATTACAATTCATAATAACACCTGAAGTCAACAACCAATCCTTGAATTTACCTTCCCAAGATATTTTCAAGTCTTTTTTAGATAAACTTGTACTTGCTTTAAATGAAGATTCAAAATTAGTTTGGTTGAAAGAATTGATGAAATGTCTTGAATTGTTTTCCATCATCCATTTAGCTGGCTTTATATGCATAAAATTATTTACAAGCTGTTGGTGTTCTTCTTCATCTAGTTTCATAAAATTATTTTGATTATGTGAATTGTTTTCTTGTTGTTGCGGATGTTGTGATTGTGATTGTGATTGAGATTGTGATTGAGATTGTGATTGAGATTGTGATTGTGATTGTGATTGTGATTGTGATTGTGATTGTGATTGTGATTGTGATTGTGATTGTGATTGTGATTGTGATTGTGATTGTGATTGTGATTGTGATTGTGATTGTGATTGTGATTCTAGTAGTTGTTGGGAATTCGTACGCTTTGACGAATTAGGCTTATTCTGCAAAGCTACTTGTTGTAGTCTATTCGTTGGTCTATTGTTTATCAAAGGCACATCTTCTAGTTTCTTTTCGTTATGTACCTGATGTTGCTGTTGATTAGATAATGTTGAAAACTTCAATAAATCGACCCCTAAAGTAAGATCTGACTCATAAGAATACAGATTAAAAGTGTATTTTGAACAGAAAGTAGAATTTAAGCCAGTTTTTATTGCATATGTGGATTGAATAGTTCCCAATAATGGATTCATTGCTAGTGTAATGGTTAATGGTTTTCCTGAGGATGTTAGATGTGTTGAATAACGTAATGCAGTAGATAAACCAGGTGACATGGTCAGTGGAGAAAACCACAATTCACATCCCAATGAAAGTAAAGAAGAATCGGTGACTAACGACTTGTTTTGATAGTTTCCTAAATTATATAAGTATCTAAACCCAAACAATGAATCGTTTGTAGATAAAATATACTCTTGAGAAGATTTCTCAGTCTGCTTCTGTAGATAAAGAGTAACTATTGTTGATTGATTAGCTAACTTTTGTTTTGGGGTACTTATGAATTTTGCTATGATCTGAGTGTTATGAGACAATCGTTTAATGACCATTCCTTCCAAGAATTGGGAAGGAAAATAAATTTTCCCATAAAACAAACTGGGTCTCTTTTTGTAAGGTTGTTGAGTTGGGGGTTGAACAAATCTATACCCTTCCAAAACGGATTGTAAAGGTTGTTTTTTGGAGTCTAAGTAAACATTTTTCATATCAACAGAGGAGTATAAATAAGCCAATGAGGCTGTAACTCTATTCAATTGAGATATATTAAGAGAACTGTATGAATACTCAGTATTTCTGTTTGAAATGGAAAGACGGAAACCATGTGGAATAGAGAAGCCTACCAAATTGTTAGAGGTCCGAAGTACATCTTCATAAGAGTTTTCGTTGCTCCAGTTTGTGTTTGAGTAAAAACACCTCTGAACATAGTCCATATAACTAATCATGTTATGAAATTGAAAATGGTTCTTGCTCTTGTTAAAGTTTACTATTATACTACTTCTTCCAAAATAAAAGAAAGAAAGAAAATAAGATGGTGGGGGTCGTGCTTGGGCAGAAAACACAGCAGGCACGCTTTTCTCTCAGAAAAAAACGACAAATTCCAGATCAGGCCTTAATCACTCCAAGACAAACAACCACCCATAGCAACACGACCAAATAGCTCAAAGTTATAAAACATACCATAGTGGATAAAGAAGTGTATAAAAACTGTTCAAAAAACCCTACTTTTTATTTTGACTCTATTACACTCAACACATTTTCCAATTCAATTCAACATTCATAATTATGAGTAAGTCCCAACCCAATATTGATTTATCTCCAACATTATCCCCGGTATCTATTGCTTCCTCTCCTCCAAACTCTCCTGGTCTTCTGGCTCGTATAGATGAAAAGGATGACGACTATGCCATTTCTTCAGACTCTGATATATGGTCCTTGAACACTGATAATGGCTTGAGAGACAGACGCTCCGTTTCTTCAGCTAATTCTTCTCCAGTTGAATCTTTTACTATGTCTTCTGACTCTTATTTCTCACATCAAAGGGACTCCTTCAGCGAAATTAGAGGCAGAAAGTTAAATCTTTCAAAGGTCACTTCAAATTCAAGTAATGGAAGTGGGGTTGCAACTGCCACAACCCCAACAGCCACTATACGAAAGAAAGAAAGAAGAAATAGTGACGCTTCTGTGAGGTCTTCGCAATCTACTCAAGATTATTACTATATCGATAATGAAATTGATCATCTGTCTTCATCCTCCAGTTTGAAAACCCCAAACAAGAGAAATGGTGTTTTATCTAATAAATCCACTCCACAACAACGAAGAAGGAGACCTTCTTCTTCAAGAGGTCGTACTGATGGTGGAGATAATGAAATTAGTGAAACTGCCAAAATATTTAAAAATCTACTGATTATGGAAGATTCATTTAGACAACAGCATCAAAATCAATCTCAACTAATCAAAAAATATACAACATTTCTCATTTGCATGCTTGGATTAACTGCTTTTTCAGGTTATAGACTATCTTCATGTGATGACTCAAGCTATATATTGTTGTTAGATCAAATAACATTTACCATTTCTTTACTAACCTTAATTTTATACTACTTAAATGGTGATTACAATAGAACTATAGGAAGACCTAGAAAGTTCTTAACAACCACAAATAAAGGTATCAGACAATTAAATATAAGATTAGTTAAAGTAAAGGTCAAATTCATTGATAGCTTTCTAGATAGTATTAAATTTTCATTACTATTTCCAACTAGAGCTTTGAAGTTTCAAGTTAGTACGGTTTTATTGATTATGAAGCCTCAAGTGTTGATTACATTAAAGCACTGGTTGATTGATTTTGAAATAAAATTGAAAACTTCCGCTTCAAATGTTGGTGTACATGATGTGAAAATTGTCTTAAATCCAAGAGTTTTCAGTACGGCTACTAGAGAACAATGGGAACTTTACCGAAATGAGTTCTGGAACAAAGAAACCATAAGAAGACGTAAGATTATGTTGAAAGAAAAAGACCTATAACAAAATTTTGATTCCCCTCCCTCCCTCGTGTCCCTTTATATGCTCCAGGTTTTCAATTCCAGTTTTCTATTTTCTACTATCCATTTTTTCTATTTTCAAGTTTTTTTATTTCTTATTTTTTTATTTCCTATTTCCTTCTCTCTTATTTGTTCATTTCTTTCTTCAATTGTTAAATATTTTGCATATTTTTTATCTAATTCTGCATTCTCCTCGTCATTTTTAATTTCAATATCAAATTTAATTTCAATCAACCATCTTGACCTAGTAAACTCGTATAATCACATTGAATTCTCGGTATCCAATCAACGTGCCGGAAACCGTAACAGCCAGCGAAGGAAACGGCATCGACCTGCCATCGACCCGTCGGCTTGGCCAGCGGAGTGGAAACAGCATTCGTTTATTGAAGGATAACAATCACCCTTCTTCTTAGACCTTCTTTGAAACTTCATCTAACCAAATTCCTTCTTAAGAAATGGCCAGGCCAGCAACTTCATGGGTGTGGAAGCACTACAAGCATAGGTCTACAGACTCTAGTCCAACTACAATCAACCCTTATAACGTTGTTTCTCAAGTTCAATGTAATCATTGTGGAAGAATCTTCAAATATTCAAGTAGAAATGGACCTACCAATCTAGCAAGGCATATCGAAAGAGTTCATTCTGGTATTCAGTTTGATCATTCTGCTGGAAGAAGACCATTTACTGCTAATGGTGAAGAAGATGAAGATGCTCAATCGTTGAATGCTAATCCTGATCTTTCTGATCAACATCAACAATCCCAAACTACAAAAACCTCTCAACAGCAAGATCAACAATCTCGAAAACAGCAACAGCAACAGCAACAGCAACAGCAACAGCAACAGCAACAGCAACAGCAACAGCAACAGCAACAGCAACAGCAACAGCAACAGCAACAGCAACAGCAACAGCAACAACAACAACAACAACAACAACAACAACAACAACAACAACAACAACAACAACAACAACAACAACAACAAGCTGGTTTAAATGCTCAAGAGCAATTTATGTTAATAGATGGATCTACTAGTGCAAACAATTCTAATTTAACGCATAGATCAAGTAGAAGTATTCCTAATGTTCCTAGTTTGCCCGTTGTTTCTGGTGTTGTGAGTGATCCAGGTGTTCCCGTTCTTCCTGTTGTCCCTGTTGTCCCTGTTGTCCCTGGAGTTAGTGCTGTTGCTGGTGTTTCTCTTTTAAATAGAGCAACTGGTGATAGAGATCTTAATACTTTAACTGCTGCTGCTGCTGCTAGTTATCAAAATCATGTTTTTGAATCTGCTAGAGAGACTCAAATGCAAGGAAGTCAAGCCCAAAATCAACAGCAACAGCAGCAGCAGCAGCAACAGCAGCAGCAACAGCAACAGCAACAACAGCAAAATCAACAAAATCAACAAAATCAACCAAATCAACAAAATCACCAAAATCAACAAAATCAACAAAATCAACAAAATCAACAAAATCAACAAAATCAACAACAGCAACAAAATCAACAACAGCAGCAACAGCAACAGCAGCAACAGCAACAGCAACAGCAACAGCAACAGCAACAGCAGTCATCACAGCAATCGGCAATTCAAAGACTAACTGCAGCTATGCAACGTGAATCTCAGGTTCCAATACATAACCCATCGATAGCTGCAAGAAATAATGTTACAACGGCATCACAAGCAACTACTGATTTTCAAAGACAGGCAACTGAATTAGAGCAAAACATCTTTCAGCTACAACATGAATATCGACAAGCTTTTGGGCATTCACATCCTCAACAGAATACCCAATTGGTTTCAATATTCCAGCATATTTTACAATCTCAGAAGAATTTACAACAGCAGACACTGTTACATCAAAAATCTCTTATTAGGATAGAACAAAGAATGGCTAGATCGAATAATAGATTAAGAGGTACAGGATTGGATAAAACTTTTGAAATTTTACCTTATTCTGATGGAAGATTTCCTGGGGTGGATGAGAGCATACCATTGTTGAACAATGTGTGTGTACTATTTAGAGCAGACGATGCAGTCTTGGATAGATATTTAACTGCATACAATTTAAATGTTGTAGGCGATAAGATTCACAAGATAATTGAATTGGGTTTATTTGTTGGATGTGATGATGTTCAGAAGTATTGGGAATCATTTAATGGTAAGGGATAGTTAAATAACACCACTCGATTTTTTTGCACAGATTATTTTTGGGATCGAATTCAGAGTTTCACTCCTCGAATTTTTTTATGCATTCATTTCTATTTATTTCTATTTCTATTTCTCTTCTTTTGCTTTTGCTTTTGCTTTCTTTTTGTACTTTATCTAAATAATGTATTACTCTCCCTTAGAATCTGCGCGCACACGACTCTCTCACGATTAGCCAAAAAGCTAAAAAGCCAATTGCGTAGAAGATTCTCAATTGTTCAGTTGTTTTAATTCTTCAGCTTGAAAAAACCCATTAACAAGAGGCAAAACCATCTTAAATTATTTCGATCCTTTTTTTGCCGTTCTAGTATTCATTTTATCATCATGTCTAATTCCATAGGAATACCACAAAGACCATCTACGTTGCCTCCTACGCCGGCGATGTTGCTTAATAATCTACCTTTACAACTACAACCAAATAACAATCAGCAAACGCCTGGAATAATGGCATCTCCTCCAAGAAACAACATTAATAACGTTATGCTACCCATGGGTCCCCCAAATACTTTACATGGTGCCTCATATAATCAACAACTACCAGAACAGCAACAACAGCAACTACAAGAACAGCAACTACAGAAACAAGTTTTCAATTTTGAACCTTATCTAAGAAGACAGTTCGGATTAGGTTTGAATCCAGATAGGCCAATATGTGAATACTGGAAGCAGTCAGGAGGCAAGAATTGCCCCAATGGAACAGACTGTGCTTTAAAACATCCTTCCAAGATTTTCCAGAATAAAATCGTCTGTAAGTATTGGCTTAGAGGATTATGTAAGATGGGTAATGACTGTGATTTCTTACATGAGTATAATTTATCAAGAATGCCTGAATGTGCATATTATGCTCAAAATGGAGTTTGTACACAAGGTCCTGAATGTGTTTACTTACATGTTGATCCTCAGAGTAAAATTCCTGAATGCTTTAATTATTCAGATCTTGGGTTTTGTCCTGACGGGCCAAATTGTACAAGAAGACATGTCAGAAAGACTATGTGCCCTTTGTATTTAACAGGATTCTGCCCGAAGGGTAAGACATGTGAGTTAGCCCATGCTAAATTTAAAATAGGGTTAATTCAAGGTCAACTGAAGTTTAAAATAATGACAGATGAACAAATTATTGAGTTAAGAAGACAAAGATTAGCTGAACAAAAAGAGAAGGATGAAAAAGAACAAAAACTAGACAACCATGAAGAACAAAGAGATGAAACTATACCTGCCGCTGTTAATAATGTTGAAGACTATCCTGTTGAAGATCATCCTATTGAAGTCCATCCGGTTGAAGCTGTTGCAATGGAAGGACAATACAATACCATAGAGTAACATCATAGATAAAAAAATGTTAATCTTGCTTTGCTATATATAGTTCATACAATTTTCTTACTTTTTATATAACTGTACATTAAATAAACAAATAAATCAAAAACTTTTATGTTTCAAATTTCGATAAGTAATTGTTTCGTAAAGACTAAAAAAAAATTACTTTCTATCGATCCTCAAGTTTCTAGCTCTGTTTCTTTCAGCTGGAGTTAAAGCCCATTCTAAGTCATTCAAATCATCAATTTCTTCATCGTCATCTAATCCAAGCATCATGATGATTTGCGTAACTCTGATAAACTCATTTCTTAAACTATAGTCAAACTTTGTGATTTCACTAATGATAGCCGAAACATCTCTTTCTAATTTAGCTGAACCTAACTCATTGCAACCTTTTTCCAATGACCATATTTTAGTTTCTAATGATGCAGACACAAATTTGACTATATAACTCATTAGCTTGGAAAAATTACCTTTATACATCGTGGCTAAGAATGGAATTAGTAATGAATTCCATTCTTTAATAAAATGAAGAACCGAATCTGAATTTGAAGTTAATGACCCAGACATATCTGAAGAAACTAGATATTCACCTTCTCTGAAGGTTTCATTGATTAATTTAGATAATTTTTGTTTAAAAACTTGATTAAATAGTAAATTCAGCTGAGATTTAAGTAGATTGTTGGATTTATCATTGAAACTTGAACTTAAAGTATGAATAATAACCTCTATTCTGTCTTGAACTGAAGGATTTTCCGGTGTGCCTGTAGATGTAGCTAGATTAACAGATAATTCTACGCTAGTTTGAGAATCATGCTCTAAAGATTTTAAAACTTGAGAAAATTGTTGATCATCCATAATTAATAAATTGTCCTTCTCCAATTTTGTAATTAAATTTTCACTTAATTTTTGTAAGTATGATTGAAATTGTGAAATAGAATTCAATGTTATCAAAAATGTAGATAATCTAGATGTATTTTCTTCTTCTGTCCCATTTATATTGATTGCTGCATTAATACTTTTAACGAAGTATGATCCACCTTTAAGATCTGGTGTGCCACTACGTGAACCATTTAAATTTGCAGAGCTGCCATTTTGACTCGATGCATACAAACCAGTTTTAGATTGTTGAGCTGATTGAATGTTTCTAATATTTGATGAATTTAATAAAAGTGAATTTAATCTAGGTTGGTTATCATCTAGTTTCTTTTTGAGAATGCTCAAGAAATCGTTTTCAATCAATCTCTTCATATTAGATATCATACTTTTTATTGCTGCAAATTCACCAGATGATAAGCATTGTAACAAAATCATGTTTAATGACATCAGTACATCTTCTATCATCGATGAGACGGGAGGATCTTCGGGAACCATGGATATCAATGATTGGTTCGTTGATTTATTAACATTCTTGGATATCATACTTAGGTATTTAACAGATAATGATAGTTGTGGAGTTAGTTCTGGTAAATTTTCGATTAAATAAGATTTTTCAAGTGTTCTTCTAACAGCAAATGTGCATAATGTGTCAAAATCCCTAGTAAGTATTTGCCGTATTTTACTCATGAAGGTACTTGCTAGTAAAGGCCTAGGATAAATAGCATGAACTTTATTTTCTGTTCCAATTGCTTCATTCCATGTTACAACAAAGAATTTACAATACATTGCCCAGTGGTTCATCATAGAAGACATTTCATCAATTAAATTTGACACTTGTGCTAAAGAAATTAAAGTATCGTCTTCCATTACCACTTCATGATCTTCTTGAACCCTGTAAATAGAGTTTATTAAAATTGGATAACCATAACTTTTGATATTATAGATAATTTCAGGTATACCTCTTGAGTCTTTGAACGTATCAAAGATCAACCCACTTTGTAAATCACATTCATCCTGAATTGCAGTTAAAATTGAAACAATAACATGACTACCATAATATCTTCTAATAATTCTCGAATGTTGATGAACCATATTTGCAATTGTTTGATATAGTTGAAAAAGAATTTGAGAATAGTAATCGGGTCTAACATCAGGTTTTCCTTGGATGTTTCTAAGAATTGATCTTGATTGTTCACTAGCAATACCACAAATAAATTTGGAGTAACAACTTAAACCAACTTCAGATTTACCAATTAATGGGAATAATTGGAAAAAATATGTAAGTCTTTCAACATCCTTATTCTTTGCACCTTCGTTAAATTCTCTTACAAAAATTCCATTTAATTCTGTAATCCAAGATGATAATAATGTAGCAGGCATTTCATCCAAATCACTAGTTGGAACAATAAATTGAACAAATTCATCAGTTATTAACCCTTCAGGTAAATTCCTTATCACATTAATTGATCTGGAAGCGCTTAACCAATCTTGGTGTTGAATTGAATCATTAGCTTTGTGAACTTCAGTTTTTAAAATTTTAACGTTTTCAGCATAATCTTTGGTCACTTGAATTTGTGATCTTTCGCTATCTAATAACCTCACTTTTTCAGTGATTTTACTACTTAATTGACTTGCATCATCTGTTATTCTTTTCAAAGCTCGTGAATGATTTAAAGTGGTTGACAACTCCAAACGAGTTCTTTCAATAGACCTCACTGAAGATTCATGTTCTCTTGAATGATCAACTATAAATCTATGTAACAAATCATCAACATGATGATTTTTGGTTTCTATTTGATTAAGGATCTTCAATAGTTGAGATGAGTTGGTAGCTTGTTGAATCGATTTCTCCAATTTGGACAATTCCAAGTCTATTGATTCTTGACTGGGTATAAGATCTGTCATATCTTTTTGATTATGCTTTGATAAATTCATTTTTAGTATAAGAAATGTTTACCCAACACCAAAAAGTATTGTTTTGTTTGAATCAATTCCAGATTCTTATTGACCTTTGATTAGTTCCCGATTCTTCATAGCGTTTGTGTTGTTCTCTTTCAAAAAGGTCGTGTGCAAAGCACGAATCCTCGACTAGAAAAATTTGAGAAAAGTTGATCTTTTTTCATTCATCAAATATTTAAACTAAAGAGTAGATTAAGTTATACTTTATACAGATACAGTTCAATAACTATTTTTATAATCAATCTAAAAGAGCTAAATATTAACCATCAATAATGACTACTGTTGAAAAAATTAAAGCCGTTGAAGAAGAAATGGCCAAAACCCAAAAGAACAAGGCTACTGAAAAGCACTTGGGTATGTTGAAGGCTAAAATTGCTAAATTGAAAGCTGAATTATTAAAGGATTCAACTTCTACAGGTGGTCCTGCCGGTGTGGGTTTTGATGTTAAAAAATCTGGTGCAGCTTCAATTGGGTTTGTTGGTTTTCCATCTGTTGGTAAGAGTACATTACTTACCAAATTAACTGGTACAACTTCTGAAGCTGCTGCTTATGAATTCACAACTTTAACTACAGTTCCTGGTGTCATTAGATATAGAGGTGCCAAGATTCAAATGTTGGATTTACCTGGTATTATTGAAGGTGCAAAAGATGGTAGAGGTAGAGGTAAACAAGTTATCGCCGTTGCTAGATCTTGTGATTTAATTTTTATTGTTTTGGATGTTAACAAACCTTTACATCATAAACAAATCATTGAAAAAGAACTAGAAGGTTTTGGTATAAGATTAAATCAAACTCCACCTGATATTTTAATTAAAAAGAAGGAAAGAGGTGGTATTAATATTACTTCTACTTGTTCTTTAACTCATATTGATGATGATCAAGTCAAAGCTGTTTTAAATGAATATAGAATGAATTCATGTGATATTCAATTTCGATGTGATGCTACTGTTGATGATCTGATTGATGTTATCGAAGCACAAAATAGAAAATATATTCCAGCTATTTATGTTTTAAATAAAATTGATTCTTTTTCAATTGAAGAATTAGAATTACTATATAGAATTCCAAATGCTGTTCCAATTTCATCTGGTCAAGAATGGAATTTGGATGAATTATTAGAAGTCATGTGGGATAGATTAAATTTGGTTAGAGTTTACACCAAACCAAGAGGTAAAGTGCCAGATTTTGATGATCCAGTTGTTCTGAATGGAAGTAGATGTACAGTTGAAGATTTCTGTGGTAAGATTCACAAGTCTTTAATTGATGATTTCAAAACTGCTTTAGTTTATGGCCAATCAGTTAAGCATCAACCACAATATGTTTCTTTATCACATAAATTACAAGACGAAGACGTTATCACAATTTTAAAGAAATAAAAATGTGGATTTTTCTTTCTTTCGTTCGACTATCATTATTAATATATATTTTTACTACGTACATATCATACTTAATTCATTCTTTGTTGCTACTCATTTGTAGAAATTATTCTTATATTTAAGAACATATTAAGTAAATTCATAAGCTTTTATACAAAAAAACAATGGTAGAAGGCGATTTATTACCAATAGAGTAGGGGACAGAAAAAGAACAAAGAAGAACAAAAAACTACTAAAACAATTCAAAATACAGTTCATTCGAAACATTGAATAAAATTCAAAATATTCAAAATTAAAGTTAGGCATTATAAGCACCAATTAAGAAACTTAAAACAAATGGAATGTTAAAACTTGGTTGTTCCATAATCATATCTCTAATATCAACATAAGTGTCACCAACCTTAACAAACTTGGTAGTTGAGATAGAAATAATACCTTTCTTATTCAAGAATTGAATACTTAAATAAATACCTAAAGAAATGAAAACAAATAATGAACTCAATTTTCCAACACATAAACCTATAACTAAACCAAACATTGAACCAATTGATAAATGGGTGTAATTCAATTTCCCACCAAATGCGCCATCAAATCTAGGCTTCTTCTTTGTTGGGTTGAGATTAATATCAACTGCCTTGATGGCGTTTGTACTTTGAGCTTGAACAGTATTGCTTAAAGAGTCGTTGTAAATTGGATTTCTTTGAATGGCTATTAAAGAGGAGACACCAGCTAAACTTAAAGACAATCCAATTCTTGAAGATGTTTTTTTGTATGAATTCTGATATGAATATTTGGATCCTGCAAAGGCTTGTTTTAATTGAGAACCTGAAGAGAAGAATCTTGGCTTGATTAATCCAGCCGGTCTAAGCATAAATTGTCTTGCTAGCATTTTTGAAAAGTATAATTGGTCTATTGGAATGGTTTAGTATCAACTCAATCTATATTATTAAAGAAACAAAATACATAATGCTTTCTGTTGGCAAAGTGGAGTTCCAAGAGTTTCTACATCTGAAATTCCGGTTTGCGGCGCAGATGACGCGGTATCGTATAATTCTGTTAATATACATAGTAAACAAATGAAACCACTACATACCCAGAACACTCAGAATGGCTTTAAATTTGTCCAAAAAAGTGGAGGAGTTGAATATGATGATGTCTGTAATTAATGGTCTATGGTCAGAGAGATAATATGAATCATCGTACTGGTTTTCTCCTCCTTTGTATCTCAAAACTTTCCATCTGGACGAATCTCCGTTGTTAGGATTACCGCCAAATTGAAAATCAATTCTGGAGTAGTCCTTTGGTGTCTTTTGAAATCCAGTGAAACTAGCAAAGTTTCCTAATCTGTTTTCAACACTACAAGCTTCTAAAAAATCAGTGAGAGTGAAGTTTGTTAATGAATTCTTATACGTTTCAACGAATTCTGCATTTATATTTTCCAAGCTAAACTCCTCTTGCCCAGTAGCAATCTTATAAGCACCACTTCTTGCACCGCTTGACTCAGAATTAAAATCCCCAACCAAAAAAACTGGTACATTATTAGTTTCATACTCATAAGCAGCACGGTATTTACCCATTGCAGCACCCAATTGTCGTCCGTAATCTGATTGGTCGTCAAGATGTAAGTTGATTAAAACAAATTTGGTTCCAGTAGTCTTATGTTTGAATCTACCAACCGTAACTGATCTGTAAGATCCAGCATCGTTGTATTTACTCGGAACAAACGGTGTTTCTGAGATCCAAAAGGTGTCATATTTTAATAAGCTGAATTTCAAAGGATCATAAAATATAGCTTGAAATTCTCCTTTGGTTTTGCCATCATCTCTACCTACACCAATATAATCAAAACCTAAAAGCTCTTTCAAGTCATTAACTTGTCTCTCTAAACCTTCGTTAACTGTGAAAATATCTGGATTGTTAAACTGAACTGAGTTTTTAATTCCAATTCTTCTTGAAGACCATGGATGTTCTTCGTAGTCTGCAAAAAAATCGAGATCACTTTCGAATGGAATGGTAGAGTTTAGCTCTCTGACAGTTTTCTTAACTGAGTCTGTATCTGGTTTAGAATCATATCTCAAATTCCAATTTTGGATACGTAGGTGTAACTCAAGTGGTGACGATGACATGACTTTTGCCCTATCGGGATAGAACGCATGAGAAGTAATGTACACAGTTGCAAGTACTGTGGCCAATACCAAAGTTTTGTATAGTCTGTTGATTTTATTCTTACCTGCTATCATGTTGTAGTTTGTAATGGCTGTTCATATAAATTGTAGGTTTCTTGAATAATTAAAGGCAGGCAAGTCATTCTAAGTTAAATACAGTAGAACAACCCCCCGCAAAATCACAACTGCGGCTCACTGCTCTACTAATTTTCAAAATAAAATTGGTTTATATAAAATACTAAATTACGATGTCCACCCAATTGAAATTGATTGTTTTTTATTTTTTCTGAAATAAAAGCTAATAAAGATTTAATAAAGTTAAAAAGTTAATCAAAATATTTGAATATAAGTAATTCGAAATTGAAATTGTTGCAGTGTATCGTGTAATGTAATTAAATTCATAATTTTTAACTGTTAAGGTCAACTTACATATAACAAAAAATTAATATTTATTATATAACCACAAGCAACTTTTTAGATATTAACTGATAATAATATATTAATAAGGTTAAAAATTTGAACTTTTCTGACTTGAAAAAAATATAAGCTTTGAAATTCTTTGAATAGATGCGGAATTTTTGTAAATCAAATCAAGCCTTGAAATTAATTAGTAAATAAAAAAAAAAGCATTTCCAACTAGACTTAATTATCTTTCGTAATTAAAAATTATTTTCAGATTATCACTACAGTTATAAGTATAAAACCATCATCAATTTATCAGTTTATCAATTTAACCAATGTTTTAAAAAAACGCTTCTTAACTGTTAATGTATCCTGGATTTTTGAGCTTTCTATTCTAGTTTTGATTAAGCCTGATCTAACAAAACCAATTCTGAGTAATCACAAATCTTCATAAACTATCATTTCTAGAATTCGTCAGTGAAATTTCGAGATTATCAGAATATTTATGGTTTCCAAGCATTCCTCCGTCTCGGCAAGATTTACGGCACCTCAAATTTACAAGTCTCTCTGTTAGACGCGCCGATCGCCTTTTTATCTTGTCGTGCGCGCCACTGAAAATTTTTCGATTTTTGGTGAGACAGCTGTGCATACAACAGATCAAAGTGCTGGTAATATCGTAGTTAGGGGTTAGAAATAACCACACTCTGTGTAAAACCAATGTTTATGATACCGTCATAAATAAATCTCAAATCACATAATGGCAAAAAAGTATGTATTGTTTCACT
This sequence comes from Ambrosiozyma oregonensis (nom. inval.), assembly GCA_003706315.3. NCBI lineage: Eukaryota > Fungi > Ascomycota > Pichiomycetes > Pichiales > Pichiaceae > Ambrosiozyma > Ambrosiozyma oregonensis (nom. inval.). The sequence goes on from PPKY03000016.1 coordinate 134,914, forward strand.
TGTTTCAGGATGATTCAAACTAATCCCGAGAAACTCCATAATTCATTCTCCTCAACTAGACTTACTAACCCCTGATTTCATTTAATCAATTTCTATAGAGGTAGTAAGAAGAACAATAAAGCCAACGATTATTTCGATGATGAATTCGAAGCTACAGAAGCTGAAGAATTTGGCTCTCAATCTGTCGCAGAAGGTGAAACTAAATCTACATCAGAATCTACTAACCCAGAAGAAGAAGTCAATGCTGGCGATTTTTTATCCAACTTGAAAAAAGCTAAAAACAAGAAGCAGGCCAAAACAAAGAAAGAAGAAGAAGACAAAGCTAATGCTTCATCTCAACAAAAGGGTCCTGTTATTAAGTCAAAGAAGGAAAAAGAAAAAGAGAAGAAGGAAAAGGAAAAGTTAAGAAAGAAGCAACTAGCTGATAGAAAGAAAGCTGCTCAAGTTGCCAATGAACCAAAAGACTCTTCTTCAGTTCCTGAAACTATTGAATCGAGAGATGAACCTGCCCCTGAACCAACACCAGCTCCTAAAGCTGCCGGTAAAAAGAAGAAGATGCCTGGTAATATTGCTGCTTTGAAACGTCGTATGGAATTACAAAAGCAACAAGAAGAAGAAATCAAGCGTATTGAAGAAGAAGAGCAAAAACTTATTGAAGAAGAAGAAAGAAAGAGAGAGGCCGAAGAAAAGATTAAAGAGGATGCCAAAAAATTAAAGAAAGAGAAAGAAAGATTAAAGAAAGAACAATTGAAAAAAGAAGGTAAATATATGACCAAGAAACAAAAGCAAGAAAAAGCTTTACAAGAAAAGAGAAAACAAGCTTTATTAGCTAGTGGTAATATCACAATAGCAGCTCTAGATAAAGCATCGGGCGAGAAAGCCAAGCCAAAGAAAGTCAGTTACGGTTCTAAAAAAAATATCAAGAAGAAGGATATTGAAGTTGCACCAAAGGAAGATGAAAAAACAATCGAAGAAGATGAAGAAGATGCGTTAGTTGATGATTGGGAAAACATGGCTTTGGATGATGATGAACCACTCGCCGATGATTGGGAAGCTGCTTTAGATGAAGACAATGAAGAAGTTGAAGAGGTTGATCAAACTGCAATTCCCGAAGAAGAAGAACAAGAAGCTGAAGAAGAAGCTGAAGAAGAAGTTGAAGCTGAAATTGAAAGCTCAAGTTTTACTGCCTCTAAGATTTCAGAATCTCAAACTACTTCATCTACTGCTCAAGGTAAGAAAAATGATGAAAGCAACTTGCGTTCTCCAATTTGTTGTATCTTGGGTCATGTTGATACAGGTAAGACTAAATTATTAGATAAAATTAGACAGACAAATGTTCAAGGTGGAGAAGCTGGTGGTATTACCCAACAAATTGGTGCTACTTATTTCCCAGTTGATGCAATCAAGCAAAAGACTCAAGTTATGACTCAATATGAAAAGATTTCTTATGAAGTTCCAGGTTTATTAATTATTGATACACCAGGTCACGAGTCTTTCACAAATTTAAGATCAAGAGGTTCTTCCTTATGTAACATTGCCATTTTAGTTATTGATATCATGCATGGTTTAGAACAACAAACCATAGAATCTATTAGATTATTAAGAGATAGAAAGGCACCATTCATTGTTGCTTTAAACAAGATTGATAGATTATATGACTGGCAAGAAATTCCAAATAACTCTTTCCGTGATTCTTTTGCCAAACAAAAGAAGTCTGTTCAACAGGAATTCGAGAAGAGATGGACGGAAATTAAGGTTGCTTTAGCTGAACAAAGTTTGAATTCTGAATTATACTTCCAAAATACAAACTTATCAAGATTCGTTTCTGTTGTTCCAACTTCTGCTGTTACAGGTGAAGGTGTTCCGGATTTATTATGGTTATTATTAGAATTGACTCAAAAGAGAATGAGTAAACAATTAAAGTACTTATCTCATCTTGAAGCCACTATTTTAGAAGTTAAAGTTATTGAAGGTTTAGGTACCACTATTGATGTTGTCTTGTCTAATGGTATTTTGAGAGAAGGAGATAGAATTGTGTTATGCGGTATGAATGGTCCAATTGCAACTAATATTAGAGCCTTACTAACACCACCTCCATCTAGAGAGCTACGTATTAAATCTGAATATATCCATCTAAAGGAAGTTAAGGCTGCTTTAGGTGTTAAGATTGCTGCTAATGACTTGGAAAAGGCTGTTGCTGGTTCCAGATTATTGGTTGTTGGCCCAGATGATGATGAAGAAGACCTCATGGATGAAGTTATGGATGACTTGACTGGATTATTGGATTCTGTTGATACCTCTGGTAGAGGTGTTACCGTTCAAGCATCTACTTTAGGTTCTTTAGAAGCTTTGTTAGATTTTTTGAAGGATATGAAAATTCCAGTTATGTCGATTGGGTTAGGTCCTGTCTATAAGAGAGATGTTATGAAGGCTACTACCATGTTGGACAAGGCTAAGGAATACGCCGTGATGTTGTGTTTTGATGTTAAAGTTGATAAAGAAGCTGAACAATATGCTCTCGAAAATGGTATTACTATTTTCAATGCCGATATTATTTATCATTTGTTTGATGAATTTACTGCTTATCAAGAAAAGCTCCTGGAAGAAAAGAGACAAGCAAACCAAGCTGATGCTATTTTCCCTTGTGTCCTGCATACTTTACAAATTATTAACAAACGTAATCCAATGATTATCGGTGTTGATGTTGTTGAAGGTGTTGTTAAACATGGTACTCCAATTTGTGTTGTCAAGCCTGATCCAATCACAGGTAAGAGAGGTCCATTATTACTAGGTAAGGTTGCTTCTTTAGAAGTCAACCATCTGTCTAAAGATGCTGTTAGAAAGGGTCAAACCAATGCCGGTGTTGCGATGAGATTAGATCCTCCATCTGGTCAACAGCCTACTTGGGGTAGACATCTTGATGAAAAAGATGTTTTATACTCGTTGATTACTAGAAAGTCTATCGATACTTTGAAAGATCCAGCATTCAGAAGTTCCGTGCCAAGAGAAGATTGGTTGTTGATTAAGAAATTAAAGAGTACCTTTGATATTGAGTGATTTGGGTTCATTGACGTTTCTATTGGTTTTATTTCTATTTCTTTTTCTTTTAAATCCTTGTACTAATTAGCTATTTCACTGTTTTTTTTTGTTTGTATATGCAATAATACATGAAAATATTTAATGATTAACTGGTTTGAACTTATGTGACGCTTAAATCAATTCCAGCAAGTGCAATTGCATGTTATGAAAATCTAAAATTACTATTATTATCAAAGTCGTGCGAATAAAGTATTTCTTAAAATATTTTTCAATTTGTTTTACGTAATCATCGTGCGGCGCTTTTGAATTTTTAAAATTTTTTTTCATTCTAACTTAACATAAAGAATTAAGTAAGATCTTTACTTAACTAAATTCCTAGTTTACTTCAAACATATAGTCAATCATTTATTTAACACTGTATACCAAACATGGATATTGCAAAGCCAGTTGGTTCAGAGATCACTTCTGTTGATTTCAGTGTTTTATCTGCAGATGAAATTAGACAGCTTTCAGCAAAACAAATCACCAATCCTATTGTGTTTGATAACTTGGGTCACCCAGTTTCTGGTGGATTATACGACCCATGTTTGGGTGCTTTCTTGAAAAACTTATGTACTACATGTGGTTTAGATGATAAGTTTTGTCCTGGTCATCAAGGTCACATTGAATTGCCAACTCCAGTTTACAACCCATTATTTTTCAATCAAATGTATATTTTCTTAAGATCATCTTGTCTATACTGTCACCATTTTAGATTAAAGTCATTGGAAGTTCACAAATATGAATGTAAATTAAGATTACTGCAACATGGTTTAATATTAGAAGCTTCAGAATTAGACAATATGCGTTCTACCACCGATTATGACGATTATTCAGAAGCTGAAGAAGATGACGGTGTTGTTCATGTTGTCACTAAAGCTGATGTCGAGTTACGTGAAAAGAGAGAATTATTTGTTCATAAATCCATCAACAATGCTATGAAAGATGGAAGAACTTCAAATCATGGTGTTCTTACAGCTACTGTTGCTGAAGAAAGAAAATCTTTAATTTTAAGCTTTTATAAGAGATTATTAAGCAGACCTAAGTGTGACAATTGTGGTATGTACTCACCTACATTCCGTAAAGACGGTTTTTCCAAAGTTTTTGAAAATGCTTTGAAAGACAAACAATTGACAAACAACAGAATTAAAGGTTTAACTAGAAAAGATATGTTGAAAGCTCATAAGTCTGACGCTATAGATAATTTACCATCCGTTAAACCAAAGCAAGGTTCCAAGTATGTTTTATCAACTGAAATTAGAAATATTTTAAGAGAAGTTTTTTCCGTTGAAAAAGATGCCATCTATTATTTATTCCACTCTAAACCTTTAGCACAACAAACAGTTTCTGCTGACATGTTTTTCATTCACGCATTGGTTGTCCCTGCAACTAGATTCAGACAGCCATCTAAATTAGGTGAGGTTATTCATGAAAGTTCTCAAAATGAATTGCTTACTAAAGTTTTGACTACATCCTTATTAATCAGAGATTTAAATGACCAATTTTCCAATTTACAAAAAGATATATCTGTTGATGAAAGAAAAATTATTTTCAACAGGTTGATGAATGCTTTTGTCACTATTCAAAATGATGTCAATGGTTTTATTGACTCAACCAAAAATCAAAATGCCAATGTTAGAACACCAACTCCTGGTGTTAAACAAGCTTTAGAAAAGAAAGAAGGTTTATTCAGAAAGCATATGATGGGTAAGAGAGTTAATTATGCGGCTCGTTCTGTTATTTCTCCAGATCCAATGTTGGAAACTGATCAAGTTGGTGTTCCTCCAGTGTTTGCTGTTAAATTGACTTATCCAGAACCAGTTACTCCTCATAATGTTGCTGAATTAAGAAAAGCCATTATTAATGGTCCAGATAAATGGCCTGGTGCAACTCAAGTTCAAAATGAGGATGGCTCAATTGTCTCTTTAATTGGTATGACTATTGAACAGAGAAAAGCTCTTGCTCAACAATTAATGACTCCATCAGAAGGTTCAACAGTGATAAACAAAAAGGTTCATAGACACATTAAAAATAATGACGTTGTTCTTATGAACCGTCAACCTACCTTACATAAAGCTTCTATGATGGGTCACAAAGTTAGGGTGTTACCAGGTGAAAAGACTATTCGTTTACATTATGCTAATACTGGTGCTTATAATGCTGATTTTGATGGTGATGAAATGAACATGCATTTCCCTCAAAATGAAAATGCTAGAGCTGAAGCTTTGAACTTAGCTAATACAGATTCTCAATATTTGACTCCAACTGCTGGTTCCCCTGTTAGAGGTTTAATTCAAGATCATATTTCTGCTGGTGTTTGGTTAACTAGTAAAGATACCTTCTTTTCCAGAGAAATATATCAGCAATTGATTTATGGTTGTATTCGTCCTGAAGATGGTCATTCTACTGGTTCCAAAATTGTTACCGTTCCTCCTGTTATTTTCAAACCACAACCATTATGGTCAGGTAAACAAGTTATCACAACTCTTTTATTGAATATTAAACCTCAAACAATGCCTGGTATTAACTTAAAATCCAAAAATAAGATTAAAAATGAGTATTGGGGTGAAGGTTCTCACGAAAATGAAGTTTTATTCCAAAATGGTGAATTATTAACTGGTATTTTGGATAAATCTCAATATGGTGCTTCTCAATATGGTCTCATTCATTCTTTACATGAAGTCTATGGTACTGAAGTTGCCGGTAAAGCTCTATCTGTTTTAGGTAGACTATTTACCAATTATATCATGATGATTGGTTTCACTTGTGGTATGGATGATTTAAGATTAACTGACGAAGGTAATAAGTGGAGAAATGAAATTTTAAAGGAATCTCACGATATGGGTAGAGTTGCTGCTGCTGAAGTTACCAATTTAGACAAAGATACCAAGGTTGATGACCCAGAATTCTTGAAACGTTTGGAAGAAATTTTAAGAGATAGTGATAAGTCTGGTATTCTTGATGCAGTCACTCAGTCTAAAGTGAATAGCATCACCTCAAAAGTTGTTTCTAAGTGTGTTCCAGGTGGTACTATGAAGAGATTCCCTTACAATGCTATGCAAGCTATGGCTCTTTCTGGTGCTAAAGGTTCTAATGTTAATGTTTCTCAAATTATGTGTTTATTAGGGCAACAAGCTTTAGAAGGTAAGAGAGTCCCAGTTATGGTTTCAGGTAAGAGTTTACCATGTTTCAAGCCATATGAAACTGATGCAAGAGCTGGTGGTTATATTAAGAATAGATTCTATTCTGGTGTTAGACCACAAGAATATTATTTCCATTGTATGGCTGGTAGAGAAGGTTTGATTGATACAGCTGTCAAGACCGCTAACTCTGGTTACTTACAACGTTGTTTAACCAAACAGTTGGAAGGTGTCCATGTGAGTTACGATAATACTGTTAGAAATGGTGATGGTTCTCTGGTTGAATTCATGTATGGTGGTGATTCCATTGATGTTACTAAAGAATCTTACATGTATCAATTCAAGTTCTTTATGGATAATTACAGTGCATTGTTACAGAAATACAGTCCTTCAAGTATAGATCATATTGACCCAGAAACAGCTATTACATACAACAAGAAGGTTAGAAAAGCATTAAAGAAACAACAATCATTACCACATTATGAGCAAACTAACAAATATGATCCGACTATCTCTGTTTACTCCCCTGCTAAATATTTAGGTTCTGTTTCTGATAAGTTTGAAGAAGATTTAGATACATTTGTGGAAGAAAATGAAGATCTATTTGTGTCATCTAAGGAAGCAAAGGTCAATGGTGGTATTACTTCAAAGAAATTCAAGGCTCTAATGCAATTGAAATATATGAGATCCTTGGTCAACCCTGGTGAAGCTGTTGGTATTATTGCATCTCAATCTGTTGGTGAGCCATCTACTCAAATGACTTTGAACACTTTCCATTTTGCAGGTCATGGTGCTGCAAATGTTACTTTAGGTATTCCACGTTTAAGAGAAATTGTGATGACTGCTTCGGCTTCTATCAAGACACCTCAAATGACCTTACCAATCCTAAAGGATGTTGACGATGAATCTGCAGAAGCTTTCTGTAAATCCATTACTAAGATCACATTTGCTGAGTTTATTGAAGATGTTACTGTTATTGAAACTATTGGTAATTCAGGTTCCGGTAATGCTTCCAGATCTTATGAAATTGATGTTAAATTCTTTGACAGTAAAGATTATTCTGACGAATATGATATTACTAAAGAAGAGTTAGAAACTGTTGTCAAAGAAAACTTTATTCATGCATTAGAAACCGCCATTAGTAAAGAGGTTAAAAAACAAAGAAAAACTAATTCTGAATCATTACCTGAAGTCGGTAAAGCTGTTGCCAAGTCTCAAACTGAAATCAGTGTTGGTAGAGTTTCAGGTTCTTCTGGTGATGACGATGCTACAGATGATAAAATAAAGGGTAATACCAAACAAGCTGTTTCATACGAAGACCCAGATGATGAAGAAGTTGAAGCTATGAGAAAGGCTGAAGCATCTGATAATGAATCAATGGCTAACGATAGTTCTTCAGATTCAGATTCTGATGAAGAATTATCTGATGATGAAGAAGATATTGATGTTAAAAGTATCAAGAGTTCTAAAAAAGTTTCTGAACATTTATCTAAATCTTCAATGTCCACTAATGCTAAAACTAGACAACAAGAAGTTATTACCTCTCATCATTTTGTTTCTCGATTTAATTTTGATGATGAGCATGGAGCTTGGTGTGATTTCAAATTAGATTTGAGTGCTGAAACAGAAAAATTACTTATGGCTAACATTGTTGAAGACGTTTGTAGAAAGGTTGTTGTCAGAGAAGTCCCAGGTATTGGTAGATGCTTATACCCAGAACCAGAACAAGGTAAGCGTAAGTTTATTACCGAAGGTGTTAACTTCCAAGCTATGTGGGATCATGATGCTTTTGTTGATGTTAATGGTATCAGATCCAATGATGTTGCAGCTATGTTAAAGACATATGGTGTTGAAGCTGCTAGAAATACCGTTGTTAATGAAATAAACACCGTCTTTGGTACTTATGCTATTTCAGTTTCTAATAGACATTTAGATTTGATTGCAGATTACATGACCAGAGATGGTACCTACTTGGCTTTCAATAGACAAGGTATTGATTCCTCTACATCATCTTTTATGAAGATGTCTTATGAAACAACATGCCAGTTCTTGACCAAGGCTGTTTTGGATAGTGATAGAGAAGAATTAGAATCTCCATCAGCTAGATTGGTTGTGGGTAAGTTGAACAACGTTGGTACAGGTAGTTTCGATGTCATTGCCAATATGCCATTTGCATAATAGACGCTTTTTTGTATAGTTTTAGTCTTTTCACTTTTTATTTAATTTTCTTCAATTAATTTCATTCATCGATAAACCGTTTTTTCTTTGTTTTTGTTCAATAACTCTGTAATACATACATATCATATATTATACCATATTATATATATTGTGTTATATATATTGTAAATTATACCATTTTGGTAAAAAGCCGCGCAGTAAATTTTCGTTATTTTCGAGACGAGCGTAAACAACAAAATAACTACTTCAACTACTTCAACTCTTTCGAAGAAAATTTACATATAGCTCTATTAAAGTTTCACAGATTGAACTTAACTGATTTTTGATATCATGTTTAGCTCAGCAGCACCAAAACCAGGTGGTTTTAGTTTTGGCTCTTCCCAAACTTCGAATGCAGGCAATAATAACCAACAACAGAACTCTTTTTCATTTGGGACCAGCAAGCCTAATATATTTGGAAACTCACAAACATCTAGAAATACTACCACAGATGCTTTATCCAATGGTTCTTCCGCCCCTTCTTCTGGGCTTTTAATTGGGGGATCTTCTGCCGTCTCAAGTAAACCAGCCTTCACAGGATTTAGTTTTGGAAATACAAATCAATCTAACTCTGGTTCTTCAGCTCCAGGAGGATTATTCAATAATAAACCCCCTTTAAGTTGTTCAAACGATTTGTTAGCACCAAAACCATCTAGTTCGAGTATCTCTGCTACAGGAAGTCTATTTGGTGGTCAATCATCCTTACAACAACAACAAAGTCAACTGACCACTACTAATCCTTATGGATTAGCTTTACCTTCAACTCAATCTGCTGAGATGCCTAAATCATTGACCTCAGTTGAAACAAAGTCAGACATAGTCAAATCTAAGAGTTCTTCTTCTGTTTCTCAACAAAAAAGTTCCAATTTGACTGGATCATTATCCATACTAAGTAAGGTTACCAATTCTTTAAAAATTCCTAATCGATATACAATGGAATGTGTCACAGGTATTTTTTCACAGTCAAGACCTTCTACAGAAACAAATGATAGAGATGGGTCTTTGACAACCTCCACTATGCTTCCCTCAAGAAAAAGACAAACCCCTTCTGTTGGTTTGAACAGATCTTCTGGTTCTCAGTCACAGTATAGAAGGTTAATAATAAGAAATCCAAGTGGCTCTTTCAAAAACTATCAAGATATTGATCCAAATCAAGTTTTACTGAAATCTAGAAATGTGTCAAGAATTACCAAGCCGTCTACGAAGATTAATAAGTTTAAACCTTTTGTCAAAGAAAGAGAACGTAAATTATTGGAAGATGACTTAGATAAAGCCAAGAAAGAGATCACAGAACTAACTCATGATAATTTGGAAGAACAAAGATTAATACCAGAAGATTATTGGTGTTCACCATCAATTGAAGAGTTATCTAAGATGACTACATCAGATTTAAACCATATTGAGAACTTTACTGCTGGTCGTTACGGGTATGGTCAGGTTTCATTTTTATATCCAGTTGATTTGACATCATTCAACGGTGATTGGGGTTTATTATTGGGTAAATGTATTGTTTTTAAACCTAAACTGTTACTCGTCTACCCTGATGAGTTTGAGAAGCCAAGCATCGGTAATGGACTGAATGTTCCTGCTACAGTTTCAGTTGAAAAATGTTTTCCATCAGATAAATCCACAAAAGAGCTAATAAAAGACCCATCATCTCCAGAGATGATTAACTATATCAAAAGAATGAAAAATATAAAGGGGATGGAATTTTTGAATTATGACCCAGTCACAGGTACATATACTTTTAGAGTTGATCATTTCAGTATCTGGGGTTTGGTTGATGAAGAAGAAGATGATCCTGAAATTGTTGCTAAGTTTAAAAAACAACAAGAAGATAAAATAAATAATGAAAAAAGAATAAGTGAACTGAAAACTAATACTCTTGAAAAAATATCAAAATTACAACAGGATGAAGATGATAGCATGGCTGATGCTCGTAGTAATGCAACTTATGACGAAGATAATTTTATATATAAACGTCAAAAAGGTGAAGTGGTAGTCCCTGGTGGTTGGGGGTATTTCAATGGCGAGACCCACTCAATAAATAGCGCAAAATCAGCTAGAAATAAGGGCGAGCTATTCAATGTTGAAAATGATTACGTGACTGAAAATGGAAATGCCAACTCCTTACTTTTTTCCACAGAAAGTGAGGGAGAAGATGAGGGAGAAGAAGAAGACGAACACAAAACATCTGGGAATTCAAGTGTTATAAACTTGATTGAAGTTAAGCCGTATGAACCGGAAGTAAACGATGTTGACATGATTGCTTTAAATTCTCCTTCTGAGTATCCAAGCAGTAAGAACTGGGATGAACAGATTGATTTAGCTGATGGGGTTTACTCTGTTTTTAATAATGATTTGTATAAAGCCAAGAACTTACAATTAGATTCTAAAAATATTAATAGCTATTTATTCTCTTCAAGCGATAGTTCCAAATTCAAGAAGATTGATAATGGTGAAATCCCTAAGTTCTTATATAAAAAGGAAGTTGAAGAAGTTTTACATCAAGATATACAAAGGGCAGAGTTTAATAAGAGAATCGATAGCAGTTATCCCAAAGTCAACTTCAGTTCAAATGTTTCTTTGATTTTGGAATTACAATCTTTTCAAAAGACAGATGATTTTCAATTTTGGGAATTGCTGGCAATTTTATTTGATGATAAATTTTGTTCAACCTATTTTGATAAGAGAGACGAAAAACTTGGCAGCTTCAAACCTCAGTTACAGGAAAAATTATTGGATTTGAAAAGAAGAGAATTATTGATAAGTTGGATAGAGCAATTTAATTCCTCAGTAATTCACAAATTATTTAGAACGTTTAAGAATGATCTTCTTGAGTCAATTTATATATTCTTATGTGGAAATGATTTATCCGGTGCTATTCAAAGTGCAGTTAAAACAAGAAACAATAATCTAGCTGTTTTGATGTCAATGATCGATTCAAATGATGATATGGTCAAACGTATGGCTAAGAGTCAATTAGATGAGTGGTCTAATACCTCTTCTTTAAAATTAGTTCCAGGTCCAGTTTTGAAAATTTATAAACTATTATCTGGACTTATTTTATCTAAAGAATATATCTCACATTTAGATGATCTACCATGGTCTGTCATTTTACTTTTGGTCTTAAAGTACGGCGATTCTAACAAACCTTTATCTTCACTGATTACCGAATTTATTCACTATTATCAACGCAATTATTCAGATGAATCATCTGAATATTTTAAGATTTTTAATATTTACAACGAACCATTAAAGGTTATTCAGACTTTTAGTATTGAATATCAATTTCTGATGACAAAAAAACTACAATCTGTTTTAAACTTAGATACAATTGTGACAGATGAAATCATCCTGAAATTTTCAAATAAGCTACAGCAAGTTAAATTATTTGAAGAATCGATTTACGTCTTGTTGCATTTAGACTCAGACGAAAGAACAGCAACTGAGGTGTTTAAAGTGCTAAATGACTTCATTGATGACCTTGGTTTCTTGAATAACAATAATAAGTTAAATGAGTTACACAATGTTTTCCAACTTCCATTGGAAGCATTACACGAGTCAAGAGCTAATAAATTTATCAAAATTGAAAACTTTTATAGTTCTGCGATTTCATATATTGATGCTGGATTATTAAGCAAATCTCACGAATTAGTGCTAGATAAAGTTGCGCCATCATTCATTATTTCAAAGAATGAATTAAATAGATTTGAAAACTTGTTGTTGAATTTCAAAACATTACCAAACTGGGCGATCGGAGGTGGAATTTACCTTGACTATTTAAAATTGTTAATGATTGAGAAAAATCAGGAATCTAAAGAATTAAAGGAATTAGTTGAGAGATTACTTAATAGTGTTGAATTGTTAAAAGAAACTAACTTACAAGTTAAGGTTGCCCGTACTATAATATACAAAAAACTGATACATGTCATTTTCGATCGAGGATTTGATTATTCCGATTCTAAATTGCTTTCAATTGATCTACCACCTAGTGAAACCAATTATTTGAGAAATAAGATTCCACAGAATTTGATAAAAGGTTGAAGACTTTGTCACATATATATGTTTTTATTCTTTTATTTAGTGTATCTTATTTGTCTGATTAAAACTTTCAGCGTACTTCACAGATGATTTTAATTTCCCTGTATTTTTTAACATTATTGTTTTGATTTTAATTATTTAATTAGAAAATATTCCTTATTATACAAGTTTGATAATATATAGCGTAACAAATGTAAAAAAAGCAGTCATGGAAAAATGGCGACAAGCTCAAATACAAATTCATAAATAACTTACTCTTCTAGTTGATCCATTAGCCCATCGACGACTTCCAAAATAGCATCACAAGTAGGAGAGTCTGGATAAGTATCTAAAAAGGATTCACCTTGATCACAACTTTCCCTAATACGAACATCTAATGGTACACTTCCCAAAAATTTGATTCCCATATCCTTAGCTAGTTTCTTACCTCCTCCAGTGGTTGGCTTGAAAATCTTGGATTCTCCTCCACATTTTGGGCATACAAATCCAGACATATTCTCCACTAAGCCTAGAATTTTGATTCCTGCTTTTTTACAAAAATCTATTTCTTTTCTGACATCTAATAAAGCAACTTCTTGAGGGGTAGTTACAATAAGTGCACCATCGATTCCAACTTCTTTCATATATGTTGTAACTGATAAATGTTCGTCTGAAGTTCCAGGAGGAGTATCAATGATCAAGAAATCTAAATTACCCCAATCCACATCTTTTAAAAATTGTTTGATTAAACCATTCTTTTTAGCACCTCTCCAAATAATAGCAGAATCTTCACTTGGTAACATAAACTGGATAGACATCATACCTAAATTATCTGCAACATAAACAGGAGACCAACCAGAATTAGAAGAATGGATTGTCTCCTTATCACAACCTAACATTTTAGGTAGAGAAGGTCCACATATATCCAGATCCATAGCACCAATTTCCAACTCTTCATAAGATGCAAGTGCCCATGATAGCATTGAAGTAAATGTAGATTTCCCAACGCCGCCTTTACCTGATAAGACTAAAATTTTATGTTTAACATTGGACAATCTTTCATTTATCAGGGGCAAATCGGGATCAGGACCTTTTGGTAAAGATTCACATATCTCTTTATTTGCACAACCGTTACAGCTATCTGCTTTACCTGCGCTTTCACTTTCTGGACCAGGGCAATGCTCAGGTTCTGGAGCCTTTAAATTTTGAGGAGTTCGGTCTATCTGTGTGGCCACTGGAACATCTATGGCAATCATTTGATAGTTTGTAAGATTTATAATAATGTATACAGTTCAAGAAGAGAAACCAGTAATTGAAAGAAAAAGCACCCAATTACTAATAATTAAAAATGATCATGCGAAAGTGGCAAATGAAAGTGGCTGAGGATATCCTTTTTTTGCTGTGGCGATGCAGACGCGTTTTTAAAAAGTTGGATTAGTTGAAATGGAAATGATTTACAGCAACGTTTCCCTGTTTCCTACTTAAAAACCAAACATCTCCATCTTTATCACTGCATTTAAATGACTGAAGAACAAGTATCTATATTGAGTGCTGGTGTCTCAGAAGTTGGAACTCCAACACCTCAATCAACTTCAGCTACTATTTCTAAGGTGCCATCTTCTTATGATGTTTCCCATTATCCTGGTTCGCAACCTCAAAATCAACAATCTCATCAAAAGAAAATGGCTACTTATTTTGTTGAAGATGAAAAGAAATATTTTGATGTTCAGGCTACTGCAACTAGATTTAGTTATTTGCTGGGACTAACTAAATTATTTAGATTTTTCATTGACTCTAAAGCTGAAAAAGACCCAAAGTTTAAACAAGTTATTAAGATTTTAGATTCAGGTAAGGTCAATGGCAATTTGAATAGTTCAAATCATCGTGGAAGAAAAACTGAAAAGGAAGAAGATGCTGAGCTATTACAAGATGAAGAAGATAATCTTGATCAAAGTTTTGAATTTACTGAAAGTCCAGGCTATATCAATGGTCAACTGAGACCTTATCAGATTCAAGGTTTAAATTGGATGATTTCATTACATACTAATAATTTATCTGGTATTTTAGCTGATGAAATGGGTTTAGGTAAAACTTTACAAACTATTTCTTTTCTTGGTTATATACGTTATATCAAATGTATTCCAGGTCCCCATTTAGTTATCGTTCCTAAATCTACTTTAGATAACTGGCAAAGAGAATTTGCTAAATGGACTCCTGAAGTTAATACCGTTATTTTAACTGGTGATAAAGATCAAAGAAATGAAATTATTAAAAATAAAATATTAACTTGTGATTTTGATGTTGTTATTTCATCTTATGAAATTGTTATTAGAGAAAAATCAACTTTGAAAAAAATTGATTGGCAGTATATTGTTGTTGATGAAGCTCATAGATTAAAGAATGAAGATTCTTTACTAGCTCAAATCATTAGAATGTTCCATTCCAAAAACAGATTATTGATTACTGGTACTCCACTTCAAAACAATTTACATGAATTATGGGCTTTATTAAACTTTTTACTACCTGATATTTTTTCTGATTCTGAAACATTCGATGACTGGTTTTCAGGTTCAACTAATCAAGATGATGAATCTAATAGTACAGATCAAAATGGTGATGACTCGGTTGTTCAACAATTACGTAAAGTGTTACAACCGTTTTTATTAAGACGTATAAAAGCAGAAGTTGAAAAATCATTGTTGCCTAAGAAAGAATTAAACGTTTATGTTGGTATGTCTGATATGCAAAAAAAATGGTATCAAAAGATTCTAGAAAAAGATATTGATGCAATTAATGGAGCTAATAAAAGAGAGTCTAAAACTAGGTTATTAAACATTGTTATGCAGTTGAGGAAATGTTGTAATCATCCATATTTATTTGAAGGAGCTGAACCAGGACCTCCATATACTACAGATGAACATTTAGTTTATAATTCACAAAAGATGAGAGTTTTAGATAAATTATTAAAAAGATTAAAAGAACAAGGTTCAAGAGTTTTGATTTTTTCACAAATGAGTAGATTATTAGATATTTTGGAAGATTATTGTGGTTTTAGAGGATTTGAATATTGTAGAATTGATGGCCAAACAGATCATGTTGATAGAATTAAAGCTATTGATGATTATAATGAGCCAGGCTCTTCTAAATTTGTTTTCTTATTAACTACTAGAGCTGGTGGTTTAGGTATTAATTTAACCAGTGCTGATACTGTTGTTTTGTATGATTCTGATTGGAATCCTCAAGCTGATTTACAAGCAATGGATAGAGCCCATAGAATTGGACAAACTAAACAAGTTAAAGTTTTCAGATTTGTTACTGATAATGCAATTGAAGAAAAGGTTATAGAAAGAGCTTCACAAAAATTAAGATTAGATCAATTAGTTATTCAACAAGGTAGACAGATCAATAACCAAGATAAAAGTAAAACTAATTCAAAAGAAGAATTACTAAATATGATTCAATATGGTGCTGCTAATATGTTAAGTTCTAATTCTGATTCAAATGAATCTGAAAATCATGATGAATTACGTGATGATGAAATTGAAAAAATTTTACAAGATTCTGAAAAAAAAACAAACGAATTACAATCTAAATATTCTAAATTAGGTTTAGATGATTTACAGAATTTCACAACAAATTCAGAATCTGTTTATGAATGGGATGGTAAAAATTTTCAAAAGAAAGATTCTAAAGCAATTGGATCCAATAATGCATTCCTTTGGATCAATCCTTCCAAAAGAGAAAGAAAAGAGAATTATTCTGTTGATATGTATTATAGAGATGTGTTACACACTGGTGGTAGAACACCAAATGCTCCAAAAGGACCAAAAGCACCAAAACATTTAACTCTACATGATCATCAATTTTATCCTATAAAGTTATATGAATTATATGATATGGAAATGAATTATTTTAAAAAACAAGCTAATATAAAGGCTGAATTAGTTAAAGGTTCAGAAAAGACTTTAAAACAACGTGAATTAGATCAACAATTAGAGCAATATGAAATTGATCATGCTGTTAAATTAACTTCAGAAGAAGAAGAATTAAAGCAAGAATTATTAAAGCAAGGATTTGATAATTGGGCTAGACGTGATTTTTTCACTTTTGTTTCTAGTAGTGCTAAATATGGACGTAATTCAATTGAATTAATAGCATCTGAATTTGAAGATAAAACATATGAAGATGTTAAAGAATATGCAGAAGCATTTTGGGAAAACTATGAACAAATTGATGGTTATGAAAGATATTTAAATCAAATTGAAAGTGGTGAAGATAAATCTAGAAAGACAAAGATTCAAAAAGAATCATTACGTAGAAAATTGTCATTATATGATTATCCATTGCAACAGCTTACATTAAAATATCCACCAACTTCATTCAAGAAAGTTTTCAGTGATGATGAAGATAGATTTTTATTGGTTCAATTATATAGGTTTGGCTTAGATTCACCCGACATTTATGATAAGATTCGTGAGAGCATTAAAAATTGTTCACTATTTGAATTTGATTTCTATTTCCAGAGTAGATCAACAACTGAAATCAATAGAAGATGTGTTACTTTATTGCAATGTTTAATTAGAGAATATGAAGGTTTAATTCCTGATGTGGATAGAGTGACTGATGGTAGACATAAAAGAAAGAAGAAGAATTCAGTGGGTATATTAAGGGCAGGAGGAAGTGAGAGAAAAAAGAGAAAATATGTTAAAAAAACTTAAGTCTTAAGATTAATGTTTTAAGCCTAGGTTTTGAAATAATGGAACATTTTATTTTTCTTGTTCTTAATTTTGTATATTTTTATTACTTTATTACTTTATAATTTTTGTTTTTATTATTAGTTTGTTAAAAAATCTGTATACTATTAATTATTTTTTTGTCCAACTAGATCAATATACGTAAAAATATGTTTCGAAAAAAGTATTCGGCCAAACTATATAGATATACCTACACCAAAACCATTCTAGATCCCTGTAATACCTTAAACTGCTGAATAATCAAATCGCAAAGTCCGAGGCCCCAGATCCGAGGATGTCCTCGGCCCGAAAAGCTGCGCCTTTCCAAAAAGGAGGCGCACCACCCGGTGTTTTTTTGTTTTTTGTTTTTTTGTCCGCTTTGCTATAAAAGAAAGTTGAATTCCCCGTTCCTAGTATTTAATCAATAATTCATATTATTATATATATCATCCAATTTTTTAAGTCATGTCTAAGTTTTTTGAATTTACAGCAATCGATAATAAAGGTAATAACTTCCCATTTTCTGAATTAAAAGGTAAAGTTGTTTTAATTGTTAATACTGCTTCAAAATGTGGTTTTACCAAACAATATGCTGAATTAGAAGAAATTTATAAGAAGTATGGTGAAAAAGGTTTAGTTGTTATTGGTTTCCCTTGTAATCAATTTGGTCATCAAGAACCAGGTAATGAAACTGAAATTGCTGAATTTTGTTCATTAAATTTTGGTGTTTCTTTCCCATTAATGAAAAAAATTGATGTTAATGGTACTAATGCTGACCCAATATATGAATGGTTAAAGAAAGAAAAACCTGGCTTATTAGGTTTTAAAGGTATTAAATGGAATTTTGAAAAATTCTTAGTTGATAAAGAAGGTAAAGTTTATCAAAGATACTCTTCTTTGAAAACTCCAGGTTCAATTTCTTCCGATATTGAAACTTTATTAAAATAGACTGGGGAATCCTCTAAGCCTATTTAATTTTAATTTATTTAACTTCTATATTGATAGAAATTTTTAGCTTTTCTTCCAATCACTTTGCTTTAATTGTTTCTTTTTGTGTGTTTTTCTTTTCTCTTCACAAGATTTTAATTTACTACATTAAACTTTTTTATATACTTTCACAATAGCTTTTCAATGTGTAATTAATAATATTTCTATCGTTAACTCTTTATCTATTATTTCATAAATAAACAAATGTACATACATAAATTCATCTAATTTCTTTATACACACCAAAAAAGCAAAAGCAGAAGCAATATAAAATATAATTATTGACTAATAGGTTTGCTTAACAAATGACCCATTCTTTCTATCTTAGTTCTTAAATATCCTTCAACTTCTTTACTTTCAATTCCACCATGTTTATGTTGCCAAGCTAATGGAATCATTGGAACTCTTTCAGAAACTTTAACTAATCTATTCTTACCTTCAACAGCAATAATTTTATCAGGATTATTTGTTAATAATTGAATATCAATTAGTCCTAAATCAAGTAAAATTGCAGTTGCTAAACTAAATGATCTTTTATCAGCTGGATGTCTTAACATTAAATTTGCTTGAACTGTATCTGCACCTAAATCTTGTAAATTATAAGCTTTTAATTTTTCTCCAAGTCCAATACCACGTCCTTCTTGTCTTAAATACACTATACATCCATGACCATTTAATCCCATTAATCTACCGGCTTCATCAAATTGTTCACCACAATCACATCTTGCCGACCAAGCAGTTTCTCCAGTATAACATTCAGAATGAATTCTAACTAAAGTTGGATCGTTTCTAATTTGATTAGTAATATTACCATTTAAATCAAATTCTAATTTTTCATTATGTTTTTCATCAATATCAGCTGTTTTTCTACCTGGATATAATTTCCCAACATAAGCACCTCTTGTCATTCTATCTGCTTGACTTTCACCATATTTTTGTTTAAATAATGTTTTTGATCTAATATCTTCACCAAATACAATTGCCAAATGTTCTTTTTTATCAACATTATTAGAATATAAATGCAAGAAGATTTCTGGTCCTTGTGTTGTTGGAATTCTTGCTCTTGCTATACATTCAACTATTGGTAATGAATCAGGTAATTGATTTCTCTTCAATTCAGTTTGTTTTAATCTGTTCATTTCTTCTTGTTGTCGTCTTGTTTGAGGTGATATTGAACTTGTTATTTGTTGCAGATTATTTGGTAGTGAAGATATAATATCAAGTTCTTTTTCATTTATTTGATTTAGTTCATTTAGTTCTTGTGGTCTTAATGTTGGAGAAACAAGAGGCATTTGTTCAAACACATCTTCTTGATGAAGTTGTTCTTCAGTTGTCATTGTGTAAAGAATTAGTTAATAAAAAGAATATAAATATAAGATTGTTGATCATAAAATAAAAGAGAAAAATCCAGTTAATTTAAGTAAAAAAGTTGGTTGAAATTTCTCGACATTACTAATAACTGACTTCGAGATTACAAACCCGCTCTCGCTCAAATCAATTAAAATATACCGATTGTTTGTTGTTTATCATCATTTATCTACTAATCCATATATCTATTTGTACAAAATGACTCCTTTAACTGAAAAACAAAAATGGATATTGGGTGGAACTCTTTTAATTGGAGGGTTGGCTTTATACGTTCAATCTTCAAAAAATCCAATTGTTAAACCTAAATCTATACTGTATCCACCTGCAAATACTTCAAATTTGAAAAATCGTATTTTTATGGCAATTAGAGAACCAGATGAATTACAACCACTTTTAAATACAAAACCACCTTTACTATTAAATTTTGTCATTAGAGGTGAAACAGCTTCAAATAAACAAACTGGTGCATTACAAAGAATTGTTGGATACAGTATAGATGATGATAAATCTATTAATATGGTTGATATCGAATCTGACGAACCTGCTAATAAAGAACTATTGTTAATTTATCAAGTAAATAATTTACCTTCTATTGTTGCAATTAAAAATCAAATTCCTCAGGATACTTGGATTGATAAAGATTTAATTCAAGATCCTGAAAATAAAGAGGTTAATTGGTCAAAGTTAGAAGCTTGGGTGAGTAAACATGCTGATGATAAGAAGAAATAAACTTTGGTATCCTTCCTCTTTTTTTTATTTTATCTTATTTATTTATAAATATGATGTACTTATATAGTGAAATTCATGATTACTCTTTTTTTTCTCTCTTTCAAACTTAAGGTTTCCATATTTGTACCACATAATCATAAAAACTGCAAGTGACAATTTTATCATCAACCCAATCACCACCATAACAAATAGATTCATGATCTCCTTTAAAATAATTTTTAACTTGAATTTCATTTCCTTGTTTATCAGTATCTAATAATCTAGCACCATCATACATACAACAACTTAATAATCTAGTATTTGAATTTGGATCAGGAATCAATTTCCAAACACCACCACCCAAAGAAACACTACTTTTAATACGTGGAGGCATCCCATTAATCAGTTCCATGGGTGGAATTACTCTTAAATCTAAACTTTTAACGTGATCATCATATGAACCAGTCCATAAAGCATATGGATTTGAGTTACACCATTTATCAGATGATGGAAGAATTGAAACTATACCAGCATCATGAATTCTATCAGTGATAAATATATTTGAATACATTGGAGCTCTCATATCATTAGCTATTAACTTTCTATCATCTCCACCTGAAAATACAACATTTTCTAAATTTGGTTGGAAACCAAATTCAGAATACCAACATTCTAAATCATGTAAGTAATCAAAATCTATTTGTTCATCAATTGATAAATCTTTTGGATTTAATTTTATAACTGAGCATTGTCCTGTTGTGGTACTTAAAGTAATTAAATTAGGAATTAATTTATGATAATTTATAGATGTAATCAAAGCTGTCTTCTCATATACTTTTGAATCTACTAATTTTGTTAATTTTGAATAATCAGTTTCATCAATCTTCCATAAGATAAGATTACCAGTTGATAAAACACTACAAAGTTTTAAATCATCAAATGGATCTATTTTCAAATCTAATATAGCTCCATCTGTTTTATATTCTGTTAATTTTGTAATTGAATTGGTTAAATTATCATGATTAAATACTTCAATTGATCCATACCTATCACTTTCCTTAATTAATTTATAAGTACCTAAATAAATGAACTGATTATCTCTTTGATTAATTCGCAATGAGCATGGCGGTAATGTTGTTTTAAAGCCGGTTTGTCTAGGAAGTGAAGGTAGCTCCTCCGACATTGTTCATTTATTTACTTATCGATTAACTATTTATTTAGTTAGTTAATCAGTATTGGTTAATCAACAAGCAATTAGATAAAAATGAAAAACATCCATATAAACACCTGTACACCATATTATAAAAAGCTGCGCCACTTAAAACTTCTAAAAAAAACCGCCACATTCATCCGCCTCTCAGAAATCAAAAA
This sequence comes from Ambrosiozyma oregonensis (nom. inval.), assembly GCA_003706315.3. NCBI lineage: Eukaryota > Fungi > Ascomycota > Pichiomycetes > Pichiales > Pichiaceae > Ambrosiozyma > Ambrosiozyma oregonensis (nom. inval.). The sequence continues at coordinate 156,539 of PPKY03000016.1, forward strand.
AATAACAAAATTCGAAATGAAAACAAACACCAAATCTGAATGAAATCTGAATGGCGTTATTCCATATTTGGCTTTTCTTGATTATTTACAACTTATACAACTAATACAAACAACTTACAAAATGGTATGTTACTCTCCAACTTCAAATTATTATGGATGATTACTTATATCAATTATTCCCTTCTAATTTAAGGTGTGGATCAAACTGATATTGAAAGATATATCCTTCTATGAACTTGTTTATACTAACTACAATTACATCGTACAATTAACCATAGTCTAGCACAGCAGATGAAAAAACTTATAAAGATGCATTTGCTCTATTTGATAGAAAAGCTACTGGGTCAATCCCAACTTCACAACTTGGTGATTTACTAAGATCAATTGGACAAAATCCAACTTTGAGTGAAATTAATGATTTAACATCAACTTTACCAAGTGGTGAAATAACTTATCCAAAATTTGTTGAAATTATTAATAGACCTGGTGGATTTAAAAAATTAGGTGAATTAGAAGATTATGTTAAAGCATTCCAAATTTTTGATAAGAATTTAACTGGATTTATTGGTGTTGGTGAATTAAAATATATTTTAACTAGTGTTGGTGAAAAATTGAATGATGGTGAAGTTGATGAATTATTGAAAGGTGTTAATGTTACAGATGAACAAACTGTTGATTATGTTGAGTTTGTTAAATCTATTTTATCTCAATAAATTATTTAATTTGATTTAGTCCCACTCCACTCTCGTTTATTTGTTTGTTTAGCTTATTATCTTTTATCAAAATTAAAATTAAGTTTCTATTATATTTGATTTAGTTTGTTTTTTTGAATCTATTTATTCATTCAACACTTTGTATACCCTACCTATAATATACTACTCTTAAATCTTTATGTTTTCAGCTAAATAAGACATGTTATGTTCCACCAGTAATATACAGTCAAATATTTGGAAATGTAACAAAAATGAAAAACACAGAATACAAAACAAAAAAAACCACTATATATATAAAACACCAAGAACTAAAAAACTAAACAACTAAAAAGCAAAACAAAAATACAATTTTTAACAAAATAAATAATAAAAGCAAAATAGTTAACGTAATCAAAGAAAAGAAGAAAAAAAAAGGAGTGACTATAACATTTACGTTAAAATTGGTAAGAAATTTGCAATAATCATCATTGGAATTCCAAAAACGTCTCTCTTTAATGTCCAAATACTACTTGTTCTAATACTTTCTCCTTTTGGAGTTAATAAAGTACACTCAGTCATTGTAGCACCTCTGAAATCACCAAATGCAATTTTGGAAAATAATTGAAAATACTCAACACATGATTTATCATCCATAATTTCAACAGCAAATGTTGACTTACCTAATAATGCATCTTTTGACCAACCTGTTAAAATACAAAATTCATCACCAACATATGCAATTTGAGAAGTTCTGCGCCATACTAAAGTTGGGGTACCTGAGATTGATATATAATTATCATATTCTAATAAAGTTCTCTGAAAACATTGTTCAGCAAAAATTAAATCATCTTCTTTCAAACGAATCATACCAGCAATAAAAGATGGTCTATATTCTGCAATTGATTTAGACATTGAAATTAAATAACTTTTTTCGAATCTTTTTCTTAAATAAACATTTAAATCATGATATGGTTTAACATATGAAAATGGAGTTTTAATTTGAGAATAAATTTCTGAAGGTTCTTCAAAATTTAATCCACATGGTGTTTGAATTTTTGAAGTTTTCATAAGATTTGATATTTTCATCATAGAATTTGGAGTTGTTGGCTCATTACTTGATTGTTTGGTTGAAGAAAATAATATTAAATCATCAGATTGATCATTTAATATACCAATTGAAAAGGAAATAGCAGATTTTTTATTTCGACTTCTAAATTCTACTGGATTTTGATTTTTGAATTGAGAAATCATTTTAACAATTTTTGGAAATGTAAAAGTTTTTATACCATCAATTGTCATCATTGTACCTATAAAATATTGATTTGTTGTTGCATCACATCTTGGAGCAGTTGAATATAAATCTGGTATGTTATTTGAATTTGATGTTAAGGTTGAATGCTGTAATTGAGGAGATTTTGAAGGTGTTTTCTGATAACCATTGTTAAATAGGGAAGGATGAGAAGGTTGTTGTTGAAAAAGTTTATTATTATTATTTTTATTTGTATTGTTTGTTGCAGATGTATTAGCATGTGGAATATTATTTGTGTTACTTGTTAGAAGAGAAATTGTCGAGTTAGTGGAAGTTGGATTTGGTTGTAACATTAAAGGTTGATAATTCAAATACTCAACTTCTTGATCTGAATTAGATGCACTTAAAGAAGGGCTCATAAATTGTTGATTTCCTGGTGACATAAAATCTTGTTGAATGATATTACCTAAGATAGCGTATTCCAGGTCTGCAGCAGAAGATAAGAAAGTTTTATCTGGAGTTGATGAATTTCTATCAATTTCAATTTCATTTTCTATTTTAATTGATTGTTTGGGAAGAGAAGGTAACATAACAGGGATATTAGAATTTTCAGTAGTTGTTGGTAATGAGGGGAAAGGTATAGTAGTGTTTGATGTAGTAAGTGTAGTGTTTCTGTCTGTTGTAGTGTCTGTTATGGGCACCGGTTCAGTAGAGGATAAATCTTCCAACAAGTACTTCTTTGTTTTTCTTGGAGCATCAACACAAGAATCAGATAAACCTTTGTTGGTACATCGTTTGCATGGTCTAGAATCATCACAAGGAACATGAGCTTTTCTACAATGGTTACAAGCTTTAGAGACTTTTTTCTTGACATTTCTCCTGCGTCTGATTTTGGGACTTCGACAGTGAAGATGGTCTATTGAAGTTGATGAGGAAGAAATTTTGTTGAGAATGGACATAGTTAAGGGTAGAGAGACATCAGAATGTGATCTAGGGAAAGGGTACAGGGTACACGGTAAAGGGTAAAGGCCCCAAAGAGTCACTTTTAAAAAAACCTGGAGCCCGTGTCACGTGACTATACTAGGGAATTCTGGCCTCGCGGGGAAGCAAATGCGCCGATCGACTTCATGCGACGCGGCCCCCGCACCCGCTAATAATTCACCCGTGCACCGGAAAGTTTTCCCAGCGCCTAAAAATTTTGCGAGAAAACGAAAAGACACAAAATCAGTCAACTGGTCTAAATTTGAATGGACCTCCTCCATTTTCCTTAATTAACAGGTTAGGCATCACTTATACTTTCTATTCACACTATTCTCATCCCTTCCATCCCCATCTACTAAATCTTAATTTCAACATACACAATGTCTGACTTATCTGCTCTAGTTAAAGACTTATCCATTAACAAGAAAAATATCGATGAGTCCAATTTCTCAACTGAGGAATTGGCCTTGAAATCACAATGGGAAACTTTAACTCCAACTGCAAACGAATTTTTACCACAACTGAATGATTCTCTACGTTCAAAAACTTATTTAGTTGGATCAAGACCTTCACATGCTGATGTTTCTGTTTTTAAAGTGGTGTTCCCATTAGCATCTCTTTGGACTGAAATTGATGATTTAGCTAAAAACAGACATATTGTTAGATGGTGTGATCTGGTTCAAAATACTCTGGTCAATGTTCCAGATTCAAAAAAATTAAAAATTGATAGTTCAATTAAATTACCAAGAGAATTCAAGAAAAAGTCAAAAGATAGTGCAGCTAAAAAAGCTAAAATTGAAGATCAAATTAAAAATGCTCCAAAATTAAAAGAAGAAAAATTAAAATTAAAGGGAACTGTTCAAGATGATGAACAAAGAAAGAAAGCAAAAGAAGCTAAAGAAGCTAAAAAATTAGCCAAAGCTAAAGCAAAAGCTGAATTGGATGCTAAAGCTAAAGCTTCTGAAGTGCCTCCAAATCCATCACAAGTTGATTTTAGAGTTGGTTTTATTGAAAAAGCTGTTAAACATCCTAATGCTGATTCTTTATATGTTTCAACCATTCATATGGGTGATGATGAACCAAGAACTGTTTGTTCTGGTTTAGTTAAATATATCCCTATTGAAGAAATGCAAGGTAGATATGTTATTGTTATTGCTAATCTAAAACCAGTTACTATGAGAGGTATTAAATCTTGTGCAATGGTTCTTTGTGCTTCCAATGAAGAAATTGTTGAATTCGTTAATCCACCTGCCAATTCTAAAGCTGGTGACAAAATCTTTTTCCAAAATTTTGATGGCGAACCTGAAAAGGTTTTAAATCCAAAGAAGAAGGTTTGGGAAACCCTTCAACCTCACTTTACAACAAATGAAAATTTTGAAATCATTTATAAAGAAGATGGTAAAGAAGATTTGAAATTAATCAATAAGAAAAATGAATTATGTAAAAATACTTCTATTGTCTCTGCTAACGTTCGTTAGTTGCATATGTTACTACATCCATCTTTGCTTTATTTAATGATATTAATGTTGTTGTTTTGTTGAGTTTTTCTTTTTCTATGCTTTCAGATTGTGTGGTTTTATGTTAAAGTTAATTCTTATTGTTTTACTCACAATTGTGTTTTCGTTTTCTTTATCATAATTCCATTTATTTAAAGTTTTAATTTGAATTTAGTTTTAGTTTAGGTTTTAGTCTTAGTTTTAGTCTTAGTTTAAGTTTAAGTTTAAGTTTAAGTTTAAGTTTAAGTTTAAGTTTAAGGTTAAGTTTATTAGTACATAGTTCTTTCTCTCATGATTTTCAAAAAATCTTTTTACTCTTCTTCTCCTTGCAATTGTGTTTTAGTTGATTTTAATTGTTTTATAACTTTGCTTATTTTTTTGCTCTTTACTTTTTTTTTCATTGTATTAAGCTTGAGCTTAAATTATTAGTAAATTTTTTTAATTTGCCTTTCATATATATATCATCTTCATATATCTTTACATAAAAATGACAACAACAATAAAAAAGTAATTGAAAAAGTAAAAACGCATTGATAAAATTGGTATACTTTAAAAAGTGCGTCCACGTTGATTATTTATTGACGGGTAATTCTTTTTTTCAGTGATTATTCAACTCATGGACCATAGAAATTCTAACCCTATTCATCACACACCTTTAATACTAGTCTTCAAGAATCACTAATTTTATAATAACATGAAGCTAATATCGCAGCAATTTGAAAAAGACAGAAGTGGTAAAATCACCCTTATTCCACAAGATAAAGAGGATCTTTGGACAATTTATAATCTAATTCAAGCTAATCAAGATGAAATAACAATACTTACACAACGTAATGTTAAAAAATCCAATAATACAGAAATAAAACCATCATCAAATACTACCAGAAAATTGGTAAAATTAACATTATCTATTGAATCTATTGAATTCGTTCCTTCTGATTCAAACATGAGATTAAAAGGTCGTAACTTACAACAACATGATGATGTTCCATTAGGTAGTTATCATACTGCTTCTGTTGAATTAAATCAAAAATTCACTTTGTATAAACCAGATTGGGATGAGATGTCATTACAGTTAATTAATCAAAGCTGTTCGGTCGATGAAAAAGCTGAAGTTGGTGCTGTTGTGTTGCAAGATGGTGTTGCTCATGTATGCTTAATAACTGATAACATGACTGTTCTTAAATCTAAAATTGAAAAATCTATTCCAAAAAAAAGAAGAGGTGATAATGGTACTGGTGGTTATGATAAAGCTTTAAAAAAATTTATTGAAATGTCTGCTGAATCTACAATGAGAAATTTAGATATTGTGGGAAAATTGAAGGTTGTACTTTTAGTGAGTCCTGGTTTCACAAATCGTATCTTATTAGATAAGATTATGGATATGGCAATGAAAGATAATAATAAAGAGTTGTTACAATGTAAGAGTAAATTCTTATTGGGTCATTCATCAACAGGTTATCTACAAGGATTAGAAGAAGCACTTAAAACTCCAGAATTAGTCAAACAGTTGAGTGATACTAAATTTCAGCAAAATGTTAAGTTATTTGATGAGTTTTCTAAATTATTAAATGATGATGAAGGTAAAGCATGGTATGGTGAAGAAGAAGTTAAAAAAGCCGCTGATTTAGGTGGTGCTATTAAATATTTATTAATTACAGATACTTTATTCAAAACTGATGATATCCAGAAAAGAAAGTATTACATTGCATTAACTGAACAAGTTAAAAATGATGGTGGTGAATCAATAGTGTTTTCAAGTTTACATGATTCAGGTGAACAGTTGAACCAGTTAACTGGTATTGCTGCTATTTTAAACTATCCTGTTCCTGATTTGGATGAATCAGATGATGAAGAGGATGAGAACGAGGATTAGTCTATTAACTTATTTACAATTGTTATCTATACATACATGTCCATATGTAATATAAAACTAATTATCATGTAAAACTCTATCTTTCAACTTGATTGGTTCGACACCAAAAAACTTATTCAAGTACCAAACATCAGCTCCTTTGACAAACTGTAGCAAATCTTGTCCTAAACCAAAAATTATACCAGCTTTTCCACCTTTTCTAATTAAATCCTTTGACTGAACTTTATTTAACTGATGAATTGAAGAATAAAAAAATCCAGTTAGGCATGTAGCCATCATAGTGTTAGCAAAATCAATTTTACCCCTAAGGTAATCTAATCCAGCTTCAATACTAAACATTCCAACTACAAACACACTGATTTTAAACCCTGTTCTAAATCCTAATTTCATTGATTCATTTAAACAATAATAACCTTTACGCTTATGATAAAAGTACCAACCATTGAAAGATTTTGGCATTCGATGAGAGTTTGATGCTAAGAATTTTAAACCAGCTTTTTTATATCCAACCATCATACCTCCCATACTTCCTGCAGCAAGACCACCTATTGTAAACAAACTGATTCTAGCTATTGGTGGTAAACTAAGTCTCTGTCGCTGTGATGGGTCTGATTCAAAGTATGACTTTAGACTGGCTTTGGCATTTTTAACCTGCTCTATTGCATCTTGTTGATTAATAGTAGCACTATCTAATGATTTTGGATCGATACTCATAATGTCTGATTGTTTTGGGATAATTGTGGGTAAATACGATTCAAATTGTGGGGTATTTAACTGATCGTTCAAATTGAGGAAACTCAAAAAGAGCGACAGGTTGATAAAGAACTAAGATCAATTTAAGATTGTTTTCTATAAAACAAAACAAAACAAAACAAAACAAAACAAAACAAAACAAAACATAAACTCTTTTTGAAATTGTTCCATTTCTAAATTCTAAGTTGGGGTTCCCTTTTTTTAATCAAATCCTACTTTAGAATCTGAGACTTTCAAACAATGTCATCTAATCTAAACGCTCATTCGCCTCTTTTAGAAGCCCAAGATCCATTACTCAAACAGAAGCAACACATAGAATGGTCTGCTTCTTTAATTATTTGTTCTTTAATCTCATGTTTAAATGCTATACAATATGGTTATCATATGTCTGAACTAAATGCTCCTGAATCTACTATTAAAAAGGTGTTAGATTTATCAGATTCACAAATTGGATTTATCACTTCCATTTTTTCAATTGGTGGTTTAATTTCATCTACTTTTGCTAGTAAAATAAGTACAACTAAAGGTCTTAAAGTTAGTTTTTTAATTACTAGTTTATTTTATACAATTGGTTCTTATATTGAATCTAAAGCAAATTCTTACTTCTGGATGATGACTGGTAGATTCACCAGTGGTGTTGGTGCTGGCTTTGCAATCGTTTTTGTTCCTTTATATCTAAATCAAATATCACCTTTAGAATTAAGAGGATTTTTAGGAAGTATGAGCCAAGTTAGTGTTAACGGTGGTATTTTATTAACTCAAGTTTTAGCAATTAAATGGTCAAATGAAGACCATTGGAGATCTATTTTACTTGCAGCTTCTATCATTGGATTAATTTCATTTTTTTCAATCTTATTATTACTTGATGAGTCACCAAAATGGTTAATCTTAAATAAGGGTGATGATATAAATGGATTGAGTATCTTAATGAAATTAAGAAATAATAACCGTACTTGTTGCGAAGAAGAAATCAAAATCTGGAAAGATGAACAAAAGAAACATTTACAATTGATTACTGCAAGACCACACTTGAAAAATCTTGGATTTTATCATTATTTAACTGATCCAAGTTATCAAAATTCAAGAATGGTTGCTTGTACTGCTATGTTAGGTCAACAATTTGCTGGTATCAATTCAGTTGTATTTTATGGTGTCAAAATATTGATTGGATTATTCCCTGACTCTGCTATTTTGTTAAATTGTATGATTAGTGTTCTTAATATATTTGTCACATTCTTATCATCTTTATTTGTTGATAAATTAGGTAGAACTCCATTATTGTTATCATCAGTTGCGATCATGGGCATCGCTTCTATTGGTTTGAGTGCTGGTGTTTTATTTAGTCAATCTGTTTTAACTGTTTTCTCAATTTTTACATATGTTGGTGCATTTGCGATCGGTGCAGGTCCAATTCCATTTCTTTATGTTAGTGAAGTTTCACAAGTTGAAGTTAAAGACTTGGCTCAAAGTTGGGCCACTATATGTAATTGGTCCAGTGTTTTTGTTATTGGATCGGTTTTCCCAATATTAATAACTCATATTGGTGGTTACACTTATTTATTTTTTGCTGCTGTTTGTTTAGTTTTCTTTATTTTTGCTAAGAGGGAATACCCTGAAACTAAGGGTAAAGAAACATATTCTGAAGTTTGGGGTTTAGAAAGAGAGTAGATCGTTTGTAATTTGTTTGGTTATTTTTTGTTTATGTTTTTTTTTAATCTTTATTCTTCATTTTACCGTTTTCACGTATATATACTGTGTTTCTTTTGATCAAACTTGTTTTGCTTTTGCTGTACCCCAGATTTGTTATAGATTTTCCGTTATCCTTATCAGCTGGCATTTTAAACCACTCATTTTTAGTCACGTGTTACTATACAGGGTTATCTTTTAAACCCTTTGATCACGTGCTACATTTTGCAAGCCGCGCACCACAAATTTTTCAGAATAGTGAGAGAGCCTGGCTTCCTGGATTCCACGCATACAAACCAATTTGAACAGTTTGACTTACTTGAATACTAACATTAAGCTAGACGTGTCAATACAAGACTAGCTAATCAAACACACATTTTAACAATGCCAACCAGATTAACTAAAACTAGAAAACATAGAGGTAACGTTTGTGGTATGTGAAGATTTAACGGCAAGACAAGACTTGATTGAATATTTGAGAATAAATTAGATTATATTTTCACTTTGGAGTTTCATAATTTGATTCAACAACAAGACTTTCATTTAGGATTTACTTTTACATTAAATTTGTTTCATGATTGTATTCTTTCATGTTGGATAATTTAAATTATTTTAATTGTAACTATTCAAATTTTAATTAAGTTTTATTTTTCAAGAGTTCAAGATGATCATTTAATATTATAAGATAGCAAAATGTCTTCAAACCAATATGATAATTAGAATATGTTAAAATCTATAATATTCATTTAATAAATGATTTCAAATATAAATTTTCAACATGAATGAAATTTTTTACATTTGTTTCACATCTTATATTGCAGCAGTTTTTATTTTACTATAACTTGAATTTCAATTTGAGTTCAATGATTTAAATTCTAAGAATACTTTCCATATTATGGACCAATAATGTTTTTTGTAAATGCCGTTTAAAATTGAAAATCAATCTCAAATATAATCAAATTTATGAAACAAATGAATTATCGCATTTAAATACTAACTTATCAATCATTTACTTGATTATCATTATTATAGCCGGTAAAGGTAGAGTTGGTAAGCACAGAAAGCATCCGGGTGGTAGAGGTATGGCCGGTGGTCAACATCATCACAGAACCAATTTAGATAAATACCATCCAGGTTATTTTGGTAAAGTTGGTATGAGAACTTTCCACAAACAAAATGCTCACTACTGGAAGCCAATCGTTAACTTAGATCAATTATGGTCTTTAGTTGAAAACAAGGACGAAAAGATTGCTTCTTCTTCCAAATCCGCTGCCGTTGTTATTGATACTTTAGCAGCTGGTTACGGTAAGGTTTTAGGTAAGGGTAGATTACCAGATGTTCCAGTCATTGTCAAGGCTAGATTTGTTTCTAAATTAGCTGAAGAAAAGATTAGAGCTGCTGGTGGTGTTGTTGAATTAGTTGCTTAAATAAACTAAAATTTGTCTACATAGTAACTTTAATTCCCCTATCATGTCATCTTTTTCTCTCCTTTATATAATTTAATTTAAAGTGGCTTCCTCGTGTTTCTTATAATGAATTCCCTTTAACTTTGTAATATAAACTTTTCTCTATTATATCCTTATATGTAACTAAACAGTTTAAAACAAGTATGACCTAAGAATAAATCTTGATTTATATGAGACTCACTCGCTAATTTGCGTATTGGCCTTTTGGCTATAATTAATTCCATCAATCCTGTTGCCAACACTTTCTCATATTCACCTTACTTTTTCTATAAAATGTTTTCTGCAAGAATGATAAGTTCATCTAAGAATGCCTTGAAGTTCATTCAATCGAAAAGATTAAACTCAACAGTATCAAATATACCCGATATAAAACTCACTTTTTTCACAAAGGAAAACTGTCAATTATGTAATGAAGCTAAAGAACAATTATCTAAAGTATTCAAAGATTCTAAAATACTTCCATTAAGTTCTAAAATTAAAACTGAATTTGTTGACATAGAAGCAAAAGGTAATGAGAACTGGTTTGAATGTTACAGATATGATATTCCTGTTTTACATGTTGATAGAGTTGATTACAAAAGAGTTAGATTTATGCATCGATTGAATGTTGAAGAAGTTGTTGAGGAATTGAGTGAAGAATTATAGAAGAAATATATTGCATATTTATTACTTTGGTGTCTGTATATAGTTACGTGATTTACGAATATAATATAGCAAATTAATTTATTAAATTAATACACAAAAATAGAAAATGATATAGGAAAAGCAACAACTCAATTAAGGGGAAATTATTAGCAGTTTAAGTGATACTTGAATTTAGCTTCTCTTTATGAAAGTCTTACGTTTACTTGAACCATTACTCAATGAACTTAAACCAATACTAGTATCCTCATCATTAGGAATATCAAACATGTCTAAGTTACTGTCGTCATGTTTTTTTGCACTATTTTCATTATCAGTTCCCAGTCTTCTAGTAATCTTTTCTTTTAATGAATTCTTACTTCTTTTTGGCTTGTATGTGAAACCTTGGGATTGTGAGCTTTCTATTAGTTTCCTCTTTCCTCTCGCACTATTAGTGCTGGGGTTTTGGGAATTATTGACTTTAAGACTGCTTTTAGAACTTGTAACTTTGGGTGGGACTTTAGTTGAATTTTTCTTTTTGTTATTGAAATCATTGAATGCTTTTTTAGAGCTAGAAATGGTTGTATCTATAATGTGAGGTTGGATTGAGCTATCTATTTTAAAATTAAGTGACCCATTAATTGAGTTCAACTTGGATTTAATAGAGTTTAATTCTTCTGTTAATAATTTAATTTTTTGTTCTTTCTTATTAATATCTAATTCGTGGGAAACACTGGTAGATAAAGATTTATTACTAGTTGCGAATTTAGTTTTAGTTGAATGTAAATCACTTTCTAGTAATTTAATCCAGTCCTCTTTTTTATTTATCTCCACTTTATATGCATTGATCTGTTTTTCTAATTGAGTCAGCTTTGAAATGTTATCTCTAATATCTGATTCTTGGTTAGATAATAATGAAGTTAATTTATCATTTTCTTTATTTAACAAAGATATGATGTCATTGTGAGTCTTTTCGAATTTCTCTTTGTCCAGTTTTAATTCACTCACTTCTTTTTCTTTCTGTGTTATATTTTGTAGTAATTCTTTCTTACTTAATTCAATTGATTTATCAGCAGTTAATAATGTTTCTTCTTGTACTTTTAGAGTATGCTCCAACTTTGAGATCCTTTTATGTAAAGCCTTCTTTTCGGAATTCAGGCGATTGATCTCTGTCTTCAACTGAGTAATATCTTCTTTCTGTGTAACAATTTCTTCCGATAAACTACTAATTTTAGCTTCTTTTTTAATAATATCATTTTGAGACCTTGTAATTGTACTTTTGTTAAGCTTTGCAGATTTTTCAAAATCTTTAATAGTTTTCTTTAATGAATTAACTTCAATTTGCATGTTTTCAAGTTGTTTGGCTTTCTTTGCTGACTCTTTAATCTTTTTGATATTATCATCTTGTTTATTTTTCATTGATAAAACTTCCGAATCTGAAAGTTTAATTATTTCTTCTTGTGTTCTTAATTTACTTTCATATTTTTTTATTAAATCTTGCTTTTCTAATTTTGATGTATTTTGACAATCTAAGACTTGCTTTTCTAATTTCTGTTTCAGAAGGGATAAATTTTCTAATTCTATTTCCATCGAATGGATTTTATCCAAGTGCTTATTTTTACATTCTTCACTAATTTGAAACTTAACTTGAAGTTCTGAAATGTAATCTTTTTCTTCTTGAAATTTCTTGGATAATTCTTGGAATTGGTCTTTTAAAGAGTTATATTCACATTGTAATTCATTATATTCCGAATTTGCTTGTCTTTTTATTTTATCATTATTTTCGATTCTGGAATCCAAAATAAATAATTGTTTAGAAAAATTCTCTAGAGACTGAAATATATCAGATATTTTCAAATTGCTGATTGAATCTGTTATGGTTGAATTTGATTTATCACTATATAATGCAATTGAGCTGTTTAGAGTTTCCATTTCCTGGATGATATTGTTTTTCAAATTTTCAATCAAATTTTCAGTCAATGATTTCATGCTGGTACTTGTCTGAATTCCAAATCCTTCAATCTCATTAACTTTAGAGATGATTTCATTGTATTTTAAATTAAAAGTGTTAATACAATTTGATGATTGCTCTATACTTCCTTCTTTAATATTATTTGTTTGATTATGAAGTTCACTAACTCAAAAAATGAGAAGGGAGTTAGTATATTTTTAATGTAGGTTTTTTCAAAAAAAGGGAGCAAACTTACGAAACATCATCTTTGAAATCCTGTTTAAGCGAACTGATCGCGCTCGTCAAACTTCCTATAGATTCGTTCCATTTTGTTGATTCTTCAAAAAATTGAGTTTCCAATTTAGTTCTATTTTCTTCTAAATTTTTATTTAATTGTTGATTTTTGATTTTTTCTTCTGATAGCAAACCAGAAACATCATTCAATTTTGATTTTAAACCATTTATTTCAATTGATGATTTCTCAATTTTACCATTAGTTACAATAAATTTATTTTTTATTGAATCGTACTTTTTCCTATATTCATTAATAACGCTAGTGTACTGTTTAATACTACTTTTTAAGTGTTTGAGTTCTTTAGCCATATCAGTTGTGGTTTTAGTAATATCAATCAATTTTTTATGGTTCATTTCCGATTCTTTCAAAGTTGTTGTTATCCCTTTTTGAATGTTAACTATTTTTTCCTTTAAAGTTGCGACAGTTTTAGAACTTTTATTCAAACTAGCTTTATACTGACTAACTTCATTTTTAGAAATTGATAGCCTTTCTTCTAAATTTCCATTTGTTTCATTTAAATGAGAAATAACGCTTAATAAGTACTCAATGGAAACTTGATCAGGAGAAGTTGTAGGAGTGAACGTATGAGTTTTTGGTGGTGGTTTTTGGTGATGGTGAAGCGGAGCAGCTGAGTTTCCTGATTTTGGATCATTTGATGGGTTTCTAATTGAAGCACTTCTTCTCATTAATGGAGTTGGAGTAATATTATTATCAGGATTTTCAAACGATTGGAAAATTGGAATATCTGTACCAAAGGCAGGAATACCCGAGAATTCATGAGGACCATTCTTAACTCCAGTAATTTCAAGGTCATCATCTTCTGTTCCAAGGTCTCTAGGATCAGAGGTTTCAAGATTTGAATCGGAGTTATTATTATGAACAGTTTGGGATATATTTTGAAGTACACTTTTGGAAATTACTGGTATATCCATCATATCTGAACCATTTGTGGTTGGTGTTGTTGCAGTTGGTTGGTCTGTTGATTGTATACTTGAAGTATTTTCTTCAACAATAGAGATATCTGAGTCATCTAATTCTCGTGTAGCTTCAAGATCTTCATTATTCTGGTTATTTTGGCTATTTTGGTTATTTTGCTTCTGTTTGTAATCTTGAGTGGAATTCTTTGAATTGTTGAAAAGGGAAGATCTGGTTTTGGGTTTAAAAAGGGACGAGTCTCTGAAGAAATTGGACATTCTCCCAGTAATAAGTTAGGCAATCTACTAATTAATAATATTGCTATATAGATTGAAACAACTAAATAAATATACAGCCTTTGCTATGGTTTGGTGGTATAATAGTGTTTTGAAAAAGAAGAGAAAGGAAGATAAATCCCATTTAAGTTGATCCCTTTTTTTCGCCTACAGTCTTTTGCGCATTTTTAATTTTTAATTTTACTTCTATTGAATTCTATTTTGAACTATATATAATTTATATGACTAAATAAATATCCCAAATTACGCTCAATGTATATTATTACACTTTATTTACAAGAAAAAGATAATATAACTAAGCAACAGAGTGAAGCAATTTAACTGCTTCCTGTAAGTCAACCATAGTGATTTTATCAATTGTAGAATCTGATGATGCAAGAGAGAGATTCAAAGCTAATCGGATCATTTCCAAATTATCTCTATTCCAAAGAGTAACGTTAACACTAGTTTCTTGGTATAAATACTTGAAGATAACAATTAAAGATTGTTTAATTGCAGTAGTGTTGTGGTATTTATGTGTAAGATCAAAATATTTTGAAAATGTTTTTTTTAAAGTGAAGCCAAATTCACTTAATGATGAAAATTTGATTCGTAATAAAGTCGAAGATTCAATATATTCAATAAAACTTAATAATCCTATTAAATCTTGTTTTTCAACAAAATATTTAATAAAAGGAGCAATATCATAATCAGTTTTTTCAATCAAATTGTTATTTAATAATTCTAAAGCTTTATCAAATTTATCATCATCAAGATATCGTTTTATTGTTGTAACTGTAACTGATTCAATTGAAGGAGAAACTAAATTAGCAATTTGTATCCATTCTTTTTTATTTAGGTTTAAATTGAAAATCGGATTATTAGTTCTCCAAACATAAAGAGTTTTAATATTATGAATGAGTTCTTTCTTGAATCTATTATCCAAATCTAAATCTAAATCCAAATTAGAATTTGGATCTGTTTTATTTTTTAACATGAGATTTTTAATTGGATTTATAAATATATATTTTAATTTTGAATTTGAATCAAATGCTTTAATAATTGATTCACTTAATAACCACCAATTTTCATCATTTGGATTTTCTTTGTATTTATCTTTAAGAAATCTTTTCATTTTTGTGAAACCTAAAAATGCTAATTTTTCATTACTAAACAATCTTGATGATAAAAAACTGAATGGCAATATAAAATGTTGTTGTTTAGATTTGAATAAATGGTCAATTATTGTTTTTGAATAATTTTCATTAGGATATGAATATTGTTTAATATAATACCATGATTCTTCTAATCTATTTTGATCTAATAATTTTTTAAGTAGTATGTCAAAAATTCTATAAGGTAATCTAATATATGAATGAGAATTAAGATATCGTAAGCATTCATCAAGTTGATTATTCTTTATAAAATTTCCAATTTTATAAAAATCGATTGTTCGTTGTTTATCATTATGTTCTTTTACAAGTATAGAGTTTTTTTTTTGATGAGTACCAATTTTATTCTTATTGTTATATGAGTCAAATTTTTTTGTAAATCCTTGATTCTTTCTGTTTAGAAGTCTTTTATGCTTATCTGGATTGATTGAATTTGAAATATAGATCGAATTATTAGAATTAAAATATCTTTTTAATATTATTCGTGATATACCAAAAATGTTATTTATTAATGATTTATGACTATTATTAATTAAACAAATCATATTATTATATTGATTTTTTTTTCAATCATTTCTTGAATGTTTTTTGAAAACTATTTTCTTCTACTTTAAGAAAGAGAAGAGATGATGTAAGATTTGCTATGTTGCTTACGTAATTGATCAGAAAAAAAAATATAGTTGAAGTTTACCCGGCCCATCAAAAAAACTACAGCGAAAATTAAAAAATTAAAAAAAAACACACTTTTAAACCCTTTAAAAATTTTAAATTTAATTTAGGGTTAGTTTAAAGTTTATTATTAGAATATTAAACACGAGTAAAAAAGGAATAAATCTTCCAGCCAGTCAGCCAGGCATTTCACAATCGCGTTCGTCCAGCTACGTTAATTTCCGGTTATCACACCAAGTAAAACGATCCTAATTTCTAAATCCCGGACACATCACATCAATTCCGGACGATAAAAAAATAAATAAACAAATAAATAAACAAATAAAGTAAACAAATACAAATTACAAATTACAATAAAGTTGAGTAAAATTAACTAATTAAAGTACTGTATATTAAAAGAAAACAAAAGTTTAACCAAACTTAACACTAATATAATATAATATAACAAAAGAAAAGAAAAAGAAGTAGTAAACTAACTAATTAAAACAAGAAACAATAAGAAAAGGGCGATAATAAAATAAACAAACACAGTATCAACATGAGAAGAAAAAAACCAAGAAATATCACACCATAGAGGTGTTAAAAAAAGCAAAAATCAAAAAAGCAAATCAAAAAAACAGGTAATAAGTAAACAAGAAATTAAATGAAAGGTAAGTATATATTTATCATGCATGCACTTTGATTTATCGAATTTTTTATTTATTTAAAGGTATGATATGATTTTCAAGTGTTTTTTTTTTTAATTTGAACTGGAATCTCTAATTTTAAAAGGGTGAAACAAAAGTTTAAAGAAAAAAAAAAAATGAAACAAAAGTAAATTAAAGTACACTATATCTAAGAAGATAAAGTAACAGTAGTAGTAGCGGCATTCAACCAAGTATTGATATCATCAGAAGATAAACTTGAACCGAAATCAGTTGAATCATCTAAAACAACGACAGAAATGTCACCGTCATAGAAAACAGCAGCAGCTTTCATTGAAGAAGAAGTTGGTCTATCGAAATAGTTTTGGGATCCTCCACCACCAGTAGAAGAACCGTTATCACCTTGACCATCATGAATATGACAAATTAATTTATCAGAACCGGATGATAAAATTTCAAATAAATCCAGTTCACCACAACCAGTTGACCAACATGAACATGAGGAGTCACCATATTGTAAAGTTCTTGGAATCTTAGCATTTAATAACCAAATAGCTGGCATATCATAATTAGTAGTAGCAGAATCGGATGCAGTTGGCATTTCAAATTCAAAAACAAAGATTTTTGAAGCACCACCAAAAGCGTGATAAGCTGGAATACCATCTCTATAATAACCACAATCACCATTTGAAGAATCATCACAAGAAGACCCAGACATAATCATATATTCAACGTTAGAATCAATAGTAACTTCATCTAAAGCAGTAGCTGAAGAAGTAACAGAAACACCATCAGAATCAACATAAGAGATGGAATTACCGAAACAACTTGACCAAGTACCAGATTTGGAATCGGCACCTAAAGTGTTTAAGAAGGTAACATTGGTAGTTGAACCTGGAGTGAAATAGGAAGATCTAACCCAATCACCAGAAACATTACTTGAAGAAGATGAAGATGAAGATGAAGAATCAGCTGATGAAGATGATGAAGAGTAAGTTTCTTGTTCAGATGAAGAAGCAATAGTTGTAGCTTTTTCAGAAGAAGAAGAAGAAGAGGATGATGATGATGATGATGAAGTGGTTGTATATTGAGCACCTTGAGTTGAAGTTGTTTCAACACTTCCAGTAGCTGAAGTAGAAGTAGAAGTAGCTTGAGAAGTGATAGTATTACCATCACCATCAACAATAACAGTTGCAGTAACTTCAACATATTCAACAGCTGGAGCTCTTTTATGTTGATGATGTAAATGTCTAGTTGTAGTACAATCTTCATCATCTTCAGGAATTGCATCTCTTTTTTTAGAGCTTGAAGAAGAACCTGGATAATAGACACCAAATTGTAATAATTTCAAAGGACCTCTGAAATGAACGGATAATTCTTCATCCAGAGGGGATAAAGTACCATCGAATGAAACAGTTTCAGAAGTACATTCACAAGATGATTCATCCATATTGGTAACATCAGAGTAAGAACCTGAATAACCAACATTTTTATAGACTAAACCATTAGTTTGAGAACAATAATAGTTACCATCAACGTAAGAACAAGTTGCATCAACAGAGGCAGTAATACTGACCAAAATGGAGGCCAGGGTAGCAATGGAAAACTTCATTTGAAAAAAAGGATAAGAAGCGATTTGTTGTCGTGTTTGTTTTTTGTGCGTTTATTTTTAAATGAGAGTAGAAAGTGAGAAGTAAAAGTTTAAGATAAAGGAAAGACTAAGACTAATACTATGAAAGGAAACGAAAGGAAAGAGTATATAAGGAGAGACGAACAGTTGGAGTTGCTTGTTGAAGTAGAACCAAGTAATTAAAAATAAAAAGGGAAATTGGAAATGGGAAATGAAAAAGATTTTAGAGGGGGAAAAAACCCAGCTATATATAACTTTTAGCTAAGCGCGTGTGTCTTGAGGCAGTTTCTCGCGCTGCAGATTCCACTTCGGGAGCCAACGTAAACAGAGAGACCCCAGGGCTTTTGGCTTTTGGCCAGCCCAAGCACACGCACGGCCGCCTGGTAGCTAAAATGTACAGGTGCACGGATGCCACTAACCACTACGGGTACCACGGGAAGCATCCAGCAGGCGCTTTAACAATAGGCGTCTATTGTTCGGGAACCGTCTTGGCCGGCCAATCAGCGCACGCAGAGGGTCCTCAACTCTGGTGAAGACCCATCAGTTTCACTCTAAACTCAAGTTTGATCCATTAGACAGAGATCAACTTTTGTACTAAAAGATTGTGACCATCTCTATCTATCATTTTTGTAATATAATATATTCAAATAAACATCAGATTAAATGAATATGAGATGTCTTTTATTTGATACTTGACTCCACTCTAAGCTTGACTAATTGTAATTTCTCTTGAAGCTTAGCTCTCTCTCTGGAGATATTTCTTAAGCTTTCACAACAATTGTATTACTATTACTATTAGTAAACAGTAAACAGTAAACTTCAAACTTTCAAGCTAACATTGCCATCAGCCTTGATTATAGTTAACTTTTTCACACCCCTTTAAGAAAAAGATTCAGGTACAGCTTCTCACTGAAATTCACCATCCTTCACCTTTTGACCAGATTGAGTATAGTCTAGTACGTAAACGTATATCAACTTGTACTGTTTAGTCTTCAAATTTACTGGTTGGGTCAATCGGCTTCTGATATTCACTCTTTTTATCTTTTCATCTTTTCATTTCATTTACCATATATAATTTATATTTGATCATTAAAATAATGTTAATTTCAAATTTATATACTTGCATTTTTTTTTTCTTTTCCGCTTTCAGGTTTAATTAGCTTTGTTATTAATTAATTGTTAATTGTTTTAATCAAAAGCTTTTCTTGATTTGTTTCTGTTTTTTTTTTCTGTTTTTTTTTTCTCTTTCCTTTTTCTTATTATGCTTACTTTTCTTTTTTCTTTTCCTATTGATTTTACTATTCATCAATCAACTTAACTGTGCACGCTTTACACTAAACACTCAGATTAACGATGATCTAACATTCGACATCTTACTTATACAATGCATCACCATTTTTTGATAACCCAAAGTATAGAGTCTAGACTACTATCTCGATTATCCAATCTATTTCTATTGTAACTATTGTAACCCTCGATTTTTTCATCTCCTTACTTACTATACGTCATATACATCACTGTCCACCTTGTTTTATTGTTTAGTTGGCATTATTCTTATATTTTTACTTTCATATATTACTAACAATTTATTTATACATGTGATTTAATTATGGAATGCAAGTGCAAAAAAAAACAAAATTAATAAAACTATAAACTTAAGTTAAGGCTGTTTATATAAATTTTCAAAATAATGTTTAACGAATGCCAATGGACTTTCTTCACTTTTTGCACCCATTTCTCCAATACCTGGTGAAAAACATGTAATTGGTAAAACTAAAACATCAGAAACCAATTTTGGAACTTCTAATTTTGTAAAATCTTTCCAGGTAACTTTTGAAAAAATTCCACTTAAAACATAATCATTAAAATATTTAAAAATTACATCTGTCCATGTACCTGTACCTGTCCAATTCATAATATTTAATTCAATACTTAATTCAGGTAAAACCAATGTGCCTTCTTTTTCCTTTTTCAAAGTTTCTTCAGTTATTGTTGCAATCATTTCTCTTAAAATTGGATGTCCAGGTTTTGCTTGAATAACCCAATTTCCAAATTGTAATCTTTTTGCATAATATTCTCTCCAATCTTCTGATGTTGGATCTGATTGAATTGCAATTAACATCCCAATTTCACTTGGTTCAACATTTTCTGGTATCCAATTTGGTATTGGTTGTAATGGTAATGTATCAACATCTGCATAAACTCCACCTTTTGCAAATAACATTAAATATCTGAAAAAATCCATTTTTAAAATAACATGAGGCATAATTTCATACGCTCTAACAACTTCAGGTATATTCATATAAATATAATGAACAATTGCATTTGATGTATCATCATTAAATAATTCGTGAACAAATCCTGGATTTTTAACTGCCCATTGTTCTTCACCTTTTTTATATTTTGGTCCAAATCTTTCATCATTTAATCCATATTTCCATGATTGCCATATATATGCTGGAAATTTTCTTTCTTGATCATATGGGAACATATAAGCTAATCTTTCACGTAATGTTGCATCTTGATGTGGTCTACGTAATTCATTTAATTGTTTTTCTAATTTTAATCTATCTTTTTCTAATTTTTTTAATCTAAAATCTTGATCTTCTAATAATTTCTCAGTTAATTCATTTAATTTTTTTGCTAATTCTAATTCCTCATTTTGTTTACGATTACCATTTGAAAATGGTAAATGTGCTCCAATTTGATTAACACTATTCCCATTTTTATCATCATTTTCAATAACTGATCCTCCTTTATTTAATAATTCTGAAAGGTCTGGTGTTGAATCATTTGATACTTTTAATAATAAAATAATTAAACAAATTATTCCCAATAAAAGAAATCCAGTTTTCCTTATATTATATGATTTAAATAGAGATGCCATTTTAAAAATTATTTTAAAAATTATTTTTTAAATGAAATGTTATTATTTGAAAATATTTTTATAATTTATTGTTTTTTTTGCCTTTGTTTCTGCTTCTGTTTTTTAATAACGTTATTGTTGTTAAGTCAACTCAATTTAAATGATTCTTCTATTGAATGCTGTTCTTTTTTTAAAAAAAGATAACCGAATTGAAACCTGTTTTCGTTTCATTTCGATCTTTTTTACAAAAATATATGGCGCAGTAAATACGTGGCGCAGATACATTTATAAATAAAACAATAAATAAAACAATCAATAAATAAACAATAATACTACAAGTGAAATGAAATTAAAGTAAAAGCAAAAAAAAAAATAAAAAACACTCTAGCTGAATATACAATGTTAGAACTAAAAAAACATAAAAATAAAACTCTCTACTTAAACGGAGAAGAATGACTAGAGTGAAGATTGTCAGTAGAACTACCTTTCTCTCCTTCCTTCTCGAATTCCTTATTTCTTTCTCTTTCCTCCTCTTCTTCTTCAATAAAACTCAATTCATCGTCATCAACCCTTGTGGAACAGTCAAGCTTCTTTAGTGACATATCTAATCTGTTAAAAAATTCCATTTCTTCAGAAGGAACCATATCAAGTGATGATAATCTTTTGTTTTGACCATAAGATCCCATTCTATTCTTCTTTCTTTCTTCTTTAGTTAAAAAAACTGCTTCCCCTTTATCATTATAGCGAGTATATCTATACTTATCTAAATAACTTCTCCAAATAAAATCATCAAATGTTCTTAAATAATCTCTTTCTTTTGAAAAATAATTATAGTATGATACTAATAATAAGGTAGCATGAAAATTAATATATCCATTAACAATACATTTTTCAAGTAATTCATCTTTAAAATCAGTTTTAACCCAACCTTTGAAACTTAATTCATCAAATGTAAATATTCTATTTTTTTCTAATCCATCAATTAATGTATCTAAATAATCAATTGATATTTTACCTGATCCTTCATTATCATAAAATTTCCAAAATTTCTTAAATTTTTCAATGCTCCTTTCAAATTCATATTGGGTATGCTGAGTATCATGATATGTAACTTTGAATGCTTCAACAATAATAGAAACAAATATGTACATTAATAAATACATTGCTAAAATATTCCATGAAATAAATAATCCATATGCTTGAGATTTAGAACCACAATCTGATAATCTTGATCCATTTTTATATGTAGTTGTACAAAATGGTTCTTTAATGAAAAAATCACCCATAACACTATCCCAACCTTCACCAAATGCTGCAATAAATAAAAACATTGCAGATTTTGGAACTGTTCTAAAATTCATATTATGAGTAGTATTTTCTCCAAGTTTAGTTAAACCAAATGTTTGATTTAAAGCAATTGAAAAGACTAAAAACAAAACTATCCATAGAATTAATAATGAAATGAATTGTTTACTTGCAGTAATCGAAAATCTTAAAAATGTATTTAATCTAGCTGACATTCTTGGTAAAAAAATAAAGAAAAAACAAAGTAAAACTTTTTGAGCTGATTCAGTTGATTTAACTTCTAATTTAACTCCTTCAGTTGCATTTATAAATGCTGAACCATAATTAATACCACCCAAAATAATTGAAACAACACAAAGACAAACTGTAAAATATTTTTTAAATGTATTAAATCCTTTCTTTTGAGATCCATAAAAAAACATCACAAGATGATTAATTAATAAAAAAATTGTACAACAAATGATAACAATATTTTTATAATATTTACCTGCAGTAGTAGTATCATCAAATAATAAAGCAGATGAAAGAAAAATATAAACTAACATATTAATTGCTTTAGCAATACCAACTGGTGCAACAAAAAAATTATAAAGCAAACTATTAAATTCAGGTTTGTATGAAACAATTGGTTCAACTGATACAATCATATTTTTACAACCATTCCAACCAACTTGATAATCACTTAAATATGCAGTACCTACTTGTTTAGCATAACCATTAATAATCTCAGATAAAAATAAATTTAAAATGATTAAAGTTGAAACGATATTAAATGAAATTACATATAATCCATTAATTGCAAATTTATGATAACTTGGAGCTAAATCAATACCATTACTTTTCAAAGCAGAATTTAAAACATCAGTCCAACCTTCAAGTGATGTAATTTGGAAAAGTGTAGATAATGAAGATAAAAATGAATCAAATCCCATTTGAGGACTTTGATAAACTCTAGGAGTTAGAATATCCCAACCACAATGAGGATCATCACTATTACCACCGCATAAAACCCCTGAATTAACAAAATCACCTGAACATTCGCTCCCATTTAGACCACTATCATTGCATGAATTTAATCTACTAACAAAAATATTTAATCCCCAAATTGCATATGGTATCATTACAGACATAGCAGTAAGTCCGGCAGTCATCATTGAACGAATACCAGCAATTAAACTTGAATCAAAAGTATTTCTAGTAACACTGCTAACAGTTAATAATCTTAATGCTCTCAATGATTTAATACCTGTTAAAGCTTCAGATGCTTCAACATAATTGTTTATTTCAATGATAAAATCAATCCACAGTGAAATTAAAGTAATGAAACTTAACATCCCCCATTTATCCATTAAAACTGCAGTAGGTGTAAACAATAAACCATCGGCTAAAACATGAAAAGAAAATTCCATTGAAAAGATAAGACAAAATATCAAATCGGAAGTCACTGGGAAATTCCATTCACCTAATTTATAATTATGCTCAGAAAAATATAATGGAGTCATAATGCAAGTTTGGATTAACATTAAAATTGTTATAATTATCATTAGTAATTCAAATGAAAATGTTAACCAATATTCATTCCATGGAACTGGTTTATCATCATCTATTTTATCCAAATCTTTTGTTCTTCTTCCATGGAAATTTGGAACAACTTTTTGCATGAATTTTCTTACTGGATTATCAGACCCAATAATAAAGAACACCGAATCATAAATTGGATACAATCTTAGAAACGAACTTCCACTGATTATTTCACCAACAGATTCATCAAAATCAATAGTAAATGAACCATCATAATTGAATAGATTAGATGAATCTAAATAAAAATTATCATAAAATTGTAATAATGAATTATATGGAAAGAACTCACGAAGGTGATAAATAAATTTTATTTTTGTTTTTTCAAAAACTGTCAAATCATATTTATATAATTTCAAAAAATTATTCAATTCTTGATTCTCATTTAATATTTTAGATATTTTATCAGAATTAAATTTAACCTTATCCAATTGATCATGTTTTAATCTATCAAAAATTGCTAAATTTTCTTCACCCCTGTTTTTTTTAGATTTGGCTTTAATGAAAAAATTGACAACTTGATACCATTTTTTTTCTAATTCTTCAATATGTGATAAATTTTCAGAAATTAAATCCAAAAAAGCATTTACTAAAATTGTATTCGCAAAAATAAACCAAACAGCAAAATAAGCAAATGCAAATCCTCCAATTACAGAATTTTCAGCATTTTCCAAAATCAAATTAACAACGTTAGTCCAATTTTCAGAAGTCATGATAATATACAATGACAACATTATATTAGAAAGACTGGACATTGAACATAAATTTCCTTCAATATTTTCATCATCATTTATGATTCCTTCAAAAAATCTGGCATATATTAAACCTGCAGAGTAAAACAATAAAACAGCATAGGCAAATAAATAAATTAAATAACGAATGTTACCTAAAACTAAAGTCCATAAGTGTCGTAATGAAGGAATAGCTAACATAATTCTGTAAACTCTAACGATTTGGAAGAATGTAAACCAATTGAAAGCTGTTTGATTGTTTTTAACAAAAGGGAATAAAATAATTAAATTGATTAAAGCTAAAATTGAATCAACTTGATTTAAAGTATGGTCAATAAATTCAGATCTGTATAAGAAACCTCTAACAAAAATATCAATTATTAAAACACCACAAGTCAAAGAATCAACAATTATAATTCTATTTTGAACTGAATTCAAATTATTGGAATTTTTAGTTGATTGAACGACTAAATCAATAAATATAAAACAGCAACAAAAGCATTCCCATATCTTTTCACCCAATGATCTTGATTCATAAAACTTAATTACATCACTTCCAAATACTTTTCGCTTTTCACGATCTTCAGAATAAATTGAAATAGAATCCAAAATACAGGCAACTATAATATTCACCATCCAAACAGCCAAGAATAAAACACAAGGAATGAAAAAAAGGGCAGATTGATACATAGCGTTTGTATCCCATATATTATATATCAAACTTGAAAAAGTATTCGAAGACAACACAACAAACATATTTTGCATAGCATTCCATAAATTATCAAAATTTTGAGTATTACCATTAGGATTTTCTCCAAATAAGCAATATGAATCGACTGGGCAAATGAAACCTTTGGGCTTGATATTTGTTGAATTGACATCATTACCATTGCTCAATATAGATTCATAATAAGAATTATTAAAACTATTATACTTGAAAAAATAACTACCCACAATAGGTGATTTTTCTACTAATTCAGTACCATTCAAAGTTAAGTAACCACCACATAATTGATTTGAAAATTTCCAAATCTGAGAATCATGGTCCATATAAATGCATTGCTTTCTTAAAGTTTCTGAAAAAGCTTGAACAGAAACAATTGAAAACCAGAGTAATAGGCATAGTAGAATAGCACCAATTTTTAGTAACATTGGTGTGGCTCTTTGTAAAGATCTTTGAATTGTTCTTGAACCTTGAGTCAAATTACATATTCTTAATAGTTTAAGACACATTAGTGATCTAAATAAAAGGAACTTTGTTTTTAGTTCAAATCCAGTGAATGCTAAAATTGTTGAAATAATAAAGGAAATAAATCCAATAAAATCCATGGCATTGCTAACACTTTTCATAAACGCTGAGCAAACAGTTTTATATTCTTCTTTTTCACCTGGCAAAAGGAGGGATCTAGTGGCTCCTGAGCCCGAATCATTTCTGGAGTGAGATGTATTTTTCATATTTCTAGTGCAAGTTTTACTAAATAAATATTCAGTAATACTCGAAAAGCTAAATCTTGGTCTATTTCTAAAGTCATCGAAATCAATGTTTGATATAAAACCAAAAGCAATGATTTTAATAATGATTATAACACCATAAATAGAATTCGAAACAATTAAAACATAATCTACCCAACTGTAATTTCCCAACTTTATATAACCGGTTTTTTGTGGATTCCACATTTGATAAGATAAGAGACACATTTCCATAAAGATTAATAAAGTGATTAGAATTGAACTGAGAAAAGATTTAGAAAAGTTAAAACATGCCTGTCTAAATGAATTAAACTCAGAAAATATTAATAAAGATCTACCAATTAATTGATATTTGGATCGACTTGTTCCTGAAATATTATCACTAATACGAATTATATGAATAAATTGTTTTGATAGAAAAGAAGCAGATTTATCATTAAGTAGATTATAGGCTGTGGAATAAACCTTTGATAATTTTTTAGGTCGATCTTCAACTTTTTGAGTTTGTGGCATGGTTTGATAAACGTTTGAATATTTTGTTGAATGTATATTATCTAAAGGATCGATCCCTGTGTTTGATCTTCGGGCAGAACGACTTGAAAATGCAGCTGGTGCCTTAAATGGAATGTTTTGTAATTCAATATTTTCATGAGAAGCAGAAGATAGAATTATATTGATATTTTCGGAAGAAGGTGTGGGAAGAGGTATATTCATTATTTTATTGTTTGATATTGAATCATCTTGAGATAAAAGTATACTTTTCACAGTAGAATTTCTCCATTTTGAAGAAGTAGATAAAGTTTCAGATATCACCTCATCTAGTAGGTTATAATCAATATTTTCTTCTGAAAAAGCTTGATCTATATAGTTTGAATTCAGTCTTCTAGAAATTAGTTTATCATAGGTAGTTGACACCCTTGAAACAAGTGCTGTTTTCACTCTTGAAAAAGATTCTTTAGTAGATCCTGTTCCAGAATACGATTCATTAGGTTCAGAAGGTAATACAAATGGGTTCAGTACTACAGAAGTGGTCTCATTGAAAGGATCATTAAAGGAGGTTGAATATTGATGTGTGTTTGCTAGGTTATTAGTATCTTGAATACTGTTATCAGAAAATGGATTTGTGAAGGAAGAGTCAAAAGGATCAGTTGAAGAAGGTTCACGATGTCTCATTATATATACACATATAATATATACATATAAAGATTTGATACTACAAATGGATGAAAAGACACAAGAAACAATTTCAATTAGTGGTTAGTTTTTAGTTTATTTAATAAAAAACATTATTTAAAACAATTTGTCTTAGATATCTTGTGTTAAAATAGATCAATAAAGTAGTGCCTTTTTGCCCCATAATAAAATTAATGAAGGTGACGCCTGGCCAGTCCCTAGTATAAATCAGTCACGTGTAGTACATACTTCCCATTGACTGAATCTGCTCTTACAACATTAGCACTGTCGTATATTTCGGATTTATCCAAATGCGGAAACTCCGATTTCATTTCATTTTATTGTCCTTTCTTATCTTTCTAACAGAACTTAAATATCACAATCACTATCAGTTTCACTACTAGGTCTTTACTAGATTTTTTGATACTTAACCACCCATTTATCATGACTCAAGATAAGCCAACTCCTCAAGTTCAAAGAATTGATGCTAGTCAACCTTTAAGCAAATTCATAAATGCGTTGGAAAAAGATGGGTGTGTTGTGGTTAAAAATTATGCTAATCATGATGATTTAGATCAATCTTTAAAAGAAGTTCAACCTTATTTGGATGCTGATAAACCTTGGGAAGGTAAATTATTTCCTCCAGAAACTAAAAGATGTATGAGATTGATTGGTAGATCAAAAACTGTTAGAGAAAAGTTCTTTTCAAATAAATTATACCAAGATTTAGGGGAACATTTTTTATCATTAACTACTTCTAATTATTATGATGATAAACCATCTACTTACACTTCTCATCCATTGTTATCAATTTCAATTACAATGGATATTGGTCCTGGTGCAGAAGGTCAAAGAATTCATAGAGATGATAAAAATCATCATGCAAGACATGTCAAATCAGACAAGTATGTTAAAGGTAATGATGTTTTACTAGGGTTATTTGTTCCATGTTGTGATACTAAAGTAGAAAATGCAGCTACTCAAGCTATTCCTGGCTCTCATTTATGGGGAGATGAAAGACCTCCATATAGAGAAGAATTGATTTCAGTTGAATTAGAAAAAGGTGATGCTATGATGATGTTAGGATCATTATACCATTGTGGAGCACCTAACTTGAGTAAGGATATGAGAAGACCTATGCATATTATGTTTATGTGTCCTGGTGTTTATAGACAAGAAGAGATTAGTTATTTGAGTTATACTGTTGATGAAGTGAAAACATGGTCCAAGTTAGTTCAAGAAAGAATGGGATGGAAATCTAGTGCTCCTAATTTAGGTTGGGTTGATTTGAAATCACCTGAATTCTTGTTAAAAGGTGAGGAAGAACAGGAAATTGGTCATCAAGATCTTGATGAAGCATGAAATCTTAATCATACATTATTTATACTTATACCTATTTATATTAGAGATAAAAGATAAAAAACTCTAGCCAGCCCACCCATTTTCCGCTTAACATCCCACCACTGCTTTTCAGCCTTAGTTCGCTAGAAAGCCTCACCCAATTAACGAAGATTAATTTTGGAAAAAAAAAAATTGTACTTCCTTTTCGACTTTCTTTTCATGTTTGTTTGCCACTTATTACGGATCCCCTTGTATATATATATATCCTTTTTGCATTATTTACCATGGCTTTGGCTATGTTGACCCGAAGTCAAGCCCTATATCGACTACCTCAATCAGGAATAGCCAGCTTTAATTCGTCTTTCCTTTTTATCATCACAAGACCACTAATTGCTCCAAAATCTCTTAAATTTACTCAAACTAGACCAATACATCATTTAAATACTACCAGATACAATAGCACGCCATCTATTCTGTATCAAACTTTTAAAAAGCAGTATTTTCAACACTATAGAAGTTGTACAACTCGAAATTCATTTTGGCTCTCTCGTGCAAATTCTTCCCTCCACACAAAAGCCGCTCGCCCAGCCAATCAGAACAATTTATTTAGCAAGCCTTCATCTTCATCAAGTCAAACTGATATTATCACAACCCCTAAAGTCACAAGAAAAGAGTTTGTTAAATCTGCTACTGGACCATTATCAACTCTTGTATCAAATTTCAAATGGGTTTTACTACGACAAAATAGACCTTTTAATATTGATGAAATATCGGCCTTTGCATCTTGGATTCTAATGGGTAATTTTCTATGGATTTTCATTGGTACTACAACTTTTGTAGGATTGTTAATTTATCTTGGTGAAACAATATATGGTGACACTTATTCAAAATTAAACAAAAAAATATTAAAGAAATTACTCACTATAGATAATTCTTTGAACTTAGATATTGATGGTCAACATTTCAAAATGTCTTGGGAAGATGGTAAAATTAAATTCAATAATATAATTGTCAAATCGAATAAACTTCATTCAAATGATTCAACTGAATATAAATTCAATATTGATACTATTAATTTTACTTTAAGTTTGGAAAAATTCACTCAAGGTAAAGGTCTAATTAAAGATATTGAAATTATAGGTTTAATTGGTGATATTGATTTCAAAAAAAATCCAGATTTTTCCATTGATGAATCTCTAACCGAAAACTATGAATTTGAAACTTTCAATATTAGTGACTTAAAAGTTGATTTTAAAAGTGAAAATTTCAAAGAGCCAATTGAATTAAAATTATTTTCTTGTCACCTTAACAAACTAAGAAGAGATTGGGTTGTTTATGATTTCTTAAATGCAGATACTTTATCTGGTTCTTTAAATGGATCATTATTTACTTTACATAAAAGACAAAATAATTATGCTCATTTCTCTTCAACCATGGATGGTACTTCATCATTCAATGAAGAAACAAAAGATCCTTGGAAGAAAGTTACAAGATTAAGAATTGATCCTTTAGATTTATCCTTTTTAGGTAATGAAAATTCAAAATTAAACTGGGTTAAATCTGGTAAAGTTGAATTAATCGTTGATATAATGTTACCAAATGATAAAGATTCTTGTGAAGAAAATTCAATTCAAAATTTTATCTTTAAAGCTGATCATACTACAATTTATGACCAAATCAAAAAGGCAATCAATAATTTCAATTATGAATCTACTCCACAACAACAACAACAACAGCAACAACAACAGCAAGCAGATGAAAATATTGAAGAGAATAAGTATGTTGTTATGGATGTCAAATTAAATTTTTCAGAAATGAAAGCTGTTAATCCTACTTCATTACCTCACTCATCACTAACCAATGCCCCGTACATTTCTCAAAAAGATTTACGTTCGTTAATTACGTTTATTAATGATAAAAAATTTGGTTTAACTTCACTTACAAAACAATTTTCATCCATATCAAATTCATCAGATGATGAGAATCCATTTGATGGAACAGAAATTTCAGATATTCCATCTAACAATAATTCAACTGATAATCATATTATTAGTGACGATAGTGATGCTCTTCCTCCAATTAAATTCAGGTTAGTTCATAATTTGAAGGATTTCGAATATTTAGATCTTCCATTATTGGTTACTATGATGGATGTTAGGGCACCTGTTCCATTTACACCTAATCAATTGCAACAATTAGAACAACGCTTTGACGTTGATACAAGACAAATGAAATCATTTATCAATACGAATAAATTTATTGATTCTATTATTTCAGAGACTCTTGGTTTTTTGATGTTGTATAAGGATGAATTACAAATTACACTGATTGATTCTTACTCTAAAAGAACCAATTTTGAAATTTTCTTCAATAATTTAATTCTAGGTAATTTGATACTTGTTGGTTTAGGTAGTTTTGTTGTTTAAGCTTTTGTTTTTGCTTTTGCTTTTGTTTTGGTTTTTCTGAGAAAACTGGTTTTTTTTCAAAAGGTCTGTTATTTTTTCTTTCATATATATATATTGCATTCACTATATTTTGATTTTTTGTTTTTATGTCGTTACGATTTATATTCACTTCAGGTGTTTTTTGTTTATATCTTCATTTCTATTTTCTGATTTCCTTGTTCATATCGCTTAGTTCCTCTTTCGTTATTATTTTTGCATTGTATAATACAGTCACCTTTGATATAAAATCCATAGCCCAAAAAGCTATCTTAAATTTAAAACTTTTGTTAGCTAGATACATAAAGTAGCACATAATCGACTTAAAAATATAATGGCGAGTAATATTATTAAAATAGGAATAATATAAAAATGCGAGTTCAAAATGGATATATATATATATATAGATATATGTAAATAGAATTGAAGAATGAATTGATAATTTTAAAGATGATCAAACATCTAAGTTAATTTATTTTTATGTTTGTTCCATTCTTCTTCAGAAACTTCCATTTCTTTCCAAGTATGAGTCAAATAACCTTCTAAATCTTTTAGCATTTCAAAAGCTTTTTCTTTATCAAAAGTTTCACCTTTAGAACAATCAACATCAAATTTATTTTTAATAGCTTTAGCTCTTTCTGAAATAATATCCATTCTATAACTTAACCATTCTGGATAAAAAGTATTATAAACAGTACCAAAATTAACTTCTGGTTTAACAGTGTTCAAAACGGAACCTTCAAAAGTTGCTGGATTTTTTGGTCTATATGAAGTAACAGAAGTAATTCTTTCAGTATAACCAATAGGAACTGAAGCTAAATGAAGTAAAATTCTTCCTTGTAAAACGGTAGCTTTACCTTTTGCTGGACCTTCAGCAGCAACAATTTCACCACTTGGAGTTTTAATTAAAGTTTCACCACCAATCATTTTAGAAGTATCAGAAAGCATTAAAACACAAACAAAAGGATAAGAATCATTATGCCATCCAACAACAGCAGGAACATCATCATCAAATTTATCAGCCATTGAAGATCTTCTTCTCGCTTCAATTCTTTGATTTTGAGCAACATCTTCTGGTTTCATTGCAATGTTAATATGACCAACTTCATAATCCATAATAACTTCTAATTCAACCCCAGCCATAGCAGAAACAGCTGCAACTGTATCTGGATGAGTCCAAGCAGCATAAGAGAATGGACAACTTGGCTTTGCATAACCTCTAATACAACAATCTAAACCAGTAGTTGAAGAATAAGAGATTCTTGCATATTCATCAAACACTTCTTTTCTTAAAATTTCAGCTCTCATAATTTCAACAGCTTCATCAGTAAATAAAGGAAATGGTTCACTAACACCAATTTCAGAAATTTGTTGAGGTGAAGTAGCACCTAATTCTTCCATTGTTGTTCTTTTAGTAGTTTGTAAATATTCTGGCTTGAAATCTAAATGAATTTTTGGATCAAATTTAGTTGTAATATCAACATTTGATAAACTGTCTAAAATTGGTTTGATTTGATTCAAATAATTTTGATCATCAACAAGTTTATGTTTGTTACCATCAACAACAATGGATAATAATTCAGGAGTAGAGATAACTGAGGTAGCCATTTTTTCAGTTATGAAATTTTATTTTATTTATAATGTTTTTGGTTACAATTAATTATTTTGAATAAACAGTTAAGTAAAAAACTCAACAAATCAAAGGATTTTACAAGCTTTTTATATTGACATAAAATCAAGGAATTGATATACCGAGATGAGCCTTCAAACATGTCGGTTTTCATCGTGTTTGATAAGCAAAACTGCTTCTTATCTCGAATGGAGTTTCTCGCACACTCAAATTTCCTCTTATACTACTACCGGTTTTCTTCGGTGATTGCTCAACTTTTCTTGAATTTCTTTATTTTTTAGATTATATTATATATTCAATTAGATTAATGGTAATGATGAATGTATTATAGGAAAAAAATTTCTCCCTATTTTTCAAGATAGTATTGAAATACAAATTTGGCTTATCTTTATAATGAATGATTAGTCAATTCGATTCAATCAATTATACAATATCATTATTTAATGAATGAAATAAAAAGAATCATTAATAAACCAACTATTTCTATATGATGATATATGATGATATATGATAATATATGATAATATATGATGATATATGATAATATATGATAATATATGATAATATATAAATTATAACACAGAATCAACTCGTTTCTATCGAGTGAAATCCGATCTGAAGCGAATAGCCGCACATTTTGTCGCTCGATAAGCGGAATCTTCCTCTGTTTTCAGAACATTTATTCAGTTTTATCATTTAAATCAGTTTAGTCGCAAAATGTATTTAAATTATAGTTAGCTATTGTTCAATCTTCAGGTATATTTCATTTAGTGGGTTTATCGGGGAGAGAGACCATAGAAATGGGATTATACCGAAATCAACCGATTTTATATATATGTCTACCCAGGATTCAGGTAGCTAGCTAATTATAAGATAATTCAATTCTAACCTAGTCTATCCTTAAAGTAGATAGACTGACTATCATGGTTATCTTTTCTACTGTGTATCGTTAGTAAAGACACCTTCTAATCAGATGCTATCAGTTGAACAGTGTTATTGTTCCCACTGAAGAATCACTAATCACATTATGAATTTGATGAAAAAAAATTGGTTCATTCATCAATACTGAACAGCACTTAACCAGATCTTTCACAGTAAACCGACGCCAAATAAATAGCTACTCTACTATATACTACTTTTTAGAGTACGATTACGCTAATCTGTTTAACAATTCCACTTTTGAAATGTTATATATATCTTAACCCCCCTCCCCACTTTTTAATGTTAATTACTGCACGTGATCTTTATATTGTTAACAATTATTTATTGTTTTTTTTTACTCCGATAAAATTACTTGAATTAAATTGTAAAGAACAAACAAATAATATATATTAAAATTTAAAGAAACTAAAACTAATGAATATAAAAAAAGCATAAGAAAAACAAAGACATATAAACCTTTTGGAAATATTAAATTATATCTTTTACCAAACCAAAAAAAAAAACAATTAAAGATCTATAACCTATCAAAGTTATTAAAAGGTTACATAAAGAAAGGGAATGTTGTATAAAAAAAACTCTAAAAAATCCAAAAATCATAAAAAAAAGGCATACCATTATCAAATTAATACATTCGACTTTCCATTTTCAACAAAAAATAGTCCTATCAAAATCGATTATGTTTAAAGCAATAGAATGACAGATTGACAAACATTTCAAGCATTTCAAGAATAACAATTAAGTATATAGCAATCACTATATTATCTCTAAATTTTTTAAAAAAAAAGTTAAAAAAACAAAAACACTAAAAAAAAACAAAAACCCAATTATATTTTCAAAACAAAAAAGCAAACACAAGCCAATTATAAAAAAAAAATAAAACATAAAAAATAAAAAATAAAAACTGAAAATTGAAAACCTTAAAAACTCGAATATTTTGTCTCAATTGGAGTAACATATCATTTAATCTTTGTAATGTTCAATTCTTTGAAATTACTACACATAAAACATAACAAATATTTTTC
This sequence comes from Ambrosiozyma oregonensis (nom. inval.), assembly GCA_003706315.3. Taxonomy (NCBI): domain Eukaryota; kingdom Fungi; phylum Ascomycota; class Pichiomycetes; order Pichiales; family Pichiaceae; genus Ambrosiozyma; species Ambrosiozyma oregonensis (nom. inval.). The sequence continues at coordinate 191,409 of PPKY03000016.1, forward strand.
TCTATAAATCTGTAATCATAAAATTTGAAACCCCATTGAAATTAAAACATCAGACCTTATATAAGTTAGCAAATCGTCTTGAAACGCTATAGTAAAGCATATAAAATGAAAAAGAAAGAAAGACCATTTTCCCGAATATAATAGCAATATTCTATTTTTGTATTTATTTAATTTGTTTTATCTCTAACAGTTGTATTATATATATAAAAAAATCATCTTTCTCATTGAAACATTGGAAATAAGGAAAGATCAAAAGTGATAACATTGTTGTAAAACGAACTTGTGTAGTAAAAAAGTGGACAACTTGGATATTGTAGATAAGTAGATAGGCATTGTATAATATCGTAAAAAGAGAGAAAAAAAACACGACAAGAAAAATTGTATCTCTAAAATGTTTAAAACAATTCTTCTGGGCCAGGAACAGAAGGTGGAGAAGATGGAGAAGAAGTATTATCACCAATTGGAGGAACATATTTACACATCCAAATTCTAGTTTTGTAAATTCTAAACAACTCTTTAACTAAATCTCTAAAATCAATTCTACAATTAGAGTTATAGTAAAAAGTTAACTTTCTTCTATCCCATTGATACTCAGAATCAGTAATTACCATTGTTAATCCATGAGATTTAACTTTCAATTGGCAAACATTCCTAGCTTTTTCTTCATCTGAAGATTTCAATAATAATTGAGCAACTTCATTTGGATAAGCAAATCTAACAATAGGTTTTGGAAAATGTAAAGCAGGATGTTGTTTATTGTTGTTATTACTGTCTAAATTTTGATTTGAATTAGAAGGATCTTGAGATAAAGCAGCCTGTTGATCTTGAAATTGTTTTAATTTTAATAATCTAGCCTCTTCTAACTGAACATCTAATCTAACAATTTTTCCTAAATCTCTACCTCTATCAGCTTCAACAATAATTAAATCTCCCAATTTCAAATTATGCATCATTTGTTGATGATCTTGAGGAATATAAAAAACATCCAATCTACCATTTTTAAAACAAGCTAAAATCATTTTAACACCTGACATACCGGTATTTGGAAACAATGGTAAAGAGCTATTATTTAAATGTTTTAAAACTTCTTTCAAGTTTAAAGATTTTTCTGATGGAGAAGTGAAATAAGTATCAGCTTCTTTATATGCCAACAGATATTGATCTTGATAATTCAACAATTTCAAGGAGTTGAATTGGTTCAATAACTGTTTTTCTTGTTGTTGTTGTTGTTGTTGTTGTTGTTGTTGTTGTTGTTGTTGTTGCTGTTGTTGTTGTTGTTGTTGTTGTTGTTGTTGTTGTTGTTGTTGTTGTTGTTGTTGTTGTTGTTGAGATATATAATTTCCTTCAAAAGCAGCTCTAGCATAATCTAAATTTGATCCTCCAAGTCCTGTTTGAGGTAAATTAGCTAAAACATTAGCAAACTGAGAATTTACTGATTGAGATTGAGAATTTGGAGATTGTAAAAAAGAAGAAGCAATGGAAGGAGGATCATAAGAATAACGTCTCAAAGAATTGATATCAGCCAAAGGAGGGGAATTCCAAGCATTTTTATTTGGATTTGAAGGAGAAAATTGATTATTCGCAGATGGTAAAGGAAAGTTAGGGGAACCTATAGAACCTTGAGAACTTCTATCAGAGCTTGCAGAGTTGTTCCAAATGGCATTAGAACCTGAACTTGAAGTTAAACCAAAACTATTACCTGCCCCTGTCCCTGTCCCTGTTCCTGAATTAGAACCAATAGACGCAAATTCACCGATATAAGAGGCTCTTCTAGGAGTAAAATCATTAACAGTAAAATGTGTATTTAAAGCAGCCAAATTATGGTGATTAGAATTATCTGTATCAAGATTCATGTTACCTAATTTCAAAGATTGAGATAAAGGAGACATCAATTCTCTTGGTTGGGAAGAGACAGCGGCAGAATTAGGAGCAGCAGAATTAGGAGCTGAATAACTTGAACGTTGTTGTAAAAATTGTTGTTGTAATTCAAGAGATGGGTGATTATTATTATTGGAATGATTTGCAAATTGATTATCAATAAACGATGATTCATTAATACTATTATTGTTGCTCCACAAAGAAGAATTAATTTCGAATGGGTCAGTCAAAGGAGTTTTGTTGCCACCGGTAGAAACAGAAGGACGAGAATCTGATTGAGAATGTTCTAGTGAAGAGTGTGCTGATTGGTGCAAATTATTCAACATAATTTGAGAATTTGTATTAATTGGCATATCTGGTTGTAATTGTGATAATGAGTCTATATTGTTAAAATGATGAGAAAAGTTGTAAAGTTGTTGTTTAAGAAGGATTTGTTCATCAGTAGAAGCAGGGCCCAGAAACGATGACAGAGTGTTTGAATCAAAAGAAGTTGATGATCCAGAACCAGAAGAACTTGCTGAAGTATTTCTATTGTGTTGTTGAAGTGGAATAGAATTATCTGTTGGAGAAGTGGCAAATAAAAGAGAAGCTTGAAAAGAGGTGGACATGAGTGAATCTGTAGATTTCAAGGGAATTATCTGTCAGGCCGGAATATGGGTTGCGATGGGGTGGTCCAGAAGGAGGGAGAAATGCAGTGATACTTATAGTGTAAAAAGAGCCTAAATTGAGGTGTGTTTTATAGTTGGGTGAGTTGGGTGAGTTGGGTGAGTTGGGTGATTATAATTTTGAATTTATATCTGTTAATATAAAAGAAGAAAAAGTGTGTATTAAGAGGAAAAAGAAGTAGGGAGGAAATGAGAAAGAGGAAAATATAGATGACCTGTTTGTGGCGAGGATGACAGGCAGGTGGAGAACTAGTCAAGTGGAGGAGCTGGAGCTGTGTGATATTTATAGTCATCCCATCTGCCAATTCTGGTACAGCGAAAAGCGAAATCTGGGGAAGTTTGAAGGGAATTGACTAAGTTAACCCCGACTCTTTGAAACAAACCAAAATCAACAGGCTAGAACTTTCTGTTTTTTAAATTTAAAAGCTTACTTTTATTTGTTTCTTTATATTGTGGGTGATATTTATTAAATTTTAAATTTAAATTTAGGATATCTGGATAGATCTACATAACAAAACTGTTTTCTGTTGTTTTTTTTTTTTTTTGTTTTTGACGTGGAGCCCGTGTGGCGTAATATTGTGGCTGGTAACATTTGGAATAGCTGTATGTGTGGCGGTGTAAAAGGTATTACGTAACCTAGTAGGTACGACTCAACACGACGCGATGAGGCGAGGCTTTACCCCTTCGACGCGTCGAATTACCGCTTTGCATTATAGAGAGAGATATACATAATAAAAACTATATCCTACTAGTAATGTTTCTTTTTCCAACACCTATTAATTCACCCCTTCCATTTACGTATTTATTTTCTTTATCACTTTCATCTATTAATTCTTCAAAATCTGTAATACCAATTCCTTTAATCATTTCACTCATTAATTCATCTTTACCAATTGTCATCATTGAATTTCCATTTTTATTATAATAATTATTATAATTATTTTCAATTGCTAATTCAATTTGTTCTTTTAATTTAACTTTTTCTAATTCACGTAAATAACCTAATTCATTAATTAAATTTTCTTTAGAAATGATTAAATGTTGATATTGTTTTTTAATTGATTTAAAATTCATTAATTGAATTTTAATTTTTTGTTTAATTGAAGATAAATCATTTTCAAGATTGATTTGATTTTTCAATTCATTATTTTCTTTTTTTAACTCTTCTAATTCAATTTTAAATTGTAATTTAAATTGTAATTTAAATTTTTCTAATTGATCATTATTATTTGTTTTAATTTTTTCTAATTCACTATCTTTTTCAACTAGAATTTGTTTTAAATTATTAATTTCATCTTGTTTTAAATTATTTATATTATTTTCTATTGAATCTAATTTATTTTCTAGATAATCTTTTATTACTATATATTCATTAGTTGTTTCTTCTTTATCTTTCATTTGTTTTTTCAATTCTTCAATAGAATTTATTAGTTCATTTAATTGAATATTATCATTACCATTACCATTATTATTCAACTTAGATTTTTCAAATAAGTTTAATATATGATCATTAGATAATGAAGATGATTTAATTATATTTAATTGATTTATAACATTAGATAAATTTTGTTTAATTTGTTGTACATCATTTTCTAAATCTGAATTATCATTTTTATCATTTTTATACATTGAAATATCACCACTATTACAGTCATTATCTTCAACCAATTGATGTAATTTAACTAAACTTGTTTTACTTTCCAAGCCTAAAACAGATAACTTATCAATAACAGTCTTCAATCCCGTTTCTAATCCATTTAATTTATTAAATAAATCATTATCATGAGTGCTACCAATAGCGCTTTCATAACTACATGAACTCTCTCTACTCATTGAAACTGATCCTGATCCTGATCCTGATCCTGATCCTAATCCTGAACTTGAACTTGAACCTCCACTATGATGAACTGTAATCTTTGTCATATCTAAATTTCCTTCATAATCGTTATGTTGAAAATGATTATTAAACTTATTCAAATTATCATTTAATGAAACTAAAACTTGATTATTATTCTTTGATCTAAATTTTAAATCATTTAATGTATTTTTAATTTCAGTTAATTCTTCACCAATCTTCATATTTACACTCATTGGTAATGGTTTTGGTCTAGGTAATGAATTCATTTTCGTTGTTGTTGCTATTAAATTGTCTTCTTCAATACTAGTAAAAGGATCGTCAAGTTTTGGTATTGATAATATATTTTTAATGTTAACACTAGCTGAACTTTTTCTTAATGGTGATTTATGATTATACTCTGATGACATGTATTCTTAGTTGATTGATTTCTAGTTAATATGACTAATAATAAAGCAATGTTATGTATTTGTATATAGTATTAGTATTAGTATTAGTATTAGTATTAATATTTAAAAACATAAACATAAACAAATAAATAAAAAACGCCTTGAGATCCTGTGCACGGGTGTATTGATCTCTCCTATACCCATACTGTAACTCCGATTCCCATACAGTTGCCCAAAAACACATAACAAACACCCTTCCTTACTGAACACTGAGAAATTCCACCTTTGCTCCTCATCAACATCAAACATCAGAATGTGCCCACTATCTGCCCACTATGATGCTTCTTTTTAATAAAGAAGAACTCAATTAAATAAGCTTCCTGTTTTCTCTGCAGCTTCGCTCTTGTTGTTTATGCGCGGCTTAAAAAACAATTGCAGTAGGTGATTTTGAATTTTTCACTTGTTCAATTTTTTTATTAGTTACTTCTAGGCGTAGTTAAATTGTTTTATGTTTGTTTCAGGATTACATATTCCTTTATGTAAACTAATCCATGTAATCATAGTTTAGTATATATCATGCATAAGATTTCATTCGCATGGCTATATCAATTTTATTTACTTACATCAAGTTTGTTAATTCTTGGTATTGCTGGGTATCTGTATCTGTATTATAATTCGATTCATATGTAGATTTAACTTACTTAATTACTTACTTAATCAAAATCATCAAATGCTAACTCATTCACATTTATTCTTGATGCTCTTTCAAAAGATTTCTTCTTTTCTTTCATCTTATCTAAATACCTTCTCCATATATAATCATCAAAAGTTCTTAATGATTCTTTTTCTAATCCAAAATAATTATAATAACAAAGTAATAATAATGTATGATAAAATTCAATTTTATCTTTTTTATTATTATCATTTCCTAAATCATCATCATATTCTTTTATAACTAATTCATCTTTAAAATTCTCTCTAATGCCCTCATCTAATGATTCTTTATCAAATTCAAATAAATTATTTTTTTCAATTTTTTCAATTAATTCATTCAAATATTTAAACTCAATTATTCCTAATCCTTCGCTATCAAATTCTCTCCAAACTTTTCTAAATCCTTTAACCGTTTCATCTAAATTACTAGCAACGATATGTTTATCACGATATGTAACTTTAAATGCTTCAACTATAACAGAAACAAATATACTCATTAATAAATACATTGATATTATATACCATGACATGAATAGTATTTCTGCGGCTGTTTTATTACCACAATCTGACCATCCGTCTTCTCCTTTCCAACATGTATTTGAATCATCATTTGAAAAATCATTCATTATTGAACTCCATCCTTCTCCAAATGATGTAATGAATAAAAGTAATAATGCTTTAGGTATATCTCTAACATTTTTATTATAATTTGTATTTGATCCAAATTTACTTAATCCAAATATTTGATTTAATGAAATTGCGTAAATTAAAAAAAAAATAAACCAAATTATTAAAACTGAAATAAAATCTTTACTTGCTCTAATTGAAAATCTAATGAATGTATCTAATCTTGGTGTTAAATCAATTAATGCCACAAAAAAAAAACATAATAAAACTTTTTCTGTTTTTACTGTCCATTCATCATTTGAAAATTTAATACCTAATTTCCATCCAAGTTTAACGTCATGTGTTCTGTTAATTCGACAAATATTATATATTGATAATGTTAATGAAAATAATGCAATAATCACTGATAAATATCTTTTAATAAAATTAATTCCTTGCCTTTGAGATCCTAAATAAAATATAACAAAAAATCTTAAAACAATAAAAAATGAAAATATTATACTAACAATATATTTATGAATTTGTCCTGATTCTGTAACATCATCATATAAAAGTGTAGATCCAAGATAAATAAATAAAATCCAATGAATGAAAAGTGAATATTGTTTAGGTTCAACAAAAAATCCATAAAGCCAAAGTTTTAATCGAATGATATATTTAGATGATGATAATACTTTTGTTTCAAAAGATGGTTTATAATCAACAATTGGTTTAGTAGCTCTAATAACATATTTACAACCTCTCCATCCTAATTGATAATCAGTTAAATATGCTGTACCAGTTTGTCTTGAATACAAATTTAAAACTTCTGATAAAAACAAATTTGAAATAATTAACATTGAAACAATATTATATAATAAAACGAAAACTGCATCCATTGTAAATTTAATTCCTCCACCAGTCTCCATTGCTGATTCAAGTAAATTTGCCCATCCATCAAGTGCTGTTATTTTGAATAAACTACTGAATGATGATCCAAAATCATTAAAATGTAATTCTGGTGAACTATAAACTCTAGGTGATAATACTTTCCATCCACAATATTCATCAACATCTCCATATGGACACATAACATCATCTTTAATATAATCTCCAAAACATGAATTTTCATCAGAATTGTCATCATTACAACTATCTAATCTATTTGAAAATATATGATAACCCCAAAGTGCAAATGGAATAATCATTGATAATGAAGTAACACCGGCTGTAAAAATCATTTGAATACATGTTGATAAAGTTGAATCAAATGTTTCTCTGGTTAACTTTGTTGATGTTAAAAGTCTTAATGCTCGAAGAGCTTTCACTCCAGTTATATATTTTGATATATTTTCTAATCTATTAATTTCAACTCCAAAATCAATCCATATTGAAAGTAAAGTAAAAAATATTGTAACCCCCCATTTATTCATCAAAACTGCTGTTGGTGTAAATATTAATCCATCTGCAATAATATGAATAATGAATTCAATTGTGAAAAAAATACAATAAAAAAAATCAATTCTAATTGGTAGATTCCATCCATTAGAATCATGATAATGTTCAAACATATGAATAGGCGTAAAGTAACATGATGTAGCAATCATCATAATTGTCACTCCATTTACAATTAATTGAAAAATAAATGTAGGCCAATAAAATTTCCAATAAATTTTAACATTATTTGAATTTTGAAATTCAATTGATCTTTGACCATGGAAACTTGGAACTAATCTTTGAAAAAATTTTCTAGTTTTAGATTCTTGTCCAAAAAAAAATAATGTATAATTAAATTGAGGATTAAAAATTAAAAACCAATCTGCTCCCATAACATCAAGATATTCTTTTGTGAATAAACCATTGCTATGGAAAAATGTAATATCATCAAGATAAAATGTATTGAAAAATCGAATAAATGAATTTTCAGGAAATTTTTTATTCAAAAAATGTAAAATTTTTATTCTTGCCCATTGGAAAATTGTCATTTTATAATGATTTTTCTTTAAATATTCTTCAACAACTTCGTTTTCATTCACAATTTTAGCCATTTGAGTTGGTTTAAAACTAGCCCTTTCAAAATCTTCACGTCTAATTCGATCTATAATTGCAAACTTCTTGTCACCTTTTCCTTGACGTTCAAGTGATCTCATAAAAAAATAAACAACTTGATACCATTTTTTAAGATCATTAGAAAGTTCTGATAAATTCTCTGTGATTAAATCTAAAAACATATTCACCAATAATAACGTTCCAACAAATAACCAACCAGCAATATATATAAAAACAAAAGCTTTCCGATTATCTTCATACATTTTGGCATAAATTAAATACCAAGAATTAGTCCAATTGTCACTAGTCATAATAACATATAAAGATAAAATAGTATTTGGTAGAGAATTAAAAGTACATGCATTATCACTATAATACATTTCTGAAGTAGCACCTTCAAAAAATCTTGAGTAAATAATACTAACCGAATAAAATAATAATCCAGCAAACATAAACAAATTAATCATAAATTTTAAATTACCAACAAGATGAACCCATGAATGACGAAGTGGTGCTATCAGTAACATTATTCTATAAACTCTAACAAGTTGAAAAAATGTTAGCCAATTATAAATTTGTTCATGCTTTGTAACCGATGGTAAAAGAATGAAAAGATTAGTTAAACCAAGAATCCCTTCTGCAATATTCATTCGAAATTTCCAATAATTATCAGTAAATATAAATTTAATTAAAGAATCAACAAAAAGAATTCCAGCAACTATTGAGTTAATTATTAGTGAATCAGGATGATTTGGCATATTTATAGCACTAAAAATCAATTGAATTATTATACAATTACAGCAAAAAAATTCCCAAAATCTTGTAAATACTGAAATTGTTGTTCTATTCTTGTATAATCCTTCAGGAGCAAAATTTAATTCATAATACTTAATATAATAGTTACCCATTTGTTTATCATTATCTGCAGTATCTTCATCTTCTGTGTGAATAGACATAGTATCCAAAATACATGCAATCAAAACATTAACTAACCAAACACCAATTACAATAATTGCAGGAACAAAAAAAATGGCTGCTTTGAAAAAAGAACTAGTGTCCATCAAATTATACATCTGATCTGAAAATTGACCAGTACTCAATATTATTGTCATGATCTGTAATGATAGCCAAAAATTATCAAAACTCATACGTCCATAATTAGAGTTATAGCTGTAAAGACAATATGAATGTGAAGGACATATGTAGCCAGTAGGCGTAGTATTAGATATGAAATAGGCTGAAGGATCATCTAAAAGAGTAGTGTAATAGCCACCATCAGTTGAAAAATTACTAAACTTGAAATATTCATTTGATATAATAGGAGACATTTTTTCCATATCGTTTGTAAACCAACCACCACATAAATGATTTGAATATTTCAATATACCTTTTTCATGGTTCATATAAACACATTGATTTCTGAAATTTTCAGCAAATGACTGGACAGATACTATAGCAAACCAACAAAAAATAAGCGTTAAAATGAACCCAATTTTCACTAGTTTTGGTAATGACCTATACACTGCTCTCTTGATGTTTCTTGTACCTATAGTTAAATTTGTAATTCTTAAAACTTTGAGGCACATCATTGATCTGAACAAAAACAACTTATTAGTAATTTCCCATCCACTTAATCCCAAACATGTAGAAATTATAAATGAAATGAGTCCAATCAAATCAACTATATTTCCAACACTTCTCAAAAATGGAATACAGACTAAGGAGTATTCATCTTTTTTATCATCTTTCTTTTTTGAAACAACATCAAAAAAATCTCTTTTTAGTGATGTCAAGTTATGTTTCAAATTGAAACGTTGGAGATCTCTAGTTGTGAATAGACCAAAAGCAATTATTCTAGTTATGATAATTAATCCGTATACTGTATTTGTTCCAATTAATAAATAATCAATCCAACTATATCTTTTCAAAACCACCATTCCAGTTTTCTGTGGATCCCACATTTGATAAGAGATTAATCCAACTTCAAAAAATATTATAGAAGACATCATCCATGAAATGAATCTATCAGTTACCAACTTAAAACAAAATTTCCTAAAGGAATTATTAGGCTCAAGAAAACCTAATGAGTTTCCAACTAATTTATTTTGTAATCTATTAGTTCCACTAACATGATCAGAATTAATTTGCAAAAGAGTTAATAAATAAGATTTTCCATTTTCTTTTGCCTGTTGTAATTCAACATAGGTAGTTGAGTGACGAGAAGTTTCTATATATGGAATGGGATCATAACGATCTGAATTGTTCAAAGGTATAGTATTGAAATCAATCATTTCAATACCATTTTCAGGTTCTGAGATGATGTTTCTATTTAATGAGCTTGAAGTTGTATTTGTTGTATTTATTTTATTATTTCTAGCCCTTAATTTTTTCAATGAAAGAAGAAGTGTTGCTTCTTCGTTATCTTTAATCCATTCACTATCTTTATCCAATGCATCGGTAATCACTTGATTAAGTATATCATATTTGATCTCATCAGAGGTAAAGGATAACCCTATTAATGGTGACTTGTCAGATATTTTAGCAAGTTTGTTACCAAAAAATTCTCTACTTCTTGCACCTATTAAACTTATAGCTGACGATGAGCCTGATATTAAATGTGATGTAGATCCAGAATGAGAGCTTGGTTCTATAATACTTGATCCACCACTTGATTTACCACTTGGACTTTCGGTTTTCAAACTTAACTGATTTGGATCAAGAAGATTGCAATTTGAATCGGTATTACAATCATTGTCATCGATGCTGATATCCTTATCACTGTGTTGTTCAATAGAAATGTTGAAAGGTTCAGTCATACAGGTTGATTGTAGTCTGTTCCTGTTGCTGTTACAAGTCCAAATTTATGGAACAGAAAGAAGGACATGATTTATTCTGTTTCCAAAGCAATCATAGTGGCGTTATGATTATGGTTATAGTGATGCCCCAAAAAATTGGAGCTAGTTTACCTGATCCAGACCAAATCATTTTAAGGAGTTAGATCAACTCAAAGAAGCAAAAAAAAAAAACTGGGCATGCATAGGATCAATTTTCCCGATATCTATGTAATTTCACCCTATTTTAACAAATACAAATACGACCATTTTCAAATTCAAAATTGAGAATTTATTTTTAAAGTTATTATTTGTTGTTTAGAGAATTCTATTGGGGTGTGGAAAAACGTATTGAACGTCTAATGAATTGATTTGTATTTATAGAAATAAGTAAAGAACAAAAACGAGCGAAGAAAAAGAGTCCGTCCCCCTGTTATCTAAAAAGCTTTGGATATTTTACTAATCAATCAAATAAATGTCAAACTGAAATGGAAACGATATATATCACAATAATGCAACTTATTTGATTGGCTTTGCCATTGATAACTTATTTTGTTGAATCTATCTAACAATTCGAAGGTGATACGATCAACTATTGGATACATATTTACATCAAGCTTGGTTAGAAGGTATCAATTCAGAAGAAGGTTGGTAATTTTATGTTTGTATTGATTGAGAATATACAACAATGATTAGTCAGACAACCTTTATTTTCACTGAACGAGAGCTCTTTGATTACGAAATGCAGAGGAGAGCACAGAGAATAGCTGAGGAGAAGGAGGATGGTTATTATTTTGATGAATATCCCAATGAAGAGATTGATAACAATGGTACTCCAGTTCAAATTCAACATAGCCAGACTATTTATCCATATGTTCCTTCCAATTATTTCTCATAATTATGAAATATGGATGAATACCTATTAAACATCCCCACACAATGAATGAATCAGTTGAAAACAAGTTTCTGTCTGATCTTTTGATCTTTTGATCTTTTGATACTTACTTAAGTAAGTAAGTGTAAAAAAACTCCGAGACGGGGAATTGAACCCCGGTCTCCCGCGTGACAAGCGAGAATTCTAGCCACTAAACCATCTCGGATTTTGTTGAGTATTAATAATTATAGACCATTAGGTTCAGCTTTTATTAGTAATTCAAAACCTATTTTTATTTTCTAAGCTAGAATTGGTTTAGCGCTTTCTCTCCTATAATATGTATAGGAAATAAGTAATCAGATTTCTTCATCATTACGATAATATGCATGTCTTATTGAAGTGTTTACTGTTTATCGGAAATAAGTCATCACATTCCATTATCATTATGATAATATGCATGTCTTATTACATTGTTACTGTAAATCATTATTGTCACAAATTTCAAGTTATTGTTACAAATTACAGGTTATAGGTCAACCATGTTTCAGGATCATCCATATTTCCAACTAATTAATATTTCTTAACTTTCCTTTTCTTAATTAATTTTTTGTATAAAAGGTGAAGTGTTTTCCCAATTTAATTTTTGTGTAATATATAGATTTTATAAAAATAAAGATTATCGTTTCTATTACTCAAAATTCTAAGATCAAACTTATAGTCAATGAAGGTATGTTAATTCATATCACCTATTAAAGGAGTAAATATCCATGGTTGAAAACAACGGTTATATTCTAGTTCTCAAGATATCATATCGATAGAAGGTATATGCCCCCCCCCGTTGTTGGATAAATAATTGACGGAGATTTATCTCTCTTACTCCGACACTGTTAGTCACTATTGTCAATAATTTCAGGTTATAGGTCAGCCATGTTTCAGAATCATTTACGTTTCAAAATAATTGATAGTTCTTAACCTTTTCTCTTTTACAAATTATGTATAAAAAGTGAAGTATTATTCTGACTTAATTTTTGTGTAGTATATAGATATTATAGGATGAGGGATTATCGATCTAACCACCCAAATCTCAAGTTAGATACATTCTACACTTGAGATCAAACACTTAGGCAATTAAGGTATGTTAATTCATACTACTTATTGAAGGAGTAAATATCCATGGTTGGAAAACAACGGTTACATTTTAGTTCCCATGATATCACATCAATAGAAGGTATATGCCCCCTCCCCACGTTTTGTTGGATAAATAATTGACGGAGACTTATCTCTTACTCCGACAATATGATCGAATAATCTTACCAGTTGAATAATGTTGGTTTAAAGCTATTTAAGACTCAGTTGAAACTCAAATGTTTCCTAGATTGAGGGTTTTAAGATACAAATTATTTCTTGTGAAAATATTTTTTTGATTTGGATCCTCTCTCTAATTTAAACTTCCTCAAAAACTGGTGAACCATTATCAAAAGTTCGGTAACTTAAGAATACAAATTCAGCTTCACCCTTAAAATGCTACACTCTGTTCAAATTGTTCAATGAATAATACCTTACAGAAGAGCTCATGCGAACCCCACTCAATATGAAGAATGAATTCCAGTTGTAGAACGTGCCTTACTTTAGATATCAATTATCTTTTGCTTCTCATCCAATTACTTGTTGTCTTGAAGTTGCCCAAAAAGCAAGGGTCCTACAATAAGCCTTACTAAGCCCTCATTGATCAGTTCACCTTACTTCATAGGCACATAAGCTTATACAAATGTATATATTGAAAGCCAATTTGAAGGGTTCATGCATATGACTGCTGATAATAAATACTACAAGAAAATCTATGGTACCGTACCATTTTAAAATAGTTTTTGGTTATACCCTTAAGGCTTTAGCACCCTTGATTGTACTTACAATCAGTTTTATTCAGAAAGAGAAAATCGGCAAATACTTAAATGCGGCATTAGTTTAGCGCCACATTAAGACGAACACACAACTGAAAACTCAATAGGATAGAAAATCCAAAGTTAGGATTATAGTTGTACTTCATGAGATGTTGATCTTATGTGAATTAAACCAGGTTCTCTTATCAACTTTGTCATAATACAACAAATCATATGTTATGAACAATGAAGAAGCCAGGGAGCGGAAGAATCGGACATAATCTCTATAAAATATATTATGGTTTCAACCTTAAACAATAGAAAAATATATGAGTGTTCAGAGTAAATGGGTAATTCCCGCAGTAATTTATACATTTGAAAATATATAAAAGTTGAATAACAAACCACTTTGATTGATTTAAGCTTAACTGAGTTTTCAGATTTTTTGTCAATTTTCATTAAATGTCTGTTTTTACACAAAGTACCACTGGTGAAGCTTCTTTCACTGTTTCATGTGGTGACTACTATCAATATTTCAATCTATCTTTAGGCTATACAATCACGAACCAAGATTTATTAAATGCCTATGTTTGTGGTTCCAAAGGTTTGTATAACTCTAATGATACCTCTTTTTACACTGAAACCAATACTACCTATACTTTTGATTGTGGTACTAATTCTACAGTTACATTTTCAAAATATAATATCTCTGGTAATGATTTAAATACTGCATTGGATTGTGCCCCAACTAATTCTACAACTTCTACAACTTCTACAAAATCAAGTGGTGCTTCAACTAATACTGTTCCTAATAAACTAGGATTATTTTACAGTGCTTTAGTTTTTGGTGGTTACTTGTTTTCAAGTATTTAGACTGATCAATTAATGAAAAGATATTATGTACCACTTTTCAATTCTCTTTATTTTGTTTTACTATTTTATAGTTAGTGGGTATTTTTCTTTTTTCTTTTCCATTCTTTTTTTTATTAATTTTTTTAATTTTGTTGAATCCCTCAAACGATATCTTTTAATTTCTTTATTACTTGTTATTATGTTTTATTAAAATAATTATAAGCTTTATCTTTCAGTTTCTTCATGAAACTCTTGTAATTTTGTAGTTGAGATGAAGTTTGAAATATAATGCAGATAATAGTATTAAATCAATAAGTATAGAAATAGGAAATTAGAATAAATTTAAAGCGTATATAAAGTATCTAAGTCAAAAAAACAGAAAAATGATAATGCAAAGGAAAATGAGATTAAGGAAAAAATTATCATGAAAGTCATAATAAAACAAAAAAAAAAAAATTAGCTATTGGAATTATGAAGAAAAGAGTTAATTGGCGTTCTAATTATTAGTAATATCTTGATCGATATCATCTTCTGAGAAAGAATCGATGGATCGAGTAGCATCGTCATCTACTTGATTTATATTTTCTTCTGGTGGAGATGGTATAGATTTAGCTTGTTGTGAATTACTATTTTGGTGGTTGTATCTATTTGAATTTGAAGCTCTTTTTGAATTGACATTATAAGAGCTCATTTTTCTATTTGTTTTATGTGTATTTTTTGAGTTTTTTGGGATGGGAATCGAACCTACGGATGGCTTGTGTTGATTATGGAAATTTAGGCAAACAGTGTTGGTATGTATTCCTGCAATATCATTAGACAGTGCAGCAGCTTTATTTGTAATTCTAGCTTTGGACAATCTTCTTGAGATTTCATCAGTGTCTCTACCACCACCACCAAACGAAAAATGTCTGAATATTTTTGAGGAAGTAGTTGCTGCTGGAGCTGGTTGTTGTAATATCGATGATTGTTGTTGTTGTTGTTGATGTTGTTGTTGATGTTTTTGTTGAGATTTAGCATTTCCGATTACTGACTCAATATCATGTTCTTTTCTAGATTTAGATCTAGTAATAACTTTCTTTAGTGCTTCACTTATTTTTTCATTTTCAGGATTATATGGATTGGTTTTATTAAATTCATCTTCATCATTCCTATTGTTATAATCATCATCTTCTTCTTCTTTTTGATATTCAGGGATATATGCAGAAGCAATTGTTCTTTCTCTTTTCAATGGTAGACCCATATCAGCAACTGGGAACACACCCTTTGGTGATCTGATTTTCCTATTGATTCTATGTCTTGTACCATTAGCAGAAACATAGGATTTCATTGTACTTCTTGAGGAAACTTTACTCAATGTAGGATGGAAAGCTTGAATAGAACCATTTATATCAACGTCCGAAGAATCTGACTCTTTTATATTATAATCATTTGTAGAGCTACTATCATTACTACTTGAATTATCAGAAGTACAAGGATTTGCAGTTGGAACTCTAACAACTCTGGAATCCATGTTTAACATTGGTTGTTCATCTCTTTCTTCATAGGCTGGTAATTGCAATTGTTCCATATCTTGTTCAATAACGACTAGATGCAAGTACCAAGGAATCATAATTCCAAAAAATGATCCACCAACCATATTACCTAACGCACCTGGAAGTAAAAGTTTCCAAAAATATGTTCCCCAACCAAATTTACAATTATTGAATATTCCAGCAGGAATCAAAAACATATCAGCAACAACATGTGTGAAACCCATAGCAACAAAAGTGAAAATTGGTAAAAAAATCATACATAGTTTAACATGTAATGGTTTTACCATAATTTGTAAATAAACTGCTAGTGAAACAAAAAAATTACCTGCAACACCTTTAAGAAATGTTTGCATAAATGTAAAAGATTCTTTAGTTTCAGCAATTTGAATTGATCCAGTAATCCAATCTCCTCTTGAAGTGACTCCACTAACATGACAAATTAAATAAACAACAAAAATAGTTGTTGCTAGATTAACCCAAAATGAAATAAACCAACTTATAATCAAGTCCATAATGGTGACAGCTCCTCTCATAACACCAACACTGAAGAACAAAATGTTTGAATTAAATAACTCCATACCCATACTAATAACGTAAAATAAACCAATTGAGTAAACAGCACCTTGTAATAAGTTAACAATACCTTCAAAACCATTATTCATCATACCTTGATTTTGTGCTTGACATAATAAATCTAGCATACCACCAGCACTGAATAACATGGCTCCCATTATAGAGTTGATGACTAAAATTTCCAGTTTTAATCTAGATTTTTTCATGGCGGTAGCTACCACAGCTAAAGCTGCTTCATGGGGCGTAATATAGTAGTTATCATCAACCATACCAAAAAGAGATATATATTGAGAATAATTAGTAGATGTGATGAAAGAAATGTATTAAAAAGATTAATCAAAAAAAAAAAATTGAACTGTGTGTTTTGATTTCTAAATGCGCAAAGATCCGGTTAAAGATTGACAGATATTTTGTTGTTTTAAAAAATGAAATAATTAAATTTGTTTAAGAAAAGCAGTATATCTTAAACATTCTATAATGACAAAAAAATCAAGGTTGCCAAAACCCTCAAACGCCCCCTTTTTAGATGGATTAGAGACTATCAGAATTGTTGTGGATTTTACTCCCTAACGAATCGGAAAACTTGACTTAAAATAGCTAAAGCGAATGTTTTTCCGTTTTAACCGGGCTCGAAAGACCGTTTATGATTGGTTGAATCTGCGGCTGAGCTAGATATGGCGCATGAATATGGCGCATGCGACGAACTGTAATGGAAATGAAAACTAAGTTTTGAGATAAATACATATGCAAAGAAGGAGAAAAAAAGAAAGTAAAGTAAAGTAAAGTAAAGTAAAAATGACAGAACAAAAAGTGAGTGATACAAGTGAGAACTACTTAGTAAATAATTTAACCGGATCAGGTAATATCAATCGTTTTTCTCAAGTGACGAGAGATAACAGCACCGTGAACACCAAATTACAGAAGCAATTCAATGGAAATAAAATTCTTTCATTTTCAATAACATTGAAACTAACAAAACTAACAAATGGCCAAATCATGTAACTGTATTTCAAAGCTTTAAAATAAATACCACTAAAACTAGAGCGTAAATCTAATCTTTCCCAAAGGATATTGTATAAAGTGAAAGTACATTGGAATCCAAGAGCACCAAAAGTTTGATCAATTAAAAACTTACTCAATCCAGTTTGAAAATTGTTAAATAAAAAATCAATCCAAAAACTAGTCATTAAACCATTGACTATACCCCATATATAAAATTTAACATTTCTATTTAAATTGATGATTTTACGATAGTATTGATTTAATGACTGGGCTAATAATGATGTATGACCTCCTAATAAAACAACTGCAATTAATGGATGGTATTTATTAAGTTCATCAAAATAAAGATAGATCAGGTATAACATAAATATTTGCACTAAAATGGAATAACCAAAAAGTTCAAAAGATCTTTCATCAAATTGTAAATGAGATGGAGCATTAGAAGATTGTGAATTTGATAATGATGTTGTTAATTTGGTTGAACTAGATTGTGATACTGGCTGAGATTGTGGTTTAGATTGTGATTGGAGAGTTTTGACAATGAATGTTTGAATCCTAGAGAAATATGATCTATGATCATTGTGAAGTTGCTTTTCCGGATCTTGCATGACAAAAGAGTGATTTCCCTCCTAATTTTGTGAAAAATAAAATAAAGTTGATTGTGGATTGTTGATTGTTGATTATTGATTGTAAATGAGACGAAAACTGTTGAACTATTCAAGAAAAACTGCTACTCAAAAACTCAAAAACTTTCAAACAAATAATGAAGTAAAATGTTCAATTTCAATATTAAACAAATGCCAATTAAATATTAACTTAAATTCTAACTGCAATTAAAGAAAACTCCAAGTTGAAATTCCGATAACCAACTACATGCCCAGATCCACTGAAAACTCGCGTGTCCAATTTTATTTCACTTGGCTATTGTTTCGTCCCCTATTTGAAAGTAATCGACGCGTCGGTGTATAACAATCCGCAGCCGCAGACTACGACAAAATACGTGTCAGTTTTCTGACTGAATTTTGTTGTTTTTGAATGGGGGTAAAATCTTTGAGTTAATTCAACACCTTACTGTTAACTTAAAACTCTTTACGGTCCACACAATCTCACGTCCTGTCATTCCTCATACATCAGCTAGATCATTGATTTACTGATCTTTCTTCATCACATCTTTTTGCAGTTCTCCGTTCTGAAAAGACATCTCATCTCTCCATCTTTTCTTCTTTCTTTCCCCTTTTTCGAATCATCTCTCAAGTTCGTAGTATCTCCATAATCTCTACTCAATTTCAATTTCTATTATGGCTGCTACTGATAAAAATGTAAAATTCAAAGACTTAGTCTCTGATGAAGTCACCGAAGAAGAAGTCAAGGCCAAAATAAAGGAATTAGCTCAAGGAAATGCTTCTACTCTTGCAAATGATATTTCTCCAACAGAGGCTGTGAAAGAAACTGTCAAAACAACAGCAAATACATTGTACAAATTAGAATCAATTTTTGGACCTATAATCTTTACTATATTATCATTTTTTGTTAGAATGTACAAGATTGGTGTTAATAATCACGTTGTTTGGGATGAAGCTCATTTTGGTAAGTTTGGTTCTTACTACTTAAGACATGAATTTTATCATGATGTTCATCCTCCTTTAGGTAAAATGCTAGTTGGACTATCAGGTTACTTAGCTGGCTATAACGGATCTTGGGATTTTCCATCCGGTCAGGAATATCCTGAATATA
The DNA here is from genome assembly GCA_003706315.3 of Ambrosiozyma oregonensis (nom. inval.). Lineage (NCBI taxonomy): Eukaryota > Fungi > Ascomycota > Pichiomycetes > Pichiales > Pichiaceae > Ambrosiozyma > Ambrosiozyma oregonensis (nom. inval.). Next base: position 210,843 of record PPKY03000016.1, read on the forward strand.
TTGATTTCGTTAAAATGAGAATGTTCAATGCCACTTTTGGTGCTTTGATTGTTCCTTTGGCTTATTTTACCATGAAAGAAATTGGATTTAATAGAAAATCCACTTGGTTATTTTCTTTAATGGTTGCTTTAGAGTGTTCATATACTACTTTAGCTAGATTTATCTTATTGGATTCCATGTTATTATTTTTCACCGTTTGTACTTTTTACACCTTTATTAGATACCACAACCAGAATAAGGATGAATCCAATTCATTCTCTAGAAAATGGTGGAAATGGATTTTATTGAATGGTATTTCAATTGGTTGTGTCTGTTCTGTCAAGATGGTAGGTTTGTTTGTTACTTCATTAGTTGGTATTTATACCATGGTTGATTTATGGAACAAATTCGGTCATTTAAAGACCACCATGACTTTCAGAAGATATTTTTGCCACTGGGTTGCTAGAGTTATTGCTTTAGTTATTATTCCATTAACTGTTTTTATGATTTGTTTCAAAGTTCATTTTGACTTATTATTTGGCTCTGGCCCTGGTGATGCTAATATGTCCTCATTATTCCAAGCTAACTTGGTTGGCTCTGAATTAAATTCTGGTCCAAGAGATATAATGACTATTGACTCTTCAGTTACTATTAAGAATCAAGGTTTAACCGGTGGTTTATTACATTCCCATGTCCAAACTTACCCAGATGGCTCACTTCAACAACAGGTCACCACTTACACTCATAAAGATCTTAATAATGACTGGGTTTTTGAATTGACTAGGGAAGATCAAAGAAATTCTTTCAGAGAAACTCATTATGTCGTTGATGGTATGGCAGTTAGAATTATCCACAAATCTACTGGTAGAAATTTACATACACATGAAGTTCCAGGTCATGTTAGTACCGGTGAATGGGAAGTTTCTGGTTATGGTAATTTAACTGTTGGTGATCCAAAAGATAACTGGATTGTTGAAATCGCTGAGCAATCTGGGGATGAAGATAAGTTAAGATTACACCCATTAACTTCCTCTGTTAGATTTAGATCTCAGCAATTAGGCTGTTATTTAGCCACTACTGGTCTTCAATACCCTCAATGGGGTTTCAGACAAGGTGAAGTTGTTTGTGTTAAATCAGCTTTTAGAAGAGATAAGAGAACTTGGTGGAATATTGAAAATCATGAAAACGAAAATTTACCAAATCCACCTGAAGATTTCAAATTACCAAAAACTAGATTCTTAAAAGATTTTATTCAATTGAATATTGCTATGATGGCTACCAACAATGCATTGGTTCCAGACCCAGAAAAACAAGATGATTTATCTTCTCAAGCATGGCAATGGCCAACTTTAAACGCTGGTATCAGACTATGTGGTTGGGGTGATGAAAACATCAAGTATTTCTTAATTGGTTCCCCAGCAAACACTTGGTGTTCCACTTTCACTTTGATTGCTTTTATTTTATTAGTTGGAAGCTACTTAATAAGATGGCAGAGACAAATTAATGATTTCCCAGGCTCTAAAAACGTAGTTGAAAATGAAAAATTCAATTTATTTTTGATGGGTGGTGTCTATCCTTTCTTAGGTTGGTTTTTGCATTTCTTACCATTTTTAATTATGGGTAGAGTTTTATATGTTCATCATTACATGCCAGCTTTGTACTTTGCTATGATTGTTTTCTGTTACATGGTTGACCTGTCTTCCAAAAAGGTTAACAACGCTGCTTTCACATTGATACTTTACGCTTTCTTGTACGCTTTAGTCATTGGTGTGTTTATCTTCATGTCTCCGATTTCATTCGGTATGCCTGGTCCTAGTGACGATTACAAGTACTTGAACTTGTTGAGCACCTGGAGAATTTCGAACCCAGAACAGTAAATAAAAATTTATGAGTCTCATCCATCTTTATATCCCAAATTTTGTTTACTCTTTCTTTTTATTTTATTTATAGTATTTTACTTGTAGTTCCGTTTGTGTTTCTGTTATTATTTCTGTTGATACAAAAAGTTCCCAAATATAGTCAAAAAGTAAAATCGAATTAACTAACGGGCGTCTGCCAATAAAGAAGTCGGGCGCGCAAATGTGATGTCTTGATATTTTAATTGCCTTCAACCAACTCAACTTAAAGTCAGTCGACTCAAACCCATTCTAATAGAAATTTCAGAGGAACTTTGAACCAAATACTCTAGTTTCAAAATCATGATGAGTTCCAATGACCTCCTGGAGCAGTCAATAAGACCGTACAAGAACAAATCAGAGTTTGATCTGCACTACCCCATCTCTTACAAACCTACAATTGGTATTGTGGATAACACTACAAATCAATCAATTTCTCTGGCTTTACCTTTTATCCAACAATCTAACAAAAATCTAGGCTCTTCTACAAGGTCAGGTAGCAATACATTCTTATCAAGTCATGGAACAAGAAGAATGATGAAACCTTTAGTTAGAAGTGGAACGGCTGGTTCAACTTATAAAAAAAACATTTATTCAGATTTAGAATTCAAAGAATATTTTGATTGGCATAATCTGAAACAATTATTAGTCTCACTAGTTCAATCATTTACGAAAAATTATTTTAAATTATTAATCAGTCAGCCTTTTGAAATTTCAAAGATTATTCAACAAGTTGGATCATTTAAAAAGTCTGAAATAGCTGGAAGTAAAGATGATAATATCACTAATACCAAACAAAAGCTGACAAGATATGGTTATGAAGATGAAGAAGATTCAGAAGATGATGATAGTAGATATTTTGCAAGAGCTGATGAAACTCCTACTAGATCAACACATGGTAAAACCAAGTCCAAATCCACCCCAGTTTCTGGCAGATCATTGTCATTTTCTTTAACTAATACTCCAACCAAAAATACAACTGCCTTACAAATAATTCCAGTTTCACTGAATACTTTGGATGTGATATCTGCTTTGATATCAAAGGAAGGCCCAAGAGGTATTTTAAAGGCTATTAATACTTCATTTTTCATGAACACTCTTCAATATACTATTGAATCTTGGATTTCTGGATTTTTGGCTGGAGCCTTAGGCATTCCCGATCCATTGTTTGTCGACTTTATACATTCACCAAATGTAAATTTTAGTTTGACCTTGAGTGTGATCAGTAATGTGTTAACAAGCTTGCTTTTATCTGCTGTTTCACTTATTAGAATGAAATTTATAATTACAAACTCAGGAAGAGGTAGTAGATCATTAAGAGAAATAATTCAAAATGTCCCTAAATTTTTCATTTTCACGCCACCTCAAGATTTAATTGTTCCAAATATTACTACAAATCTAATCAAATCATTATCTGAACATTACCCTGAATATTTGTTAACTGCATCTTTACAAATCAACAAGTATAACTCTCCAGTAATTTATAACTCATTACTTCTGATTTTGAAAATTTGTGGTTTATTCGTGAAATTACCTTTCGAGACCTTATATAATAGAGCACAAGTGAATTATTTATTGACTTGTAAAGAATTACCGGATGTTATGAGAATTTCACCAAATGATTTAAGTGTTAGATTCGGTGGATACTATGGATACTTATCAACTCTATACTATATTGTTGCGGGAACAAGACCTGTAAATTATGGAGGTGTTAACTCAATTGATTCGAATATTGTTTTAGAAGATAGTGATGAAGACGAGTTAAACCAGGGCTGGGAAGGTATTTTTAGAGGTTGGAATATTGGATTAGTTAGATTATGTTCTAAATTTACTTTGAAATTGCTGAGTTCTCAAGAAAGTAATGGAATTTTAATTGAAGAGCAATTTTAAGTTGAATATCCAGCCATTAATTTATGATTGCATGGCATTCTTGGCTTAGTTGTTTGAGTTATTCTTTTGTATATATTTCCAGTCCAAGTCTTGTTTACTTTATTATATTTTAGCTTGTAAGTTGTTTATTACTTTTTTTATTTGGTGAATTTTTAAGGTGTTCTTTTTATTTTACTTTTGTACATTTTCTTACGTTTAATATTATTTTGTTGTCTTTGAGTCGATATGAGATGTTCTTTTTTCGATAAAAAAAGTGGTCTTTAAAGTAATATACATAAGTAGTAATACAAACTAGTGAGTGGGAGGTAAGTAAATCAAATTCAAGAAGTCTCGTTATTAATCATTTCAATGTTACCTTCATTCAATAATTTTCCTTTTTCAATTAACATTTCTCCTAATTTAAGTAAAACATCGCCATCTTTTATATTAGGTTTTGATTTCTTTGTCTCTTCATCTTCTGAGTCAGTTTCATCCTCACTTTTCTCTTTTTTAATCTGATTATCACTCTCATCATTTCCTGCAAACAATTTGCCACTTTCCCAATCCAAAACAATTTGATTGAGACTAGTAGTTAAATGATTTGTAACGTAACGATTTAAAAAAATTCTAACTTCTGATCCATCAACAATTTCATAAGTTGGTCTGTTTGATTTAGCATGAGCCACTGGATGATTGTTTTGGTTGTTTCCATGACGATTATGATTATTTGCTGGATTGGATCTTGCTTGTGAATCACCTGAAATAGGAGTAGATTCTTTTGATTTTATTATAGGTGCTGTTGTGCTTGTAGTTAATGGAATTGGTTGGGGTGTTGGAGATTCTGTCTTTTGTTTTTTAGTAAGTTGCTGAAATAATCCTGGTTCTGGTGATTCTGTTCTAGTATTTTCTATCGATGGAGTATTCTCTTTTGGCAAGACCTGCTTCAATTCTTCTGTTTGCTCTTCTGGTTCATCTAACTTATGCTTTAATGATGTTGTTGGTGGATCTAAAGTTGGTGTTAAGTCATCGTCTTGTTTAGGCGATCCATCAGGTGTGACAATATGATCTTCTTTTTCGGTACTGATATCTGACTCATTTATATCCATTTCCTGTTCTTCAACTGAAATTTGATTGTTCGGTTCTATTGAAATTATGAATGATGAAGAGTAACTGAAAGTTTTGAAAAATGAAAATGAGCGACGCGGTCTTTATTCCTTTTTTCTGAATCTACTGTTAAACCCAAGCTCCAGGTTTATAAAAGGATAGTATTAGAATATTAATAAAAGAGCGATCTAATTGGTACAAAATAGATAAGATACAGGTAAAAGGTCAAAGAAAAACAAAAAGCAAAAAAAGCAGGAAAAGTAAATTAAAAAAGTTAACAAAACATGTTGAATTTAAAAGAAGTAAACATAACACCCCAAAATAAAAGTAATTGTGGTAATACTGGAAACCCAGTCAACATCAAAATAGGACCAAGTACAACAATTCAAGACAGCAGTTTTCCTTTCAATTCCGATCTCATATCCTTCCAGAGATATCCTATTTCTTTGTGTTTCTTGAAACTATCCATAACTTTCACAACCGTTATATCATCTAGCTTTGGGCTAGTTTCCACTATACTATATCCTTCAGGGTCCATCACAAAATAAACTTCTTTACTGAAATCATCAGGGTCAACATTTTTGAATATAAAGCTTATAAGATTATTAGAATTTCCCGTTTCTATTCTCAGCCCAAGTAGCTGTTCAAATTGATAATTCTTATCATCTATTAGATTAGTCTGATTTGCTATAAATTCACGTTGTTCCTTAACTTCTTGCATAGTATCATCTATTTTTATGTTCATATTCTTTATCTCTTTTTCAAATTTATCTTTCTGTTTCATAATCTCGTCCTGTTGTAAGGAATATTCTTTCACTTCTAAAGAAGAATTATCACGTCTATTGACTTCATCATTTATCTTTTCTACTAATTCTTTTTGAGCTGAATTCAATCTGTTTATCTTTTCTTGCAACTCTCTTTCTTGGTTCGACGTCTGTGTTAACGCTTGCTCGTATTCTCTTTTTTTAGTGATGATCTTACCATGCACAATGGCTAGGTACTCTTCTATCTTGGTTTGAAGGTCACCTACTTGTAATTTCATAGCCTCAAACTTGGACATGGCATCTTGTAAACTCTGTGACATGGTGTTTATCCTAATGTTTCTTGTTTTTTAAATAGGTATTTATTGTTTTGTTTTGAATGTTTTGAATGTTTTGAATGTTTTGAGTTATGAGTTGTGCGCGTGCCAATTTGACTTGCTTTTGTGTGATAAAAAGACTAAATCCTTCGTTTTCTTTTGTGGGGATGGTGTTAAATGGAAGTCTTCATTGTATTGGAATGTTTAGACTATTTTAGACTTAATGTTTTATTGGTTTATTCGTTTACTCTTTTTTATGATATAACTATGCTTTTCATACTCTCAATAAAATCAATAGATCAAATACTGGTTTTTTCTATCCCTCTGAAAACCTCTCTCCTTTATTTATTTCGTGGACTTGAAATTCTTTTATTAGGATATTATGTTCTATATGTAATTGATTTTTTTTTATATAAACCAAAGAAAATAAAAAACATTCCATCAGTGTTTTCATTTTGGCCAATTTGGGGTAACCTTTCTATACTTTACCCTTATGCTATCAACTTTAAAGATTCTCCTTGCTTAAAGTTGGAACAATTATCCAAAAAATATGGTCCAGTGTACCAAATTAGATTGGGATATAAGAGAGTTATTGTTGCCAATTCATTTGAAGCAATAACCAAATTGTATTGCTCTGCAGCTACCAAATGTAATAATTCAAGACCAACCTCACATACTTTCCATACTATTCTTTCAAGGTCTGGAGTTTACACTGTTGGAACTACTCCGTTTGGTGAATCCTATATCAAATCAAGAAAATTCCTGGCTACTCAGTTATTAAATGGAGCTGGTAGTAGAATATACAATTCTAATGTAATTGATGAAGAAGTTAATAAAATGATTTCTAGGATTTGGAGGACTAGAGATAAAAAAACCAACCATGTTAAATTGGATTTAACTAAAGAAGCTCAATATTTTCATTTAGCTGTCGCCTTAAGTTTGACCTATGGATATTGTATTGATTACACAAAGGAGTCTGAAATAATACAAGCCAATGAAATTATTTACGTTGAAAATTACATTACAAAAATTAGATCACATATTCAAAATATTCAAGATTACCTACCATCTTTAGTTAGACATTTCATTAATATAATTTCAAGAAAAAACAAAATTTCAAAACTTTTATATATCAGAAGAGAGAAATATTTATCAAATTATTCTAAATATACTCATATGAATTTGAACTCCAACGATACTTCTTTGAAAAAAAGTTTAATGTACTACTATTATACCGAGGGATACAAATCACTAACAGAACACGAAATTGGAAGCGTTTGCTTAACCATGATAAGCGCTGGATTGGATAATACACCATTGAATTTTCAATATTTAATGTTACAGTTAAGCCAATCTCCTCATATTGCTTCTAAAGCATATAAGGCATTATTGAAGACTTACGGGAAAGATCCACGTAGAGCATGGTACGAATGTCATATCGAGATCAAATGTGTCTACATAGTTGCTATTATAAAAGAAACTTTACGATTGTTTACTGTTCTACCAATGTCATTACCTAGAGAATTGACTAAAGATCTAGTCTATGAAAATGCTTCTTTACATAAAGGTACAACTATTTTCATGAATTGTTGGGCAGGTAATCATGATGAAGAGAAATTTGTTAAGCCATTGGAATTTGTTCCTGAACGATTTTTAGATCTAAATGATGAAACTAAGTTAGATGATACCATAAGACATTTATCGTTTGGAACTGGATCAAGAATGTGCTTGGGAAATAACTTGGCTTTTAAAGAATTGTATGTTTTAACCTGTAAGTTCCTATTAATGTTTGATCCTGTAATAGAAAAGAAGAAATATCAGCATATTAAAAGCTTAAATTTGAATCCATTGGAGATGAATAAATTTCCTGAATCTATAGCCATCGAGCCTAGAGAAACTTTGATAGAGATGAAGTTGAGAGATTCCGAGTTGCTGAAAACAGTTGCTGAAAACAGTTGCTGAAAACAATTTATGAGGCGTTTTTTTTGATAATAAATAGAACTTTATATATCCCAGTTTCAAGACTTCACCTAGATCACCAAATTAAGGGTTATCAGATTAATCGTAAATCCGGCCAATTTGACCTGGAAAACCCCGAGTTTTCCCGAGACGAGCAAATTGTTCTAAGCTATCACTTACAACAAACATCCCGATATCAATCCCCGTATCTTCTATATAAACACACCTGTTTTCCCCTTTTAAGGCCTCTCAAAATATATAAGAACAGCATCTTATATACAAATATAATTTATTAAGATGGACCACTCAAAAATGCAACACACAAACATGGATATGCCAGATATGCCAGACCATGGTGGAATGAAAATGTGTAATATGAAGATGATTTTGAATGCTGACTATGAGAATATATGTATTTTAACAGACAAATGGATGGCTGAAACAAAGTTACAATTGGCTTTGAGTTTAATTGTTATTGTCATTTTTACTGCCTTGTATGAATTAACAAAAAGATGGTCAAATTCATTAGAATGCCGCTATTCCAATCTGAAATCAGGCATTACTAGTTCTGCTGTCACTGCAAGTCAGTTAAAGAAATTAAAAATTAAAGTTGTACTAGCTTACTCTTTCACTGTTCTTTACTCTTTTATGATCATGTTGTTGTTTATGTCTTTCAATTGGTGGATCATGGGTGCTGTTACTATCGGTGCTGGCATTGGTAAACTATTCTTTGAACTTGATAGCGATCCATTCATGAAATCAACTACTTTAGCATGCCATTAAAATGTCTGGTATCACTTTGCTTTTATTTAGTTTTTATTTCATTTCATTTTTTTCTTTTGTATTTGGTCTTTTGTTTTTGTTTATGTTTATGTTTATGAATAATCCCTTATTAATTTTTAAGTTTAAGTTACTGTAATATATCAAATTCTTTTAATATAAGTACAAAAAACGCAATTGAAATAAGTAGAAGCAAAAAAAAAAAAGAGTATACGCCTTTAAGAACTTTTGATGAGTTTTAAACAAATATAGTCCAATCATTATTAATGGAAACAGTTGGATTTCTGATTATATGCGATTTATTATCTTTGATAACTTCAGAAATCCAAGTTTCTCCATTTTGTTGAACCTCAACAGTTTCGGTCAGTTTATCATACCCAATAACTATGATTCTTTCAACTTTCACTTTACTCAATTGACTTGTAAATGACTTTGTTTTATCTCCATCAATTAATTTGGATGCTAATTTACCATCTTTAAAGGTAAACTTTAAATGAATGAAGTCACCATTATTCATAGCATTAAAGGTTTCACCATCATCAATGTATAATTCACCTTCAGCTTCATTGTTACTATCAACGGTTAAATATAAAGTGTATGGATCAAACTTCATTAGTTTGGATGATCTTCTATATCTTTGCTTGGATGGAATGATAGAACCTGACTTGATCAAGATTGGAATTTTGTCTAATGGTGTTGCAAAATTGTGATATCCAGTGCCTTGATAACTAGTAAAATCATTGAAATCATAATAAGTTTCACCATCTGGTAGATACACATGAATTTCTTTCTGATTTGCTTCAGTGACTGGTTTGATTAGTAATGATTCACCAAAGAAAAATTGATCGTCAATTTCATAGGTAGCTTGATTTTCGGGATATAAATAAAATAATGGAGTCATAATAGGAGAACCTTTGACTGAACTTTTATAAAATTCAGTGTACAACAATGGCAATAATTTATATCTTAACTTAATAGAATCTCTCATGATATCTGTGTACTCACCACCAGCAATATATGGTTCATGTCTTCTAGAATCAATATGAGCATGTCCTCTAAAAAATGGGTAAAATATACCAGCTTGATACCATCTGACCATCAATTCATTGTCTGGATTACCAAAAAAGCCAGCAACATCAGCTCCAGAAAATTGAAATCCAACTATATTCAATGTTAAAACCATTGGAATTGATTCTCTTAAATATTCCCATTTAGCCATGTTATCACCAGTCCACATTGCTGCTGTTCTTTGAGATCCTGAAAAAAATGAACGTGTCAAAATAAAAGGTCTTAAATTTGGATTTCTAGCAAGCAATGAATTATATGTGGATTCATGTAGTGACAAACCAAGTAAATTATGGATGGATCTATGTTCCCAGTCACCAAAATGAATTAGATCTTTTGGAGCAGTGGTTTCAGGACCATTGAAAACAGATGGTTCATTCATATCATTCCACAAATGTAAATTGGTAGACTCACCCATGAATCTAGATCCATTTGTGAATTGTTGATCCCAATATTCTTGAGAAGCTGGATTTAAAGTATCAATCCAAACTGATTCTCCAGGCCAACAATGACCATGGAATGTTCCCTTATTATCTGAGTTCTTGATACCAATGCCTAAATTTTCAATATTTTGTGAAACATCATACCCTGTTTTAATATGTGGGTCAATAATTGCAACCAATGATCTTCCAGTGTCATCCAATTTAGATAGCATCCTGTCTGGATCAGGAAAGGCTTTAGAATCCCATGTGAAATACTTTTTCTCATCAGTATATTCAATATCTAACCACAGAGTATCAAACGGAATCAAATTTTCGTCAAATTTGGCTGTAACTCCTAACACATCTTCTTCATCATTATAATTCCATCTGGATTGATGGTATCCCAATGAAAATAGATTTGGTAATGAAGGGAAACCAGTGAGAGAACCATAAGACTGTGACAATTCATACGGAGAATTTTTAGTAAATAATATTACATCTAAAATACCGTTTTCTGACATCCAATGAGTTTGTACTTTATTTGGTTCTACTTTTTGGGTTTCAACTTTCTTTTCGTCAATTTCCGTTTCATGAACTTTCTTGATATCAATGTATGTATCGGCAGAGTTTACCCAAAACACACCTGAGCTGTGATCAGCATCAACAGATATCATAAATGGAATAGATCCATACATCGGAGATCTACTTTGAGTCAAATATTCAAAAATATCAACGTTGAAAAGTCTGTATGGTTCTTCATCAGTAGTATCTTTCAAAGATAAGGAGTCTGCATGTTCCGGAATACCAAAAACATTCAATGTATTAAGGAAAGTAAAATCCAATGCCACAGATTCTGGACCTAATGGTAATTTATCACTTTTAGAATCTTTAAAGTTATCGGAGTATGCATTGAAAGTAGATTCTTCAGGAGAAATATGAATTGAGTTTTCTGCATCTTCATCTGATTTTGACCTGAAATGTTCTAAATTGAGCAAATTTCTGTCATTGACAATTAAAGTTGGTTTTCCTTTAAAAAATAATGTTAACTTAAACGGGTATAAATCAATTTTGGTTTCGTAATAGTCGCCCCAATTCAAAGTTAAATCTTCATTACTCAAATGATGAGTGAAAGGTATGAGTTCTGGCTCTTTAACAAAAGCCCACTTCCCAGCTTCATTATATCTCTGTCGTGTCACAATATTCTGATTGGAATTTCTATCAATTTCATCAATTTGAAATCTCAAGTTGTTATCTGTTAGCACCGAGACACGTAGACTTAAATCAACATGAGATCCATCATTCAAGGTTTTTAATAATTTGGCATTAACAATACCTTCCGAGTCTTTAATAGAGAGAGAGGAAATGTCAATTGAGTATTTTGATCCATAATCCAAACCTTGCTTGGAGACTTCTTCCGCAAAATGTCTATTTCTATTGCAAAAGCCTGATTGATCACATTTTTTGAATAAGTAGTCTTTCACCCCCTCCGACTGCAATGGAAAGAGGCATATTAGAAAACCTAATAAAACTAAATTTTGAATAAATAGAACCATTATGGACTTCTAGATATCGAACAAAGAATTTATTTTGATGTGAAGTATTCATTGTATTCATTGTTAGCTTGAATACATGAGAGTAGTCTCAAGATAGAGTCAGTTTATGGTGCAGAGATGTGTAAACAGACCATCGTATCAACTACAAATACCGTTTTATTATTATACATGAATAAAGGTGGATTTCAGTTTGAAATTGAAGTTAAATAGTTTGAAGTTGTAATACAAAAAAATAAGAAGGCAGAAAATAATAAAAATAATTACAGAAGGTATATTTTTTTCAAGAGTTAAATAGGAAAGTTTAAACTTGATTTATAATGGAAGAACGGAGAATACTTCTTTCTTGAAGTACCTTTTCAAAAATAAATAATATACAAAAAATAAAAAAGAAATAAAAAATAGTTTAAAGTGAATAATTTGCCAATATCTAAGTTTTCTTGGTTCTTCTTCTGACTCTACTAGCAATGGATCCAGGATCACCAGCATTTTCATTGATTAATTTCATGATATCTTTCTGATAAATTTCATCGTTATTAATCAAAGCTTTGTTCACCTTAACAGTCTTGATTTCAACACCCCTTAGTAAAAGGTTCGATGCAATTTCTAGTAACAAAACGAATAGAGACGATAATATGGCGACACAATAGTTTGAGATAGTTAAGCCAATATCTAACCAAGAACCCTCAGTTCTAACCAAGTAGAAGAAATTCAATGATAATACATCCGATAGGGAAATTAATAATGTGCTCAAACTGAAAGGTTTTAGATGTAATTTCAAGTTCATCAATCCCAAACCGATGGAAAGTAAAACATATGGAATGATTAACTTCAACATCAATAAGGCACCCATTGGGAAAGGGTCAAAAATTGGCAATAGCCTATAAACTGAATCTAAAGAAAATGATGAAATTGAAGAGATGTTACCAGTACCAAAAAATGCAATTTGAACATTGAAAAAACCAATGATTGCAACTCTTAGTAATTGTAACCATTTTTTGGAACTGCTTATTAATAAAGATTCAATTTCAATCCATTGATAAATGTAAACTGCATAGAACAAGTAGAAAAAAGTTTCAAATGAAATAGTTAAGATTAAGAATGCAGGAGCAAACGTTAAAAAAAGAATCAAGTATCGCACTATAAAAGTAGGATTAGAGTTCAAAGAATGTAGGAGAGGTAGAACAATTAAAGAAACTGGAATATTAATCCATCCTAAAATCTGTGCATCTTTTGGTAAACCATCTCTTGCTTGTAATGAAATAACTGCCCTAGTAGTGGAAAAAATAGCCAAACCAACTAATCCAATTTGAGTAACAATTAAATATTTTGTATAGTTTGATAATTGAACATTTCTAGAGATATAAGCAAATGCTACAGATGCTGTTAGAATGAGGAGCAATCCTGATGTGACGATCAAAGTCAAACTTTCAGTTTTGACAGGATTTTGAATTGGAAAATAAGTTAGTAATAGACAGTTGATAATCCATGGAATGATAGTTGTAATTTTGAATTCTGTAAACGAAATCAATAATGGATAGAACGCAACAAAGATATAAATAACCGAAAACATTTCTCTATGAGTAAAACCATACGTAACAGCTTCAAAAAAAACGAAGGTGGACACCAAAATCAAAGAAATAGTGAAAGCACTCAAACCCTTAAAGAATTGCGCTAGGCCGGAAAAAAGTTCAGAGTTCAAAGTCGTAATTTGTTGCCAAAAGAAAATTGGGAAAGCCAAGTACATATAATAAATAACTGGAGATTTTTTGTAAAATAGAGTGTAAGCTAAGACTGAGGTGACAGAAGCAAAGAAAATATAATTGAAGATACTACTTGATTCCTCAGATGTAGACTTCAAGATGAACAACTGCAAGAAAATAATAAAAGAGTAAACAATCCAACCAACAAAACCCATAGTAACAATGGTTCTTAGTAACAACCAGTTATATTTTTGTAGATAATCTAAACCTTCCAAGGTGGTCGAACTAAATTCTTCAATCAATTCGATAGTTTCAGCTTCTTTGGAAATATCACCATTTTCAACGAAACTTATCAAATGTCCAATTTCATTTTTATATTCATCAATTGACTTATCTTCAAACTTTGGAAATCCAACAAATTTGAATTGTGAATCTTTAACTTCATCTAATTTAACTAAATATTGTTCTAATATACTTAAAGAATTTAAGTATAAACCATTAATCTTATCACTTTCAGAAGCATCAATGAATTCCATTGGTAATTCACCCACAGAATTTGAAGGATAGTTTAAACCAACCAAATAAGACATCAAAGATGCAATATCAGCCTGCTTAACATCGTGTCTTTTGATATGATCTAAATTCCATCCTTTCATTTCTTCACTTTCAATTTTTAAATATTCATTTTCAGATGGATCAACTATAACAGGTTTTTTGATACCAGCTCCCCAACAGATTAAGGGTGTTCTTGTATTATCTGGATGACCATCACCGTGAGATCCAAAGTCACTCATACCATGATCAGCATTAAAAACAAAAGCAGTATCTTCATCACCGAAGAACTTATTAACAAATGGAACCAATTTAGCTATTTGAGCATCAGTATACTTGATATTATCATAGTATTCAGCAGAGTAAGGTCTATAAGAGTGTCCGGAAGTGTCAGTACCTAGTAAATGTAAAAAGAAAACATTACCTTCTTGCCTAATTTGGGTATCCAAAGAGAAGTTGGAAGTTGCATTTTCAAATAAAGAGTAAACGTGATCAAAAACAAACTTATCCAATGCAATCGAAGAACTTGAAAAGTCCTCAAATTCATGGCCATACATCCATGTATCAATTTTAGTTTTATCCAATGCACCAGCTGCAAACATAGGTAGAATATCAGGGGAACCAAAAGAATATGTATGGGTAGATTGATTTAAAACAGAATCGAAATCGACTGGGTTTTCTTTCCAACCTTTCGTAACAGCAGAGACATCCTCATAAAATCCAGCAATCATAGCAACGTGTCCAGGTCTTGATTCGGTAGGCATTCTAGTATGAGAAACACCATAAGTCCCTTTCTCTAAAATGATTGATCTTAAATAAGGAGCTAAATATTCTTCTTTTTGAGTACCTGGATGTAAAGTCAATCCTAAAGTTTTATCAGCCCTTTGACCATCACCAACAATCAAAAATAAACGTTTAGCAGGAGGTTTGGAGGTCGATTGATGTTGCTTCATTCCATGAACCAAAGGGGACACGAAATAAATATCGAAAATGGACCATAAATATAGGAGATGGAAGAGCACACCTACAACCAAAAGGATAAATCTCTTATTCGTCAATATTCCTATCATTTTAGATATATCAATATTATTTGAATTGAATTTCAAAGATTCAGATGAGTTCACTAGAAGTAAAGCAACATAAATGAAATGGTCAGACACGTAACAGTGTTTATTTTCAAAATAGCCAATTCTCCAGAGTCGCAAGTGCGCATTGTGACACAGTATCGACTTATCGACTTATCGACGTATCGACGTATCGACCCTTCTCCTCAATTTATGCTTACGTAACTTCTCAACAATTTCACATGGAGTGATATGGCTCTCTATAAAACTGGAGATGTTTTCTCGTTTCCAGCTATTTGCCATACAAAGTTGAACTATAATAGTTTACAATTAACAAGAAACAAGATGCCATCTGCTTTATTTGAAGAAAAAGTATGCTAATCTAGTGTTTCAATTAAGTTACACATCAATTGTATTAATATCATCATACTAACTGCAATCTATTTTTTTATTTTATTTTATTAAAATAGGCCAAAGCTGTTCAAGCCCTCCCAAAAAAACCAACTGATGATGAATTATTAAAGTTATATGGTTTATTCAAACAAACCACTGTTGGTGATAACACCACTCAAAAACCAGGTGTTTTTGACTTCAAAGGCAAATATAAGTGGGAAGCTTGGGAAGAAAACCAAGGTAAATCTCAAGAAGAAGCTGAACAAGAATATATTGAATTAGTCAACGAATTAATTTCTAAATATTCCGCTTAAGCTACAAGTATATAACTTCCAGAATGTTATAGTTCTAAATTATTCTTCTGCTTTACTAAATTTATCTTTAAATTTATTTTATGTTTTTAACTTTCTTATTTTATTAACTTCTTTTACCTTAATGAGAAATATGACTGATCAATTACAATTATTATTGTAAATATTAAAGAATAGAGAATAGAGAATAGAGTCTATTTTTCTTTATTACCATGATTTTTGTGTAACAACTTATCTTGAATTCTACCGCAGTAATCAACTGCAATTAAAAATGGAATCAAGAAAGTTGGCATATAAACACCAATCAAATTATGAATCTCCTTATTATTTAATCCATTATCACTACCATTGAGCCAAATATAAACTAGACAGATTAAAGTAGTGAAACTAGCATTCAATCCATAGATGACAACAGGTAACCATAATTTAACACCAAAAAATCCATTTTTCAAGTAATTTAAGACCAAAATTATGAATAAAGGCAATTGAAACACCAACTCAATAAAAACAAAAGTTTTCATCCACAATTCAGGGCCTATTGCCAAAAAATCATTGTTCTGAGAAATATGATATTCCAGAAGCATAGATTGAAAAGATGTCACTGGTGGAATAATAAATGATGAATCAATTAAGATTGTTATTGGGATGTGAATCAAAAAATAATAAAAGTAAAATTTATCTAGTTTTTGTTGTAGGATTGACATGACTTTGTTGAATTTATGCCAGCTATTTGTTATTTAAATATATACTGTAGTTGTGAGTTGTAGTGTCTTGATGAAGTTCTTCTAGTTTTTTCGCGTTTTCGCTTCCGATAAACAAAGAGACGATCGGGCTCTAAGTTTCTCTTTAATTGAGAGAAGCTTTAGTCTAAACATCATACTCATATTACAAACCTCATATTTTAGAATATCATTCAAGCATAAATATAATAACAATAATAACAATAAAAACAATAATAACAATAAAAACAATAAAAGAACATGGAAACAAGAACTTTAAGTTTTCAGAACGAAAATAACAGAGTTAGACAGGAGCGGTAAATCCATTAGAAGCAAACAAATTTTGACCAGTCATCCAATGACCGTCTTTAGCCAAAAATTTAATGATCGGAACAATATCAGTTATTTCAGTTAATCTATTGGCTGCACTTTGAGTCTTAAAGAATTCAACTCTTTGCTCATTTTCTTGACCATACAAGAATGGAGTATCCATTGGACCAGGAGAAACACAATTGTATGAGATTCTTTTTTTATCCTCCTTGGATAAAGCCTTAACCATATTATGAACCCCAGCCTTTGAAGCTTGATAAGTTGAGTAACCATCAGTATAAGCAGCTAATAATGATGTAGTAAGCATAATGACAGATCCGTCTTCAGCAACTTTATTGGCAGCAGCTCTTAAGAAAAAGAAAGCGGCTCTAGTATTAATTGAAAACATCTTATCAAACTCTTCAGTTGTAGTTTCACTCAATGGTTTTCTTAAAACCATACCAACATTGTTAATTGCAATATTAACTTTTCCTAATTCAGCAATAGCAATATCGAATAAACTTTCTGTTGCTTTTTCTGTAGATAAATCACCTTGAAAGCCAATAACTTTAACCTTGTATTTAGATTCTAAATCTTGTATCAACTTATCCGTTTCATCTTTACCTGAAGATGAATGATAATGTAACACTAAGTTACAACCTTCTTTAGCAAGAGTAATGGCAGTTTCTTTACCTAAGTTTTTGTTACCGCCAGTAATAATAGCAACTTTTCCGGACAAAGACATAATTGGTTCGAGTTGATTTAAAGAAATAATTTTATTGAGATGTTAATTAATTGTTAAAGTTAGTTTAATGATACTAAAATAAAACTAAAGTGGAATCGAAATTGATATTTATATGTTTAAGTCCAACTCTTATAAACCATATTAACTCCAGAGCGAGTCGTGCACCGGAAAATTGATTAAACTTAACTCCTAGAAAAAAGTAATTCCTGGAGTTTCCTTCCTTCATTTTCTTGATAGATACATAACTCCAATAGCTATTAATAAAGTACAATAATAATTAATTAGTTTTGTAAATAGCAGGTAAAAAAATATGAAAGAAGAAAGCACAAATTCTTAGACAAAAATACATTTAACGACAAAGTGAATGTCAAATAATACAAAAGATAAATAAAAAGAATCAGTAAACAAATATTCCAATCATTCATCATTAGATGGCCCAAACAAAGCCTCCTTTCTTTTAGTAACGCTTTCTAAACCATGCAATTTTAATAATTTTTGAGAATTGGAGTCATTTTTTAACATAGTGTCATGCTTATCGGTCCAAAAACCTGGGAATTCCTCCAGAATCAATTCACCTGTTCTGATATAATTTAAAATAGCATCTAAGAAAACATTTAAGTGTCCACAAGAACAATCAAACCAATAACCTAACCATCTCATTGAAATACCCGTACATTCGTTAACTGTTTTAAATAAATCATAGGTTGTTGTGAATGTTGAACCAAATTTGTTTAAAATTTCAGTAACTTCCCTGGATCTTTCTTCAACAATATTTGGATCAATTGGTCTATTTTTAATTGGATGCGGCTCTAATTTAACTAGAGCTTCATATGGAATTAAGGTCTCTGGATCTAAAATATTTTCCAGATCCATATTCAATGCTTTAATCTCATCTTCATTTGCATCCATGAATAAATTAGCACCTGCCGAAACATCATCTTTACTTTTATCTTGCTTATCTTTATCTTGTTTATCAACGACATCTTCTTCCTTACGTTCCACTGAAACTCTTGCTAATTCCTGAATTCTCACCAAGTTAGTAGCATCAACAGGTAGACTTAAATCTTTATCAGAAGATGAAATAGCTCTTTGTCTCTTTGATTTTCTTTCTGTACCCTTTCCACTGCCATTTCTAACTCTCGAACTTAAATTTTTCATTGGTAAAGGATCTTCACCATTAGATTTACAGGCATCGTAATAATTAATATATTCTTGTAAACCATATCTTGAGGCAAATTTTCTATATCTATCTCTCCATGACATTGCTGTATGTCTTGGATTCTTTTCAACTAAAGAAGCAAATACCGATTCAGGGACGGAAGTATTATCCATTTTTCTTTTTCTTTGATAATCTGTCACATTCTCTTTAAAATGCAAAACTTGTTTACATAAAGAATAATCTTCTTCCGAAGTGTATTGTGATTTAATTAAACTTGGTAGTTCTTTAATCTTAATTGGATTACCATTTTCATCAATTCTGGGTTGGTTTGTCTTTGGATCAATATCATAAACCCAATCTAATTTATCAGCTAAAATTTTTCTGAATCTGAATCTAATAGAATTACCAGTATGACCTGATAAAACGGGTAAATCTGCAATTTTTGCAAAAAAACTGTGAGTTGATCTTAAATTTGGATTTCTTCTAACTAATTCTAAAATTGCACTATCTTCAATATCATTGAATTTTGCAGATTTCTTCTTTGGAACTGAATTAGTAGATGGCGCTAATGGTGTACCGTCAATTGTGTCAGTTGAAGGTGGGGGTGGTAAATCATTTTCTATTGTTTCTGCTGCCTTTTCATCAGCCAAAGTATGGGCATAGGCACCATAATCAATGGCTAAACTAGCTGGTATTTGAGAATTTTTCTTGATTTTAAAACTTTCTAAATTTGGCTCCATATTGCCTTTTTGAGCGGAATAAACATAATTATAAGAATAAACATCATATCCAATATCATTTGGTAAAGCAGTAGTTGGTTTTGCTAAAGCAATAGACGTATCAGTTTTATAATCAACGATTTTACCACCTAAATTTTCAATAATTGTATCAATTTCATCCTCTTTAGTATTCGATTTATTAACAATATAAAACTCTTTATTTTTCAAACTAACATTAGGCTTTTCTTCTGAAGTATTAGAAGAAGTACCTAAAACCTGCTTCAGATGTTCTTCAACAGCCAGCACAGCATCTGCAGCTTCATTATCAGAATGGGTTGAAGTTGAAGGATTAACACCTAATTTTGATAATTCTTCATCAATAACAGAATCAGGAATTTCTATTTGTTGTGAATCTTTGGAAGCGGATCCTGATTTAACAACCTCATCTATATCATGCTGATGATGGTGATGGTGTTGTTGTTCTTGCTGCTGTTGTTTCTTTTGTTCCAAGTCATCAATTGAAGCTTGAATGTCTTTTGAAAGAAGGTGATCTGTTTCCATTTTCCAGATCGTTAATTAAAGAAAGGGATTGATAAATAAATTGACCTGTGATAAATAATCTGGAGAAGGACGTGTAGTTGTCTGTGTTTGGGTGTTTTGAAGTTGTTTCTGTGGGTTCACGGGTGTTTTGACTTTTTGGCTACTTTAGCCAGAGTGTAAATTTTTCTCATAACTCAAATCCGGGTAAGGAAAGTTGTCGGAAGCCATCGACAAACTAATTTGTTTTTGGTCGACAAAAGATAAAAGAAAGTGCCACCGCTACCGGGTCAAGGCGGAGTTTGTACTTACGTAATTCGGTGTACGGTCTTCGGTGATTAAAAACAGTCTAGTTCCTTTAGTAGTTTTTGAATTACAAATCTTTTTGAATTATTTTTGCCTACCTGCTACTTGCTACCTGCTTTCTTTTTTAACTTTGAAATTTTGTATTATTATCTTATTATGGTAGCCTTATCTTGTATCCAATGCAAAAACAGAAAGGTCAAATGCAGTAAAGAAACACCCACTTGCTCAAACTGTTCAAAAAGAAGTTCAACTTGTGAATATCCCAAAACTTTCAGATCTATTCCATTAGAAAATCTTCATGAAAGAGTTTATAGAAGATTATGCTCTCATAATAATATTGATAAAGTGACCAAAACCAACAAAACCCAAATTACAAAATCACCTCCAACGTCAACTTCACGTTTTAATTCAAGTTCTCCGAATGATGTTCTATCAACCACTTCCACAACTTCCGTTAACATAAACTCGCAAACTGACAAAGGTTTACCAGTTTCATTACCAAATTTGGTTGATACCAACTGTCTTCCTTCTAAGATAAGACTAACATCAAATGGTCTCATGCACAAGACTTCTTCAAGGTACTATGGGTTCAATTCGGTTGCAGAGGTTTCTTCTGCCGCTCAGCATACTTTACTGAGTAATGACATTACCAAACCTGAAGAATTACATTCTTTCCCATTATTAACCGGAGAAATATCTTTGAGTGATACTCAAAAACTAATACTGAACTCTTTCTCAATTTATAAAAATATATCTAGTTCTTCTTTAGCTGGTGATGTCTCAGACCCATCACACTTTTCCAGTGATTTATTGTATCAAGGCTTATCAACTTTAAAATTTAAAAATGAAGTTTTATTAACAATTTATGCAATAATGGTTTTTTCTTCAAGACATATTAATGATTTTCCTCCCAAATTACTCAATACTATCTTAAAGGAATTTCCAAATTTGGCCTCTGCAACAGAAGATTGCACTGAGAAAATATCTGCTCAGCTTTTATTAGCCGAGCATTATTATTGCCAATATAGAAGTGAAGAATCTTGGAATTTATTATTTTCAGTGGTTTGCTCTTGTTATAGACTAGGTATTCATGTTTGGAATCAAAGAGATGTTTACTCCACAAAGTTATGGACAAAAGTTGTTTTGTTTGATTGTTTAATTTGTTCAACTATTGGTAGACCAAGCTCGATTTCTTCTTTTATTAGTACAAAACCTTCATTTCCAGATTGCAGAGGGGTTATTTATACTAAAATACTTCAAATATTTAGAGATGGTAATGATTTATTTCAGCACTTTAATTGTTCCATTGATGATGACGAGGCTTATGATAAAGTTTTGGCTTTAGATAACAGATATGATACTTCTTTAAAGAACATAACTTCCATGCTTAAAGATAATAATGAACTACATCATCAAGAAATGAAGGTTTTATTAATAGCAAATCAAGTTAAACTTCACTATCCATTCATTTTAGATCATTCATACTCACAATTTAAGTTAATGGAAGTTTTGAAAACTTTCTTCGAATATATACCTGAATTTATCTCCCGAATTGAAAAATTATACGGAGAAAGGTCTGAGTTTAGGCAACTATATCCTGTTGTTTCTTGTTTTATTTTTCAAAATTTGGCCATTTTATTGGCTTGTTTAAAGAAGTATAGAAACCTTATACCACATGATTTACAAACGAACCATTTTTCAAACTTCAAGATTTTTCTGAATAATCATCACAAGTTTTTATGTACAGATTTACAGCTCTGCCAAATTATGAAAAGCTTAGATCTAACTATCAACAATGGGGTCTCTTCTCCTACTGCTATTACCACTTCATCTACAGAGGTCAATACCTTACCCATCTCCAGTACTGATAACTTTTCTTCTTCGCCTTCCTCATCAAATTCTCCTTCTTCTGCTGTTACCGTTTCTTTGAATAATAATAGTATCATCATCAACAACAACAACAACAATAATAATAAGAATAATAAAACTGATAATATTAGTAATAATAATAACAATGCAAATAGTGCTGATACCATTGCCAGTTCCGTTAAAAGAACTTCAAAAGTATTTCCAGTTGCTATAGAAACTGATTCTTCATTCTTGCAGGACGATCCACTCTTTTTCCAAGTGTTTTACAATAACCTATCGAGGCTAGATAATATAACTGGACTCAATGACACATACTGATTTTTTTGAATTTTGGCTTTTTGTTCTTTTTGTTTATTTCATTTGAAAAAAATGTATAGTTTGTTATGATTTTTGTTCTGGTTCTGGCTCTATTTGTTTTTGTTCTTTTATATAGATATGTAATTTTAACTAACTTTTCTCTCTTCAATCTCGATAAAAAGTAATTCTATTTGAATAATTTTAAAGGTTCTTTATCTTTATAAAGTCTTAGAATATCTAATAAAAAAAGCAATTCGGGGTATCAACTTTTTCAATTTTGATATTCTTTTCTTTAGCCAATAATTGTAAATGTTTCTTTCTGGAATCTATTCTGGTTTGATTTTACAGCATAAACTTTTGATCAACCTGGACTTCTCTATCAAACTCTTTAGTAGAGTTCTTTAAAACTTTTTTTTCCATTAAAAAAGGGCTCAACAATATATTCAGGATAAAACATGTAGTAAAACTCAAGGTCTAACAACTTCAAAACAGTTGTGTCGTTTATGGATACATCCGTATCTATTTGAAACCCAAACAACAAAGAAAGAAATATTTAATTTGAACTGTAAACACAAAATTCATTTAATCACCTGAACTGTCCTGTAAGATGTTTATTGAATCCCAATTAAGGATTCTAATTGACTTTACCAGATTTTGTGAGAGTTCTGCAATGTTACCTGTAGAAGAAAGACCATACTTCATCATAGAAGACTTTCCTGATATATTTTGAGTCCCCCCCTGCACTATCACACTAGTTTCAAATTTTGGGATTGGATAATCTTTTTTCAAGTTATTCACAGGATTGTGAAGAGTTTTTTCAGCACCACAGATACTTCTATCGGTAGCATTTGAAGTCGAACCAGAATCCATTGTTTTATGATAACCACTAATATTGGATGAAGTTTCTAGATTAATATCATTATTTTTAAAAAAATATTTGTTCGATATTGCAGAGTATAATTTCAAAGATTTCTGATATTTTCATTATCTCCCGTCATCTCAAGAAACTCATTGACATGCTTGTCCACTATTGAATCCAGAACTGAAGTTCCCCTCGGACCGATATCAGCAAAATAATATTTAGCAGGAATATGCTTCAAGTTATTATTGGGTTGGAATAAAGAAAGTTCATCCACTATCAAAAAAAGAAAGAACAAATAAAAATTGATACCGTTAGTCAAAAGATAGCGTTAGGCCTGAAAGAAGAGCGTGAAAAGATTTGTATTCCAACCTGCATCTCAATGTCCTTTTTAATTAATCCAATAGAAGGCCTTTTGCAACCATATGGTTGAATGGTGATATTTCAGTCGTAAACTATGCTGATATCTTGTCTTAATTTGACATCAGCCTCTTGAGCATCATATTCCTTACACTATTACCTGCAATATGCCGCAGTTTTGTTTATACGAGTACATCAACAACTTAATTTTTACTAACACTACAGTAAAAGATAGTTGATAAAAAATAAAGAAGTCTTAAAATCTCTCTTCCTAAACTTTAAATTCAATATTGATACAGAGATAATGCTATAAAAGAATCGATAGAGCTTATGATAAGTTCCTAATTGTCTGATATTTGGTGGTAAGTGGTTATATAATTCAAAAAAAAAGAGGATGTAGATCACTGAAACCACTCACCCACTGAAAGAGTAATTTGTAGTAATGGAAAACTTATATTCTATTATTTTCTTATTTAAACATATAAATTCTTGAGATTCTATACAACTTGAAATTTTATCTTCTTTCAATCATCTTTTCTTTACACCAGTGAATAATAGAGCAACAGTTGATAAAAATCCAACAACAGAAGAAGCTACCATAAAATATGCCGAGTGTAAAAATCTCCTATCGAACTCTTCATAGTTTTTATCAATCTGAAATTCATTAACGTTACCCAAAATAGATGTAAGTACAGCAAAAGTCAAAGCAACACCGAACTGACCAAATGTTTGCATAACACCAGAAACCAAAGCTTTGAGATCATTTGGAGCATTCGAAATTACCTCATTCAATGCATATGGAAAATACAATGAACTACCAACACTGCTTAAAAACTGTGATGGAAGCATAATCCTCCAATACAGATGTGATCTTGAGTGCTTTATTGCACACATTAACCCGCATGATATAAGAATTATTCCAAAACCAAAAACAAATGATACTCTTGGTCTGATAAAGTCATTCTTGTATGACAAAAGTAAGGTTACAAGAGTCATTCCTAAAACATCTGGAAGTAATTTTATTGCAGACATGAATGGCGTATTTCCTTCAATAAACAAGAAGTAGTCTGCATTTATTGTAATGACTCCAAATAATGTTGTGTAGTTGAAAAGGAAACTTATAAATAGTAAAACAGTGTCTATTGAATTTAATAGATCTTTAGGAATCACTGGAACAACTTCACGAATTAATTCATATTTTCTCAAATAATCCACCAATTTGGCATTCCAGAAGAAAAATCCAACATAAATCAAGACACCAAATACTAATGGAATATAGGTCTTCGGAGCATCCCAATTCTCACCACCGTTGGTAAAACCTGCAACCACTAAAACTGTAGCACCTATCAGTAAGAGTGAGCCTAGAAGATCTAAATTTTTAACCTTATAGCCACTCCTTTTTATTGGTTTAACATATATCAATGATAATGTAAATGATAAAAGTAGAAAGCCAAATGAAACATAAAATGGACCCTTATATCCAATTTTAGTTAAGGCCAAGGCACCACCCAAGATGTAGCCAACACCAAAAGACACACTGAATCCAGCAGATAGCAATGCAAACATAGAACTTAGTTTTTTTCCTTCAAAAGAATGAGAAGTGATGGCATAAGCAGTTGGGACAACACAAGCAGCACATATTCCTTGGAAGGCTCTGAATAAAATTAAAGCATATATATTATCAACAACAGCGCATAATAAAGACCAAAGTGAAAAGAGAAATAAACTGAAAGTAAAAAGTATATCAATACCAATAATATCTCCAATTCTACCTGCAACTGCAATGAATCCTGAAAATGTAATTGAATAGGCTGAAAGAACCCATGTTGCTTTCGAATATGAAATATCAAAGTGCTCTTGAATATCTATCAAAGTAGCTATTACTGCTGTGACATTAATCAAGTCAAAACAACAAGCAACAATAACTAACCCTATAACAATGACATTATTTTGTTTCTTTGACTCTTTGTATTTAGCTAAAAACTTAAACAAATGATTTATTCTTGCAAACATTGAGTGAGAATGATGATGTATTAGATAATGAACTTTTAGTGAAACTCATTCTTAAATATTCCTGAGAAAAGGAAATCAGTACATATTTATATTGAACCATCTATTATTACCATTTGAAGTGATTTGTAATCATATGTATGA
This sequence comes from Ambrosiozyma oregonensis (nom. inval.), assembly GCA_003706315.3. Lineage (NCBI taxonomy): Eukaryota > Fungi > Ascomycota > Pichiomycetes > Pichiales > Pichiaceae > Ambrosiozyma > Ambrosiozyma oregonensis (nom. inval.). The sequence goes on from PPKY03000016.1 coordinate 236,600, forward strand.
TTATTAGTTTGCTGAAAGGTCTTTCACCTGATTTAGCATGAGTTTCTTTGAATGATTATATTAATTGAAAATAATGAACACCGAGAATTGAATACCGAAGAGCGAGAGTTTTCAAAATCGAATAGAAGTGAATCCCATTTTCGGAGCAAAAACAGTAAGGAAAAATACACAACGCTTATATATAAAAGGGGTGAATAAACATTTGAATAGTCATAAGGTGCGATTTAATTCAAATTATAGTGACTAGATTAGTGGGTTTGATAACCAATAAATAGATAAAATATTGCTATTAAATAATCTACTTTGGCACAAGCTAATTCATATAAGAAATATATTTAAGGTTTATCCAAACGACCTAACATCCAAAAACAACATAAAAGTGCAAAATAAACAAAAAAACGAAGAAAAACAAAAAAAAAAGTTATTTATATTATAAAAATTAACCAAATGGAGTATCTTGGGTTCTCTCCTCCTCTTTCTGAACAATGATATCTCTAGATAACAATAATCTTAGATCGTTGCTAATAACAATCTTTTCTTGGGGTTCATCACCAATTTGATTAAAACCAATATTATCATTTTTACGATCGATCAACTGAACCATTTGTTTGAATTTCAAGAACAACAATTCTGCTCTAACTAATAAATCATCGACATCTAAAGTACCACTTAAATCATTCATATATTTTAGAATTTGATCAAATTCTTTCAAGTTATTTATTATGATTTTGGAATGCTTTTCCAATATGGCCAAAGCAAAAAATAAGACAAATTGAGATGAATAAACATTGGTCCATAAAACTTCCCATAGCTTTAATGTATCATCAAAACTTAGTTCTCTTTTAAACCAAACTAATAACATTCTGAAAAAGAAAAATAGATTATTTGAATCCGTTTTTTCTAAGTGAACGTACAAGTCAGGTAGCATGAACTGAACCAATTCATTCAAAGTTAACATTTGAGACTTCATTCCACTCAAATCTTTAACAAAATTACGTTCCATAATTTCCATAAACCCAGCGAAAGACCAAAATGAAAGAGTTTCATCATGCAAAATATAATACAATGGAGATAATAGATCAGACATTCCTTGAACATAACCCAAATTGTAATTTAACTCATTGTAAGAGAATAAAATATTTTTCAATGCAACCAAGTGTGGATTTTTGATTTCTAAATCCTCATCATCAGGATCATCATCTTCACCTTCTTGGTCTCCATTACCTTTAAATATAGCTAATTCTCTATCTGTTCTCTTGACATCTTTATAAATTCTGATCTTTTGATCCTTCCAATATTCATCATTTTGTTGTCTTTCCAAGTCAACCATCCAACTTGTTTTATACTCAGAATACTCTTCAGACAAGGTTCCAATCATTTGATCTCTCTCATATTTGGATGAATCCCAAGGAAACACTTCTAGAAGATACAACCAACCCTCAGTTCTAACTTCATTCGTCAATCCTCCATGAAAAATTCTCTCTTTAACTTCATCGATAGTTATCTGCAATTGACCAGAATGATCAAAAAATGAGTCCCACTCCACCTTGGCTATTGGCTTTTGTCTTGTTGCTTTTGCAACTTCCTGTGGTGTTAATTCAATAAAATTATCACCCAACTCAGATTTAATTAGATCATTGTAGTATGAATTTCCGATTAAAACTTTTCTGGACTTCTCAGCTTCTTCCTGAACTGACAAAGCCCATTTGGCTAGATAAATATTTGCACTATCAAACTCATCACCTATTCTTTTAACCTCTGGTTTCTTAAGAACTTTCTTAAGTGGACTGGGCAATCTGTTACTTTCTATTGCATTATTAACAGTATCTTTGGCAATTTTAGTAATTGAAGCTAACCCAGTTAAAACTTTCCATTTGGCAGATGTGACAATCTCATTAATGTTTTCCCCAATTTCTTTCATTGTCAATTCACCATCTTTATTTCTATCCTCAAGAACACTTGGCATGAAATTGATTCTATCTTCAGGAGTAGGATTAATCAAAACAAGTTTTTTTTCTAGTGTTGAAGGTTCAACAACACAATAGTTCTTTAAAACCGAAATAAAACGATCACCACCCCAATACATTGTAGTTGAAGAACCAACCTGATAATCTGCAAATGGAGTAACGGTTCTAGATCTTACCTTTGATTCTTTTGCAAATCCCTTTGATTCTGAGTCATGAAAGAATAAAATGGGAAGTTTTTCCATTGAATCCTTGGGGAATAAACAGATTGAGCCAAAGTAGCTGCTATTAGTGCTAGGTCTAATTTGAACACTGTATAACATTCTTAAGGGTAAGCCAAATGCATATGATGATAATGAAGATGTTCTTGGTCTTTCAATAAAACGCTTGATCTTAGGTTTATTATCACTAGATCCAGATACATAATCAACAGAATCATCATGAGCAGGAGTTGATGAACCAGAAGCAGAACCAAGTAATCCTCGATCAGGACCATCCAATCCAATGAGTTCAAACTCATCTAGAGCCTGCTTATCTTGAGAAGTTGAAACATCAGTTTCTGGAATAAAGGCAACTATATAGTCTAATGAAGTGGAATCTTGAGTTGGCTTGACTAGAACTAACCAACCCGGAACATTGTTTCTCTTAGAAGTGTCTTGATGAATGTAAACTTTTGATCTTGCATAAAGCAACTGACCTTTTCCAGGGGGGAATACTGTAACCATTGGTAATCAATCCAAGATGAACAAGATAGATGATCAATAATAACTTTTTGAAAGAGCTCTAAATAACTGACAGAAAAAGATGTTTAAGCACTTTGCCTCCCTTGATTTCGGATTGTAAAGTATGCTAGGCCAAATCATCATAGCTGCGCATCTTTCATTTCACTGATCGTCATCAGCCACAAGCAACCTGTAGTACCTGTGGCGTAATACTCATCAACTGCTATACATAGTTACTATTTTTTTATGTTTTACATTATGGATTTATAGCATTAAGGAATGGGATAATATACATAAATCAAGTTTTGATAGAAAGTTTTACAGAATGAAACAAAAATACATCAAAGGGTCAAGTTCTGTGTTTGGCGGCCAGCGCTATCAGATTCATCACCATGCTTTAAGAAATACTTATAAGTAGGACCATAGCCAACTCTTTTACTACTTTTTTTAAACCTCTTATCACTTGTTTTCTCTTTATGCGCTGTATTATGCGGAAAATAATAGACATGAACAGGGGGAACATAATAGTTTGATTTGATTGGAAAGTAAGTATATCTTGGCCGGCCATCTTTTAAAGCGTTTTTAACATCATGACTACCAGGCATAGCTCCATAAATTTGCCTTTTCATCGGAAGTTGCTGATGTTGACGCTGATTTTGTTTTTGCAGTTGTTGAAATTGTTTATGTTGTTGTTGTTGTTCTAGCTTTGATTTAGTAAAGTCCTTAGAAATGAGAATTTCATTACGATCATTGTAAAATGAAGGGTTTCTACCACGGACAGATATTGCGATAGATCGTAAAGTAGTTAATCTTCTTGTTGATCCATCCGATAGTTTCACATCACAATGTAAATTTATATAATAATAGTCTTTAGCAACAGATTTACCATTATTTGGTGTCGCTTTTTTAAATTGGAATCTTTTAAGAACTACCACTTTTGAACCTTTGAATGGCTTCAAACTTATAGTGTTTTTCAGCATATAAATTGAATTAGCAGCTTTTTCTTTTGATATAGAACCAGAATTTGATGAACTATCAACCACAGATGGTTTACGACTAGATCCAGTTGAAATAGATGAGCCACTATTGTCAAATATAAGAATTTCAACAAGTTCTTTGGAAAAATTACTAGTTGATTCCATGGATAGAACAAATTCTTCAATTTTTGGTGTTCCTTCCGTTTTAATATTATCATTTTCTCCAGCTTGATAAATCTCAGGAATGGAACTGAAATTTAAAGTTATTGAAAATAAATTAAAGTTTCTTCTGTAGCATGCAATGGGAAATTCTCCTTCTTGGTTTGGATTTAAATATTTTTGGTTGATATAAAACTTACCTTCTAATAAACCTTCCAAAGTGACCTTGACTTTTTGGTTAGAAGAATCTAATAAAGTAGCTGTCTTTTCATCAACAATACTTGAATTATTTTGACTATGTGGTGAAAAATTTCCAGTGTTAATATCAATTTTCCTAAGGCTTAATAACTCTTTATAAAAACTACTATTAGAAGAATTGTTTTTCAACAGATTGGGTAGTTCCTTGGATCTTGAAACAAGTTCTGTTGAAGAACTATTTGTTGTTGATTTATTCCCCGTAATATTAGAATTCAACTCTTGAAGATCATTAGCTTCTTTGAGTTCAGAAGAAGCAGATGGAGCACCACTCAGAGGCTTACTACCCAAAATACTACCACCATATGGACTAATACCACTTTCTAATAAAGTCTTCTGCATCTGGGCCATAGGAGTCATATATCCATGATTGGAAGGCATGTAACTACCTGGATTTGTAGAGTTAACTGGGGAATTGGGATTGCTGAATATTTGGTTTGAGTTATAGTATATTGCAGCAGCAGTAGCAACGCTATATTGTTTATTGTTTTGGCCCGATTCGCCTTGTATATTAGCTATATCTAATTGCTGTGTTTGTTGGTGGTCAACGACTTGAGAATTTTTTTTATCTTCTTGTTCCTCTTTAGGTAGAGAGGTAGATGAATAATCAGACTTGACATCCGATCCCAATTTTGGAGGAAATAAATAATCAGATCCTGGAGCATAAGGTGTACTCAAAGAAGGTGGACTGAATGGCATAATAGTTGGGGTAAGTCTAGTTGAAAAATTGTTGAAATTGAATCCAACAAATGACTGTTGTTGTTGTTGTTGTTGTTGCTGTTGCTGTTGTTGTTGTTGTAATTGCTGCTGTTGATATAGTTGTTGGTGTTGCTGCTGAAATACAGCTTGAAGATCAGATAGAGGAAAAGGAGAATCTGTTCTGGAATTACCAACCACTGTTGAAGTATCACCTACACCTTGAGGACTACCATTATGACCCACCTGTGACTGCTGCAATTCTTGGGGTTGATATATATTATTCGGTTGTTGTTGAGCTTGCTGCTGCTGCTGTTGAAAAATCTGCTGTTGTGCAATAAAATTGGTCATCATGTTATACTGTTGGGGATCCATATTCAAAAACTGATACTGTTGCTGATACTGTTGTCTTTCTTGAGCTTCCACAGGGATCAAATTAGAATAATGGGAAGTTCTTGGGAGATTATTATGTGTTTGATTGAATACAGATTCATCTAGGTTGTAAGGATATTCATCGCTATCCGGTTGCTGTGTATTTTGTTGTTGCTGTTGAGAGCCATTTGAGGGTATAATCCAAGATTCAACAGGTGAAGCTCCTGAGTTTGAATTATGTAAAGAGTCCACTGAATGAGGATCGGACTGACCATTGTTGGCTGTTTCTTGAGCTTGAGGAGATACCAAATTGAAGTCTGGCAAAAAGAGCTGTGCAAATTCATCCGACATAATAGATTATTATTTGCGGAGAAGTGCAGTAATACCTTTGATAGTTGTATAGGGAATAATGTTGTATATGGCAAATAGAAAAGGTCAAGAGTGAGAGAGGGTCGGCAGTTTCGATTTTGGTTTCTGAGGTATTGGGGTTGCAGGAAGGACGTGAGACAGTACGGAAGTGTAGTACAAATAGTAATATAGCAATGTAATGATGTAGTGATGCTTTTCAATTACTTATATAAAAAAAACGATATGATATGTTTTTATATCTATGGATGTATATATGTGCATTGAGAAGATATGGCTAGATTCAAACTGATTTATCAGCTGGAGAGCTGTTGATAAATATGGCCGGGCATTTGGGGAGATGGCGCACTATGGTTCGTCCAATAAGGCGGTGTTACACTTTTATTACTACTACAAAATTTTGGGTTTTGTCAAGTGATTCGTTTAAAGACTGTAAACTTGATACGGAAATCTTTCTTAAATTGAATAAGTACACCAAAAAAATAGAAAAATTAATTGTCGACAAGGATAATAGGTGAAAATAGTACCAGATTCCAAATTATTTTCTCTCACACACCCTTTTAAACTCTTTTTCTCTGAATTTGAACAATCGGAAGTATATTTATGTATTTATATATATATATATATGTTATCTATGAAAATTGATTTTCAAATGAAGCAGCAGAAATAGCCGCTCCTAATACACTTGAATTATCAATATGAACTAATTTAATCGGCGGAAGTCCAAGCTTGGTATGTTCTGTTTTTAACAAATCATTAACCCTAATCCTAAAGCTAGTGAAATATTGTAACGTAGATCCCACAAACCCCACATTAATTATCTCTTTGGTTAATATACTTGGATCATCTTTTAACAATAATTGTAGAATTCCAAATACTGCAACAACTATAAGTAAACCAGCTCTTGAAATAATACTATCTATCACTAATCTTAACTTTAAATGATTTTCTAACGATAATTCTAAATTAAACTCTTCTTTTATCAAGTTATATGCAAACTTGTAATCATTTTCATAGAAATTAGAAACAACAGCGGCACTGACATCATACGGTTTAAGAAGAGGTGAATTATTGTCAATGATTTGTCCAGCAAATAATTCGTTATTCTCAATCATCGAAGCAACTGCAACTCTAAACAGTTCACCAATATATCTACCACCAGTTAAATATTCCAAAGGTTGATATGTTGGAGTGTTTGGATGTACATGTATCTTTTGACCAATAGCACTAGGTAAATTTGGGAACATCTTTATATCTAAATCTTCATAAAGTTGATCAATAAAAAAAGAACCAAAGAATGCTAGTTCTGAATTCAAGATCGTATTACCTAACTTAAACGAAGCATTAAGGCCAGTTCCCAAAACTAAACCAACAGAACATTCACTCAAATATAATCCAGAAACATAAACAGCAACAGCATCATTAATAATTGCATTAACTTTAACTTTTATCTTCTTAGTTTCCCATAAAACAGTCTCAAAAATTTCTGCCAAATTCTTACCTTGTGTTTCTTCAGTCAATTTATAGCCTTTACTAACAACAGTAATAAATCCATTATTAGGTTGCGTCTGTTCAATAGGGAAGCTCCATGATATACCACATTTGATAATTTCTTCTTTCTTGAATATTTCACCATTCTTGTTATATTCATTCAAAAGATCTGCAGTTTGTATAGCAATCATTCTGAAAAAATTCAAGTTGATTATTTTATAGTCATTATTAATTTCAATAGTTTTTGTACAAACGATAGTATATTTTGAATCTCCCAGAAGTTGAATAACACTGATTTTTAAAGAAGACCCACCTAAATCAATGACTAATATTGTTCCCTTTTCATGTCTACTCGGAATTAATGTTGAAGTTGAAAGCATAGACCTCTCAGATTTTAGTAAATATGACTCTGTAAGTTCTTGAGCTAATTCGTTTGCAAAATATGGTATTTTTGTAACATGGAAATTTGTGGATAAGTTATTTTTAAGTTCGTTCAAATAAGTAGTCGACTCTGAATTGGAAGTGGGTATATTTGAATTAGTTGATACTTTAGGAGGTGGGGATAAAGGTGGAGTTAGAGTTGACGTTGTGGAAGTTGTTTGGTCTTCTGATAGCGAGCAAATTGGCGAGTCCAGCAAGTCCAAATCAGCTGAAATTGTTTCATTTGGTAGTCTTTCCAGAGTATAACTGTTGTCCTGAGTAATAGCTGCTGCTGTCATGATTATATGATTGTGATAAATATAAACTAAAAGAACGGAACAAACAGTATAAACGAAATAAATTTGCAAATAAATCTAAATTGAATAAATAGAGTGGTCAAATTAAGAAAAGAGTTGAACTAGATAATAAAGAGAGTGATTTTAATACTGTGATTGTTATAAGGAAATAAAGAGGAGACAAAATATGCTTGTTATATACACAGTTAAAACAGAGGAGTAATATGAGCCAGATAATACCATGTTCCACACCAACAATCGGTGATCTGAGTAGAGAACAGTAGAACGTTGCAGCCGCCATAGGAACGCGTACCATGTAACATTGCAACATTTACGCAGCCTTATGTTGTAGTCTTAGTCTCACAGTTTGAATGGAAGCTACGTACCTATTTTTCTGCTACTCTTAAAATACTAGCAATGGTGTCTATTTAATAATAGCTAATTATTCATATGATTATTGAATTGTGCTATTGATGGTACACATTGATGAAAAACACTTATGGTGCCCATCAAATATTGGCACTACTTCGATTTACGATACTTCAACAATATTAAAGCAAATACAAGTTTACAAACTATAGTTAGCATAGGTAATCTAATTTTGATATACTATTCAATATTGAATCAATTTTTGATTTCAACACAACACAATTAGACTCTCTTCTCTAGAAACTGTTACACAGCGTACAAAATGTCGTGGCTGCAAACGCCAATCAGAAATACAACTTACACGTGACAGACTAACGCGTAATAATGTTAATGTTATCAGCGGCGAAATATCTGGATTTTTATTTTAGTTTTGTTTTCATCTGGAACATTTGAAGATTTTTAATTATTACATAAACAAGACAGCTAACATGGATCAATTAGCTTTGTTTAGAGATCTTAATGAAAATCAGAGAGCTGCAGTTCTACAAGATCCTAATGTTGTGTTGCAAGTGTTGGCTGGTCCGGGTACAGGTAAAACCAAACTTTTAACTTCAAAAGTTGCTTATTTGATGATTCATCATAAGATAAAGCCAAGGGACTTGATCGTGACAACATTCACCAAGAAAGCTTCCAATGAAATGACAGAAAGATTGACAAAAATACTCAAGCCGTTTGGATTAACCACATCTGGAATGTTTCTTGGAACTTTTCATTCAATTTGTTTCCAGATATTAAAGAAACATGGTCATAAAGTTGGACTTAAAAATGGTCATTTGAAAATAGCAGATGATACAGCTTCCAAAGATATAATTAGAAAGATTTTGGAAAAAAATGATTTGGGAACTGGTGGTCAATTAAGTGAATCTCTCAGAGGTGAAGGTAAAACTGTTGTTAGTAAGGATATTGATTCATTCAGAGGTTTTATTTCCAAGCATAAATGTAAGGCTTTACATCCTAGTCAGGTTTCTCTTAACAGTAGAAATGATTATGATAGCCTTATTAAATTAGAAGTTTATTTTGAGTATCAAGATCATCTAAAACTTTACGATTTAGTTGATTTTGATGATTGCTTATTATACACTCTCAGACTGTTGCAGAACCACGGTGATATTCTAAACAACATTCAACATGTTCTTGTTGATGAATTTCAGGATACAAACAAAGTGCAGATGAAATTAATGTATAAGTTTGCTAAAGGAAACCATTTGACCATTGTCGGTGATCCTGACCAGAGTATTTACAGCTTTAGATATGCAGAACTTGATAATTTTGGTGATATGGAAAAATATTATAAAAGGAGACGGATTTCTGTTAATAAAATAAAATTAAATCAAAATTATAGATCCACTGATAATATTTTAAAATTGTCTGAACAAATGATGAGTGGGCAAGTTGGCTTCAGAGAGTCCAAAATGTTACATCCCAATTCTCCTTACAAAAATTCTCCAGTAACATACACTCGTTTTCATACAAATTCAGAAGAGGCAAAGAATATTGCAATAGATGTGAAGAGACTCATCAATGGAAGTAATAATCATAGTTACAATGATGTTGCAGTTTTGATTAGACTTTCTCGTATATCTCGTCAAATTGAACAAGCTTTTTTTAAAAGTGGCATACCTTATCGTATTATTAAAGGTTACTCGTTTTGGGATTTGAAAGAAATTAAATTAATGATCAATTTTCTAAGGGTTGTTTCTTCAGACTCGGATTGGCTGGCTTTTGAAAAAATACTTGAGTTTCAAGTGAATGGACTAGGCGGCAAAACATTGAAAAAGATCGAGAATCACATTATGGCAGCTGTAGAATCCAACAAAGACTTTAGTGTATTTGATATCTTGAAAAATTATGTTACTAAAGGCATTAAAAAATGTGCAAACAAAAAACTCGATGATCTTAATCGTGCAGCATCATCAGCTATAACTACAAAAACCAAAATTGGCATTGAGAGTTTATTAAATTTGATTAGAGATTGTAGAAAGATCTTATTGCAAACTGAAGAAGTTGATCAAGAAGGAAAACCATCATACCCAGCTGTTTTAAATAGAGTTTTATGTGGATTTGATTTCATAATGAAAGAAAGCGGATTCATTGAAAAATTGATCCCTAAAAAATCTAAAGGTAAAGGTAAAGATTCAGAACAGGATAAAGAGGCAGAAACTGAAATAAGGGAAAATTTAAATGAACTACGAAATCAGTTGGAAACATTTAATCCAGATGAAGAGAACTCAATGAAAGCTTCGCTTGACTTTCTAGGAAATGAAAGAGACGACGAATTTATCGATGAAGATCGTACCAACAGTATATTTCCATCTAGCAAGAACCCTAAAAAAATCCACACTGGAGTAACAGTTAAACAATCTCAGATTAATGACATTATCAGACAACCTAGAAATCTCATCACTACGGATAACACTACGGTAATTTCAAAATCTGGTGATTTCAAGTATATAGCCATTGAAGATGATATTTCAATACTTGAACCATCAATATTGACTGGAGAAAATGAAATGATTGAACAGAAATATAGGGATAATTGTAATGACAATACAACATATAGTGATGAATTAAGCCACAACCACATGAAAGATTCAGGCAACCCTGAAAATTCTGTTTATTTTTTGTCTCAGTTCTTAGATGCTATCTATTTGTATGGTGAAGCCGCTTCAAAAGGCGAAGATGACGGGAATCCAAAAGTTGTTATATCAACAATTCATCAGGCTAAGGGTTTAGAATGGTCTTTTGTATTTGCACCAGCTTTAAATGATTTCATTTTACCTTCAGGCCACGCAATAATGAATGTCTCTAGAGATAACAATTCAGAGGGAATGGACGAAGAGAGAAGGTGTTTTTATGTTGAAATGACAAGAGCAAAAGAAGAATTGTACTTAAGCTCATATTCCCAGGTTGAAGGAAGAAACGATTTCCTAGATAATACTGAATCTAGATTTATCACGGAATTACTAGAATCTAATACTCCATATTTGAAAAAAAGAGATCCACCTGAACTTGAAGTTCCAAAATTAAACAAGTTTGTGAAACCTTCAAATGGATACTTTAATTTTTCCGAGTATACCAATTCGAGTCCTAAGAAGACCAATGGGTTTGTTTCTTCTGCTCTTCTAGTGAACAAGAGAGGCCCTATATTAAGTTCTGTTAAAACATCAGTGAGTAATGCTAATACAAGAATTTATTCGGCGACTAGTTCTACAGTTGGTTCTACAGTTGGTTCTACAGTTGGTTCTATAGCTCATATAACAGCCCATTCAACAACTCCTTCAGCAACTAGCTTAAAAAAAGTGGTTGGACCTCGTCTAATATCTACCACAAAAGTAGCTTTAAAACCTGGTTTGAAAACTGGGTCCAACTTAGGTTCAATAGGCCAAGAAAGGACAAGTTTAGTAGCTTACAACAATAATAATGTGAATTCTGGTGCTCCAATGAGCAATCCTACATTACCTGCTAATATTACTTTAAATTTGAACTGTGCTTCAAATGGCCTGCCTTTAAAAAAAAGAAAAAGACTTGGAATGGGAAGGCCATCTAGAAATTTTTTCTTCAACAGGAAATAGGATTGTTGATTTATTTATTATATTATATCACCACACCTTTTCTAATTGTTTATTTAATTTTATTTATTTTTCAACTTTGACCAAATTGCACTAAATTTGTAACTTGAGCTTAATATAATGATTTATATTGAAAAGCTGAGCAAAACCCAAGCAGTTACTTCTATAATAAACAATAGTTTCAATTTCAAATGGTATAATTTAGTAAAGAGGATATAAGCTTTATTTTCGGCAGTATAATATATATGCCAAAGTATGCATGTAATTCATCTCATTAAACCTAAATCAATAAAAGATTGTAAATCAATTCCTAGGTAACGAAGTAATACCATATCTCAAAACAGTTTATATTAAATAGATGCATTTAAAGATACTGCAAAAGTACAAAATGGCTGATCTTTTAATTATTGAATTGAAGCAAGCTAATGCACTTTCTCCTTTATTACTTCTCTAGTTAGGAATATAACTACTAAACTGATTATGACCAGTTGTTTCATGCATTAATGATCTCATGCTAAATCTTGATGATCAATCCATAGAACAATAATGATCAAGCTAAACTGTTTAAACAATAGTAACTACTGTCAAATTGATGATCCGATGATCCATTTGAACGTCGGCGAAGCTTTAAAATTGGTGCTACTAAACTCCAAGCTGCGTCTTGAGCTGGTCTAATGTAGACCAGCCATTTTCAAACGATTACAGAACACGAGCTTTTGGAGATAATTGGGCGACTCCTTTGAACCTCATCAACTTTTCTTAGTTCAATATAGTATCTATAAAGTTTTATAAGTTTTAAATTTTTATTATTATTGAATTGTATTGTAGTTTGGTGTAGTCTACTATCACCGACTGTGAGTATAGGTGGGTGGTAGTTGGCAGCAAGAGAGCAGGCCCTCAGCTCTGTCGCACATGCACAGCCTCAAACCACCGGGCTTGCGGTTCAACAATAGCGCAGGATGGCTGGTTTGAGCTTCATGTTTAAGGAAAGTCTGTCTCCTTTAGACGATTTGGTTTTTGCCATAATTGGAACCAAAAGTGATCTGAGACAATGAGCACTTTATTCTCTGGTCTGCCCGTGCTTCAGAGTATATATAGAGTAACTATTGCTCAACAAGGGTAATTTATTTTAGATCTACGCTTTCTTCTCTTCTCTAGTTCTTAATTCTGAATAAATCAACTACAATCTCCTACATTCTCTTGAAAACAAACATTGTTTACTTCACTCTCTTTTCCAAATTTTTGAATACTTTTCAAACTCATCTCTTCTATTTTACTCTTTATACTAAAATTGTGAACAACAATACAAATGATAAACACAAAGTCAGCCCTTCTTCTGTTGGCTTCATGCCTAACAGGATCAACTGAAGCCTTCTATTGGAACACTTCTTCATCAGCCCCTTTTGACTCCTCCTTGGTTCTGTCATCCTCCTCTTTATGCTCTTCAACTGATCTTACACTTACTGTGACATCTCAAGTGACTTTACCTTCTCAATCATCACAAGCTTCATCTTACTACAATCCTTCATCCTCATTACCAACAGTTACTTCATCTTCAATACAATCATCATCCATTCCAACTCCATGGATTGAAGGTGTTTGGGTGAGTGGAGCTCCTCAATGGTCTATTTACATTCCTGAAAGATCTTACATTAATTTCAAAGGGTTTGAATTGGAATCAAATGAACATTCTGGTGGTCTTGAATTTGACTCAAAACAAGCTGGTCTATATGCCAGTACTGGTAAATTATCAAACTCTATTTTGAATGATGCATCTGAAGATGGTGATATTTCTATTTCTTTTACCGGTTCAACTAATGATGATGTGCTCAAAATGGTGGTTCCTGGTGAACTAACTGGCTCCCTTTTATCTTCTTATTTTGCTTCCTTTAACTTAAATATTAATGCTGGTTCTAATGCCAAGGTTAAAAGAGATGAATATCAATTTACTTTGAATTCCACTATTACTGTTCCAGGATCTTTTAGCTCTAGCTCTCTACCTTCATCATCGGCTTCTTCAAGTGATGAATATGTTGATGTTACAATCACTCCAGATAGTACTGCAACTGAAAACCTAACAAAAACTTTAACTGAGGGAGCTACTATTACTCGTTCCATTACATCTTGTGAACATTCCACTTGTAGCACATATGCCACAACTGAAATCATTTCATATTCTACTAAATCTTATTCTGGATCTGAAACCGTGATTACCAATTATTATCCATTACCAACAAGCTCATCTGAAGAAATTACAACTTTAACTATTGCTCCAACAACCACTGAAGTTATCACCAGTTGTGACCACAATGGCTCTTGTACGGTCTATACTACCGAAGAACTTGCCACAACTTATACTACTACTATTTCTGGCAAGGAAATTATTGTCACCACATATGTTCCTTTCCCATCTTCTGCTTCTTCTGGTGTCGTTACCGTTTCAACCACCGAAGTTTATCCTTACACTACTACCCATACAGTCACCTCTTGCTCCAGTAATGCTTGTTCTTCTTATTTAACAACTGAAACAGTTTCTGTTTATACTTCAACAATCTCAGGTAAAGTCACAGTTATTACAAACTATTATCCAGTTTCTGGTGAACCAACTACTACTTTAACTAACTCTCCTTCAACTGTTACTGAAACAATAACCTCTTGTTCTGCAGGCTCTTGTACTACTTACACTACAATTGAAATTGTTTCTTCATACACAACCACTGTCTCTGGACATGTCACGAAAGTTACCAAGTATGTTCCATTACCCTCTTCAAACTTACCTACAACATCCGTGGGCGGTTCTCCATCTAATGTCACTGAGTTATCTACTGTCACTGAAACGATCACCTCATGCTCTAATGGTGCTTGTTCTACTATAACTACATCTGAATTGGTTTCCTCTTACACAACTACCATCTCTGGGGAAGTTACTGTTCTTACAACTTATTGTCCCTTCTCAGATACATCTAGCTCATCTTCTGCAGATTCAATTGAAAACGGTGCTTCAACTTCTGTTGGCGGTGGATCAGCTGCTGTCGTTCAACCAACAACCTATTTGACCACCATTTCTGGTGTTTCTACTATAGTCACAACTTATTGTCCTGAAACTTCTACTCCTTCTGAAGCTACTTCCACATCCACTTCATCTGTCATTCACACTTCTTCAACAATTTCTGATTCATCTGACTCAATTAGTCTGACTACAGTTATTACCACCATCAATGGTAAGACTACACTCTACACCACCACTTGTCCACAAACTACTGCTTCTTCTTCTTCCTCTTCCGAAGGTGTTTCATCAATCTCATCAGTTTCCACCACTTCTGTTTCAATTGAAACTAGCTCTTCAGCTTCTGAGATTATTCCATCAGTCACTATTCCATCTGAAGAATCAACAGTTGAACTGTTCACTACCACAACTTACTCTGATAATATTATTGAAGCTACACCTGATGTTTACACTTCTGCTTATCAAACTACGATTTCTGATGTTGATGTCACTTTAACAACCTATTCAACTAAATCAACTCAATCTAGTGCATCAACTTTATCCACAGTCATGGTTAGCTCATCATCATCTTCTGTTGTTGCAACATTACAAGTTGCTGAAGGTGGAGCCAGTAATAGATTATCTTATTCTTTTGTTTCTGGATTTATTGGACTTTTAGTTGGATTTATTACGATGTTATAATTCTGAGTCCAATTTTATCTCCTTACTTTTCTCTTTCCCCTATTCACTCTCTGTAAATTAGTTTTTGTTTTATGATTTGATTATTAAGAACATTGCTCTTTGATCAATTAATTGTTCTTTTTATTCACGTATTTACTTTTAAATCTTTTTATTAGCTTTGTTTATTACTGTATCTGTTTATTTATATATATTACTTTATTTCCTCTCTTCTTACGTTTTACTTTTCTTAATATATTTTCTCTTTATTTTTGGCTGATCAATTTATTATCACTGAGCGTATTTGTACTGAACATAACCATTAATCAAAAATCATTGTGTATTATTTATTAATGAATTAACGAACCGCACCACTCATTTCCGTGTTTAGTTAATTATGAGAAAGGCAGAAAGAATTTCACATAAATAAATCCTCAATATGATAAATCTACATTAAAAGACTACATACAATACAAAAGTTTATAATTATTAATTGTATCAAAAAACATTAGTGATCAAGCCTTCATTGAGAACTTTAAACAACGTGAATTGTGAAAAGAAGAAGACAGATCTATGAGGAATATATTGAATCTGATCTAGCAATCTTTTCCCCCTCCATCACCCAAGGAAGAAATAGGATGATGTGGTGAATAGACTGCATCGTATCGGATTCTTCAAAAAGAACAAGTTACTTCTAAATTTTCAATATTTTAATTATTTTTTTCATTTTATGTACCTTCTCAAAGTTTTTTTTCATAATTTTTTTTGTTTGCGGCTGTGCAGAGAGGCTGGGGCTTCTCGAAAATTTTTAGTAAGGGTTTTATAATTTATCAATATACCATTGGCTACAGTATGGAAGATATATGGTGTGAAGTAATTATTAACGGGGTCCTACTTTAAATGAAGAAAGAGATAATTGAATCTTGATATATATTATAGTATACATGGTATACATTACAATACAATATGATAGGATATGATACAATACGATTATTAAGTGGGAACTGGTGGAGCCAGGTATTAGGATTAACGGATCGACCAGTACAATCAAGTATTCTTGGTTGACCCCGTCCCGTCTCACCGTGCGTCCATCGCCCTTAGCGCAGGCTTTTATCGGAGTACATTTACTGCACCCGTGCACCTGTTTAGCTTTGTGTGATCACTAAATTGGCGATATCGGACCAAAAGAGCTCTATCAGCCATTGCAATAGCAATACACTTGATTTGATAATATTTCACGCTTGATATCCCAGCTTAAATGAGCAACAGGGAAAGATACCGGACTAACACTCACAGGCTGATCTCTCTGATTTTCATCAAGGTACCGATACGTTCGACCATATATATCAGTCATTTACTTTCCTGTTCTTTTTAGAATTGCACCACTTTTATCAATTTCATCTCTTAGCTTAGTGAACCTAGACGCCCATCAACTATCTTCCTGGTTCTATCTGTTGATACTATTACTATAGTTTAAACAAAATTTATTTCAGACTTTATATTATATTCTTTTTCCCCGCTCTGCCATCAGATAAAGTTAGTCATATATCTCAAATTTCACTCTAATTAACAACTTCATTATATCACAACTAAATAACCATGAGCATCCCAACTTTATCTACCCGTCCTCCAAACACTCCAATAACCCCATCTACACCTTCTCCATCCCTCATGCAAAGACCAAAACCAATATCTGTTAATGAAAATGCCTCTAAAGGTCCAATCACTAAAATTATAACTTCGAAAGAATGGATACTTCCACCAAGACCTAAACCTGGTAGAAAGCCAAGTGCTGATACTCCAGCCACTAAACGCAAAGCTCAAAATAGAGCTGCTCAAAGAGCTTTTAGAGAAAGAAGAGCTAATAGGGTCAGTGAGTTGGAAACTCAAATTTTAGAACTGGAAAGGGAAAAAAGTATTAAAGAAGGTATATTAACAAATAATATTAAAGGTTTACAGAATGAAAATGAAGTTTTAAAAAAATCTATGGCTGATCTCAGATCCAGTATGGAACAAATGCAAAAGCAAATGAACTCACACTTACATTCTGGTTCCCGTGCTTCTTCTCGTCCTACATCACAAGCTTCAACTCCTCAAAGTCAAGCTTCATCTCAGTTTAAGAATACCCAACCTTTTCAAAAAAGGAGAAGAAACACCAACTCTCTTTCTCCTACTTCTATTGGTTCAAATCCTGCAACTCCTCAGTCTCAGTCTGAATATTCTTCTATATCAAGTACATCATCCACCTCCAATACCCAAAACTCAACTACTAGATCTCATTCTGATGAACTGACCGAAGCTGCATCTATGATGATCAACTTTAAGAACAATTCTAGAGCTGGCTCTATGTCTTCAGGTTCAAATGCTACATCACCATTAAGTTTCTCTGGTATTGCTTTACCTCCTCCAAACACCGCTACAACACCAAGATCCACTCATAACCGCGCTTCTAGTGGGTTCGCATATGTTCAACTATCACCAGTTACTTCAGAAGGTGTTGATCATATTCAAATATCCAGAAAGACTCCTCAAGCTACCAATTCTCCAGAACTCAACCATAGTCATCACCACACATATAATAAAAATAATATCAATACGAATAATGAGAATGAAGATGATGACTGCGGAATTTGTATGAAGGATGATTGTATATGTGAGTCATTAGGACTTAAAGAAAAGAATAATTCAGTTGATGTAAATAAGGAGCTGTTTTCTTTTGAAGATTTTACTCCTGTGGCTGCTGTTCCTTTAAAGAAAAGATCTAGAGGAAATCAAGAAATTGACTTTACTAATAAATTCAAAAGGTTTAAGAATATGCCTTTATTTAGAAGAGAAAGTAACAACCCTATTTCTTTAAAACATTCTATGCAACAAGGTGCTGATAATGATTTACTATTCAAATCTCCTTCCATGTCTTTAGCTTTAAATGATGAAAGTAGTCCAAGTATTGTTAGATCTAGCGAACCTATATCTGGTGCTCAAGGAGACACTGATAATTATGAATCTGTTATTTCTCCTGAAGATCAGTGTGGTTTCTGTTCAGATGATACTCCATGTGTTTGTAGAGAAATTGCCAAACAAAAACAGCTACTCCAACAAAAAGATAATATGCTGACTTCTCAATTGAACGAAAATTCTACTTTTGCTTCCGAAGTTAAACCTGAAAAAACTGAAGACGCTGAAGTTGAAAAGGATTCAGACAATGCAAAGCAAATAGCTACTTGTACAGGTAATCCAGGTACTTGTCGACAATGCCAAACTGATCCAATGTCTACGCTATTCTGTACCACCATTGCATCTAAATCCGGGAAGGAACCATCTAAAAATGAATCATCCACTTCAAAAAGTCCCCTTGTGAATGACTCAGGAAAATCTAACAATAGTTTACCTCCATTACCTAAATCTTTATCAAGTGTATCAGTCTCATCAAGCACACATAGCTCAAGCAGTCTGCTTCCAACTCCACCTGACTTGGGATTGAATTCAAGTAGTTTACTGAAAGGAAGTTCCAGATCAAGTTCTATTGTTAATTCTAATATTTTACCAAATCCAAAGGGCATTAAATTAGAGCTGAATAATCCAAATAAGCATTTTATTCCATGCGCTGATGCTTATAAGACTTTAAGTAGACACCATAATTTTCCAAAAGCACAATTTAATTCAATTATTTCTAATTTGAATACAAATGGCCAATTAGTGGAGGTTGAGAGTGTGGTTACTTGTTTAAGAGAGTTGGATCGTAAGTTTGGTAGTAACTAAAATAATACATTTGTTCACTTCTTCTTTTGTATGTTTACATTATAGCATCGTTCAATATCTTGTGTTTTCTATGTTTATAGGCGTTATCCGTTTTTTTTTTATTTGTTTCCCTGTTTCACTTTTTTTCATTTTTTTCTTTGTTTAATTTTTTTAATTTTACTATATAGTGTCTGGTTATTATGTCGTTTTCGAAATTTTTTTGTTATCATATCATTTAAATTACGTTTTGTTAGGTCATTCTTTCTTATCTTTGTTTCTTGTGACCTAACAACTCTTTGTTTTTGTTATCATCTTTTGTTTTAATTAATTTTTTTTGTTTGGTTGGCCTTAAATTATAAATTATATATTGGTGTTGTTCATAACTGTATATTTACTAAATTGTTTATTCCTTTATATATAAGATAATTATCAATTAACCTGGTTAATTTATCAATTACAACACCACTGGGAAATAGAAAATTCCTTTGTTTTTTTACACATCATAAGTCCAGTTAAATCTACTTCCAATATTTTAACCAGATAGTGTATATATAATACCCTTCCATGATAACATTCTTTAGCAATTGTAACCTGTTGTTGAAGACATATCATGCATAGCACTAATACTTGCATAGAAGCAGGAACGTCGATCGGGCACATCTTGTTTTGCGGGTATTGTTGCAACCGCTCACGACACCGATGAGGCGCATTGTTTCTGTGCCATCTAAAAATGTGGCAGTACATTAGTCCATTCTTATGTAAGCGATTCCGTAAGATCCTATCTGGGTAATTAGGATCTATTCAACGAACCATTTCACTTTTATCTATATACTTCAGAGTTTTCACAACTTTTTAATTACACCACACATTTAAGCAGATCATATCAAAATTAGGAAATTAAAGTTCTCACTTATTTATTAAATTAATCGACTTTTCATTCAAATTTAATATATCAAAATTCCCGTTCTGGTAGTCAATTTATAAATATAATTATTGAAATTTTTTATTGGTTCTATCTGAATATATATTGAGGTTTTTACTTTAATTACAAGTATATTAAAGCTATCATAAGATTTATGAATTACACGCCTATGACAGTGTTAAATGAAAAGATAACTTGATGTTTGAATCTCAATAAACCGTTCACTTCCACCAAAGGCAACTTGTTTTAAAGAATTTTTTTTATAAACATCACTTGCAACTACTTCCAAATTTTTTTTCAACAGAGTGATTATTAATTTGAATATCTTGTGATCAAGTGTTATTGGGAATAACAAGTTTTATTGCTTGTAGAACATGCTGCTCCCCTCGTTCAGTGCAACTTCTCACTCACTAAGAAATAAGCAGCACCCAACAGCAAACATTCAAATGAGATGAACCGTAATCTCGGCTATTTTAAACTTTGACGACTTTCCAGAACATGACAAATATAAGTTGAAATAGATTTTTATATGCTGAAACAGCTAGTATGAATATGATGACCTTGAAATTTCACTAGAAAAATAAGAAAACAATCAAATATGTTTGAGAAAATTCAAGTCTCGTGACATGTCAGTATTTGAATTTCAGCTTGTTTATTTGTGCTTTCATAATTAAAAAAAAGAGATTGACTTAATGTTGATTTATCAATTTTGACTTGACTGAGGTTATTTTGTGCACTTTTTTTACTAAATTGATAAAATTGATCAATATGAGAAATAAAAATCATTTGAAATTTGAAATCGAACTACAATCTAAAGGATCAATTAATTCTCATTTTAAAAATAAACTTTGCAAATGATTATTATAAAAGGGCTTAGCTACTAAAAATTAACTTTTTCACCATGGTTACAAACCTTAATTGGTCAAATTAGATGTTTAAAACTCTTTAAAATATTTGCTGCTCATTGATTTAACAGTTATTATGGAAGAGCATTTGAATTTTTTTTTTCTACATACAGATTAGATAGGCTACTTTGATATTTCAAGTTTATATATAACTTGACAAACATAAATTGACTTTGGAATTATGATATTAATGAGATATTTGTTTTAACTGGAATTCAAATGAAAGTATCATACCGAGATAAAGGTGTCTTAAAGTAGAATTTATTATTCTGAATTTCAATGAATGCTAGTTTAAAATTTATCGCCAGTTGACTTTAAATAATCTTATAATTTATTTCAGGGAGGTTGAGTAAAGATTATATATTATCACAAAATCAAAGTTGTATCTCAAAAATGGATATGTTTAGTTTTTCTGACAATTAGCCATCAATAGATTTTCTTTGAAATGTTTAAAATATATCTATTATATTAATTGTTTTTACTATTGTTTTTAAAAAGTCTTATCAAAATGAAAATAAATGAAAAATGAAATTAATATATAAAATAGAATCCTTTTTAAAATAACCAGATTGAAAGGATCAAACCGAATATACATATTTCAATGAATTCTTTTTTTATATACTAAGGTTTTTTCTACCTCGACGTCTCCAAAGTTTTTTATTAAGGTGAGTCGACAAGAGTGATCAGAATGCTAGATCATTTTTCATTTTTAACTATGAGATCACTGGTATCCAATATTAGATTACTATTTTAGATTCAATATCAAGATATTGATATGCCTCATTATTGGAAACAATTGATTAATGGTTTGAAACATATAAATAATATTATTATCTGAAAAGGTATGCGAGATCGCGTATCTGGATTCTTTAAACTTAGTCTGCCTTACTGCATGAATGGTAGCCGGATTTTTGCTGTTCTAAGCTAAAGCAATATGGTTGACTCCTTAAAATTTGGCTCTTGAATTTAAAAGGAATTAGTCAAGTCTAATAGATAACCTTTAGAATATTTTTTTCATGAAAAGAGATGCTAGATATCTATCTGAAATTAATTACAATTTTTGATCAAGGGTAAAACAATAATGGATATCTGCATGAATTTTCTCCCCAAACAATGAATTAGGTATATTTTGAAAGCCATTGAGATCTTTCACATACTGATTGGTGAATTGATACTTCAAATTAATGGTTATACTATGTTTAACTATGATATCGTAATGTTTGGAAGGCAGAGAAAGGTAAGTTAAGTCACTAGCCGACAAAAATTGCCGTCATGCCGCAATGTAGGAGACACATTCGAAATCGCGAAATAAAATAGTTGAAAATTATAAAATTATAACACTTCCGAAGCTTGGTTAAATTAATTAATTATTCTGATAATTTACCACCGAGGTGTTGTAAAAAGCGTTTTAGTTCACATGCTGTACTCTATTTTTGAAATGGATCCAGTAATATCTAACTTTGGTTAAAATTGAATAAATGGTATTTTTACTAGTCATGCCATCAGTTTTTTTTTTCTTTAATTTGATTTATTGAACAATCAATTACGTGTCACTACATCGGTCGAAAAGTTAAACCCATGTTTAATTGAAGAATTTATTTTGTTAGTTCAACTGGCATTACTAGTTTTTTAGTTCTACTGCTTATCCTGTCATTCATATACACGCTTTTTGATTTCATATGTGGTTGTTGAAGTTTTTTTTAAATAATGAAATACTTGCTTCCAACTGTCAATATATAAGTCAGAAATATACTAATATATAGTAGCACATACTACATGAATACAGAATTTGAGTGTTTTGTTATTAAAATACAATGAAATGGAAAAACAAATTGGGTGGAAATCATCTAACTTGGAAAAAACAGGTATTTAACAACATCGACAGTAGAAATAACACCAACATAAAATTGAAGAGAAGCAATGAAAACACAACAGACAAATAAGACAAATGAAACAACATCAACAACAACCTACCCACAACTAGGATAGAGGAATACTTTATTACATTGATTATTAGAATTTGAAAATATGATTCACATATGATCTGTTATTTATGATGTATATCTAGACCTTTTTTTGAATATATCACATTTCCAGACCATTAAAAATAAACATCAGTTATTAATAATAAAAACAGATTCAAGATTCCAACTAAATATTTGAGTGATTTGAATAGCAAATATTTCACAAACAAAAAATTGAATTACAAATGGATTCATTGGTAGTTAATATTTTTTATCAACGTTTGGCTTTTAGTTTTGTATCACTCTCAATTTAAAAAAACAAAAAACTAAATTAATACTTATTGAGCTAACTGGCCTATAAATTAAGCATAAATTTAATTTTCCATGATATTTTGAAATACAAAAGAATAAAATTAATTTAGAAGAGAACATTTCAAAAACCTTTGATTAGTCAAAATATTCGAAATGTTTCAAATTTATTCTTGAAATTTGCCAATAAAAATTATTGCTGACAAACAAAACTAGAATAGAGGAAGAATTATACTTAATATACGAACTGGAATATATTTAAAAATGATTGAAGATTATTGTATATCTAGTCTGTCTTATGAGGATGAAAAAACAGAATGAATCATTGCTAAATTTTATTAATTGAATTATTTTCAACATTATCTAAAATCCAAAATATTTAACTTTACAGAGCAGACTTAATCATGGGATGGGAGCAAACAATTTGTTGAAAATAAATCTTGAAAACATATCCACTCTTTTTTTTTACAACCATTATAACTAGAAATTAATTTAATTTCTTACAAATGATAATTTAAAAAATAGCCTCTAAAAGATTACCAGAATAAAAAAAAAACAATATAAATAATATAAATAATATAAATAATTGACGGATATATACGATTGAAATATTTAAAATTAGAGGAAAAACACTTTGATCATTTTATGATATTTTTCACAGCCTAGTATTTTAAATTTTATTAACTGTATAGCAGACTTTTAAGACTTAATATTTAAAAGTTGAAAATTGAAAATTGAAAATTGAATTATTTTTTATTCTATTTTAATATTAAAAACAAGATTTTTCATCCAAGGTTTTAGGTTTTGTGTTTTGTGTTCTTCAAGCTGAAAGTTAACGAAAGTCTCTTTGAATGTATTAATCTACTTTTTAAGTGTTTGTTATTCTTTAATTATAAGAAAGGTAATCTTTTTACCTTGTATTTCTGTAATTTTGTTTTAAGGTTTGTTGAAATCATAAGTATCAATTCTTAATCATTAGGATAAGCTTTATGAGGTGCAACAGAGACTTAAGATAATTTGCAAATCTATATCTGCGCAGAATACAATATTATTTAATTTTAGTATATTATAATGACCCATTGTTTTAATTATTCAATATCAAATTGCGAATAGTAATTTGTTATTAGTTATTTCTCTAATTGACCAAATGTAAGCAATTAACTTAAAATTTCGAATACCGTCAAATATCAGATTATTCGGCCGAGTATACATGAGTTTTTTTTGTATAATCCACCTATAAAAACAATTGCACTTATATGTTTTTTGTTTTTTGTTTTAAATAACTTCTAATTTTGAGTTATATAATTGGTGCAACCAAGGCTAGAACTCCAATTTTAGTGTTTATTATTGGTGCAGGTAGATGCATATTCTATTGGAAAGTCTAACATTTGTACCGGCGTGACGCTCAATTAAATTCTTTTTTTCCTAATAAATCTATAGATTTGTTTCCTAACGGCCAGATGAAATAAAAATCAAATTTGTCACATCAAGGTGAGACCAAAAAAATATTAAAGATAAACTTTTCTTTAATGTAATTGCTTATTCAAAACACGCTACGTCCATCCAAATAGATAAATTACTAAGAACCTCTAAATTTATCTTTTAATTAAATAAATTAATAAATTCAAGGTGGAGAATTGTTGTTGAATAAAAAGAAGAACAGGAAAAGGTTAAAGAATTTGTAAACTGACAAAACTAATTTTTGTTTTATATCATTTGAAAAGACGGAAGATAACTTGAAGGGTTTTTTCATCTTTTTTTGTTTTTTATATAATTGAATTCTGCTAAATAAAAAAGTTGTCGACAGTCCACACCAGTGGGGGTCCGCTTATGCTGCAGTATAATCCGGATATGTCCACCTGCCTTAAAGTGCGGACTTTCTTCTCTAATAGTCCTCGACAAAAGTTATTAGGATGAGGATTATATTTAGCTCCAATTCAAGGAAAACTTGGATGATCTCACCTTTTTTGGAAGCTCTTGAAAAAATGGTTCCAAAGTTTAATTTGATGAGTTAATGATTCAATAATTTGATGGCTGATGTTTTAAAAATTTGTTAAAAAATTCAGTTTTAAATTTTCAATCTTTAATTTTATTTATATTAAACAAAATAACTAGTTGAATAGAAGAAAATATTTATATATATGTTGAACTCATCGTGCATTTACCGTACCTTCTTAAAGATTGAAGTACATGTTAAAGTTAATAATTAAAAAAGCTTTTTAATTTGATTTAATTTATAATTCGTATAATAGATAATTGATAGATTACAGACAGAAGTTGATCGGAGGTTAAATTATACATCGATTATAATTCTTCATAAATTAATGCTGCTTTTTTATCGCTTGAGTGAAGTGGACAACTGAATCGCGAATTATGGTTCTTGATAATTAATATAGAGCCACCTCATTGGATTATTATTTAGTTTTTATTATGCACTCCAAAACTATTTGTGTAATATGAGTAATTGTGTTGTATTGAAAACGGGCATTTGAGAATGAAAAAAAGGCATAAATAGTATTTATTTTATTTTTTTTAATATTTTGTAATTGTAATTCTGAGTGTGACCTTAAAAAATGTGCAGTAAGACAAAAGTTGATTTGAAGAAGTGTTGATGTATTCAAATGCCCTGGAAACTCTATCATTGATTGAATTATAGCTTAATCAATTTTCAGACTTAAAGTTGGCTTTTTGTTTTTTAAAATTTAATGAAAAAATTAAAAGTTCATTTTTCTACTACAGATTTGTTCATTGCATTATTTACAGCAAGTCTTTAATTGAGCTTTTGAAGATTTAAGACATTTAAGACATATCCAACAGTCAGACTAAGTTTTATTGAATTTATAGGTTCTTCATTAATTTTAGTAATAAAACTAATAAAAGGAGATGAAAACCATAATACAATATGGTTAAATTAATTAAACCAAATCGATGCTTTTTAAAATAACTAACTGTGAGTTGGTAACTTGACAGAGATTTCATCTAATTGGCCAATTATAACTAGCAACTTTAAAATTTCTTATGGAATGAAAGAAGAAAACAAAAGCATATCAGATTTTGAAAAAAAGTTTTAACATGTGGGTGAATCATTAAATTTAGAGTCAAAATGAAGGAAAAAACGTTTCAATCTTGTTCTTTTTGGTAAATATGTTCCAGCTATTTAGAAACTACACACAAACTCTTTTCACTTAGTTAAAACTGATTAAGCTTCAATTAATTGGTTCTTATATTTTTGCAATGTCTTTTAGAATAGTTTTTTTGGCTCTAGATTCAATATAGTAAAACTTTGGGCTGAAAACGAGTCATGCAAGATATATTTAAGCTTTACACAAAGCTTGGATATGATTCAAATGAATAAATATTTTAACACGTACTACTAATTTCATTCAATAACTATCATTCTTTAAATTAAAGTTAAACATATGCATATGTAGCCTCATTCTAAACTAGGTTTTAGAAATTAAATTTATGCAAGGTTTAAATACGTTTATACGTTTCAAAGTAAAAAAAAAAAAAAATAAACGATTATGTACACATACATTTGACTCTACAAATATGTATGTATAGTATACATATAGAGGTAGGTATATATATATATTTGAAAGTAAACAAATAGGGAAGTTTTTTCTTTGTTTTTTCTTTGTTTTTTCTTTACAATATTTAAGTTTAATCAAATTGACCAAAATCTTTGCAATTAATTTCCAATTGTCGAAGTAATAATTATGAAACTTTTTCCGAGTGCTTTGAAGTTATGTTATAACAATAACCATTTGGGAAGATAATAATTTTTTTTTTGAAAGGATACGCGATTGGTTGCTAGAATAAAATGCATTGTGGGGAATACATGCCTTAAAACGGTCAAGTATTAGTTCCTTAACAATAAAAAACACTTCGCGTAACCGACAACAAAACAAAGAGAATGTATACTTGTATTAACTAGGATTCAATTTTAATTGAACTTAAATTCAAAGTGGAGAATAATAAAAACACAAAAAGATTGTTCCTGAAAAGAGAACTTCTACCTAAAAACAATCATTTTAAACTTTGGAAGGAATCGTATATATTGTTCAGTACATTATAAGTTAGAAAATATAGAGTTTTTTTTTTAATAAGGAATAGGAAAAACACAAAAAGTATGTACCTGATCTATTATGCATAGAACAAAGTCCGATTCCATTGCAAAGGAGGCTGTACTGCATGTAATAGGATATAATAAAACATAAATATAAAGATAGCTTCGAGTTCATTCGAAGAGATAACTTGCTTAATACCCTCCGTTTAGGTTAATCTTCCGAACTGTAAAACAGAAATTTTTTTCTACTTTTATCATCAAAACAAAAAAGAATTATATTTTTCACTTGTTGATAAAAGCCCGTATTACCGAATACGCGAGTCCGAATTTAAGCCTCTGATCATAATCTCGCGAGTTTTGTTCTATTTTGTCGACTTCAAAACTTTATTCCTAGCCCGCTACGATACTTACTAGCTAGCTAGTGAATTCCCATAAAACATTCGTCAAATACGAAATGGAAAAACCAAAAGGCCAGTGCAAATTCAGTCGACGAAGGTTGCATTACTGGAGCCTGTATTGGGTGCGCACGTAAACGCGCGGTGGCGCGACGTGGCCAGCTGGTTCTGTGCGTGAGAGACAAAAAGAGCGATCGATTGAAACATCTCATCTCTTCAACAGAGTATTCAACTGTAGTTGGGTGTATATAAAGCATCTCCTTCCCCTTTTTTCTAGTTCTTACGCTTCTTTTTTTTTTTGCCACAAATTAAAACCTCATATCAGGTCAATACTGATTTATACTAGTACTTTAAGCTAACTAGAATTAATATATTTATTTCTTTATTGACACAGAAACCACCTCCACACACACTCTCAAAACTTTTCTCAATTAGTTTTTTTGAATACCTTTACACCGATTCATTCCCGTTGACTTTGTCTTTTTAGGATTCATTATTAGATTTTTGTATAATAATAAATTTTATTATCTTTTCCTATTGAGATTCTCAATTTGGTAGAATCACAATTTGCTTTTGAAACTAAATATTTTATTAATATCAAATCAATCAATCAATTGCAACTAGTCAACACTTATTCAACGTTTAAAAATCCACTAATTTAACATCCACAAAGTCATGTATAGAAGAAGAGAAAGTGAACCTATCTCTTCTACTTTTACTGGATATATTGCAACTTCAAAAGATGCATTGGTGGTTATTCATAACGCGTTAATAGGTAGATTTCCATTAGTTAAAAGAAGACCTAAAGAACAGGAACGCCCTAATTTAATTAGGTCTGGTAATATATTTGTTTTCATTGAAGAATCTTCAGGTATTAAAAGATGGACAGATGGTATGAATTGGTCTCCTTCAAGAATATTGGGTAGATTTTTAATTTATAGAGAATTAGATAAGGACCAATCCAATAATAAAACAATTTTGAACCACAATACGTCTTCTTTACAAGATGATTCATCTATTAATAATTTATCAAAATCAATTGTTAGTAAAGGCCCAAATGGATTTCCACAACCGGCTACTGCAGTTGATTTAGCTGGTGGAGAAAATTTGTTACCAACATCAGTTTTGAATAGGAAAAGAAAATCAACAAAATCTTATCAAGATGATCATGCTTTTAATTCTTCTCAAGGTTATCCATTGACTGGATGTCCTCAATCTGGATTTTCATCTCCTTCAACAAGGTATAATAACAATTTAAGAAATTCTGAATTTGATACTACTGGATTATCTAGTTCAACCCTAGTTTCATGCGTTTTAAAAGAGCAAGGTTTAATCAAAAAATCTCTGTCAATTGTATTATATGATGAACCTACTATTTATTCTAATAAAAAAACGATTCATCTTGTTTCATACTATACATCAGCAGATGTACTTAATGATATTTTAGATCGACCTTCTAATATGGATCAATATAAAGACATCCAATTCTCTTTTGAAATGTTGAATGCTTTAAGAAAAACTTCTATTGGTTCAACTTTGACAACAGCAAGACGCAATTCTGAAATTGAAGGCCATTTTCAAGGTTTTATAGAAATGGATGGTTTCAATTCAAATTTTAATGAAGAATTTTTGAAAATGCTAGAAGAGAGACAAAAAGCACACCCTGAATTATTTGCTACTCAAGGTTACTCCAAAGGAACTATTCTCGCTAATACAAACCATTTAAGTTATGGTCCAAGTCCAGGTGCTCCAACTCTTGGTAGTTATATGTATTCACAACAACAGCAAACTGTGCCATGGAATGGATATGACTATTCTACAACTACATCTTCCAATACAAATACGTATCCACAATATCAAATGGTACCAATGGTTAACTCTTCAACGGTTCAACTGCAACAACAACAACAACAACAACAACAACAACCATATTTAGGATATAACTCAACTACAGCATCATTTCAGCAACAGACACCACAATATATTATGAATACTGCACCAGATTATCAACAGTCAGCATTACAAACAACAAATTCAACGGACCTTTTGAAAACATCACCAACGGGTGGTTCTGGTACAGCTCATTATTCAAGAAGTGCTACCAAATCACTACCATATAATACAGCTACCCCATCTACTACAAATACTAATACACCCGTGTATAATTATGGTTATCAAACACAATCTCTTCAACAGCAGCAACAGCAACAGCAACAACAGCACTATCAAGGATATTTGAATTCTTCTCTTCCATATATGGGTACGACTAATTCACAACAAGGGGTTCAACAACAACACCAACAGATGTATATGTACACCTCAATGAGCCCCCTATTAAATAGACAGCAAGTACAACAACCACATCAACGTTAAGGAAATACTTTATTCTATTTACTTAACTAGAAAGATATATGGGCTTTTGTATGATCAGCAATACATTTTTTATTTCTTGTCACTAGAAGAACTGGAATGTTATTTTTAATTGAGTTGTCCATAAAACTAATAATTAACTTTTCTTGATTCTATCTTTACTATTTACTCTGTATTTTAAGTCTTGTGTTTTTTCTTCTCTTAACTTTACCTTTTGTGATAATTTTCTTCAATTTGCTTCAATTTGCTTCAATTTGCTTTAGTTTATTTTAGTTTATTTTTTAATTTTTTGATTTTTTGATTCTACTAATTCTTGTTCGATTTTTGTTTTTATTTTGACTAATTATCTTTTTAATTTTCTTTTTCACGCACGCGTTATTTTAATTCAAATTGTTTGCTTTATATATATATATATATACATAACAAGTTTTTTGTATGTATACGTTCCTAAATAGATAATATGTAATGTAACACAAGACAAAAGTTTACGCGGGCCGGTAAAGTTCAAGTTAATAATAATTAAAGAATTTGGGACGATTGACGTGACACGGCTGAAAAGTGATCGTCGCACAGATGAAGTCGACAGAAAAACAGAACGCTTTTTCTGTTAACTCCTTTAAGTGCTGCGGGGCGCCAAGTCCGAATGGCGGTGGGTCCGTGGCGGGGCAGCTGTTAAAGAGTGGCTGGTAAAGGCAGAGAAGGTACACTAAGAGGCGCATAAGAAGTGCACGGGTGTTTTTATGAATAGGACGGGTAACTGGGGTTTTGATGTGAGATGCGGCTCAGGTGGGGTTCATTGGGGGGGGGAGGGGGGGTGCGCCAGAGTGTGATTGGCCAATTGGAGGACTCAAAATCAAAAGAGCGTATTGTGAGTGGGATTTATGGAGTCATCGAGAGTAAGAAAGATTAAGAGAGAGTATCATAAAGTGGTTGATCTTGGATTATGGATTGGTGGATTGGTGGATTGAAAAAGGTATTAAAGATTCACCATTAACCATTGAAGATTAACATTAGAAGCTGTAAAACACTCGGAGTGCTCGCTGCTCTCAATTACGTAAAACCCGTAATTGACCTCTTACTACTATATAACTTCTTCGTCACACGAACATCTCTTTAACTAAACTAGTACTTTACTTTCTTAAATTCATATTGAATCTTTTTTTTTTTTTCGATTTCCCTTCCTTGATTCAACTTTTTTAGGTCTGTGAAATCCCCGTCTTTTCTAATTCTCCATCTATAAAAAAACACTAAACCTTTAAATATTTAAATATTCAATCTTAACTTTAACCTTCCCCTCTATTTTGTCTATTTCACCAATTCCTATTTCCCTAAATGTCAAGTTCAGGACCTTCAAATCCGGTCAACGAGACCATTGAAAATACAACAGAAATACTCATACCCAGAAATAATTCAAATATGGATCCATCTTCTTTACGTCTTTCTCAAATTCAAATTAACGCTTTTTCTGGTGCTCTGGCTGGTTTCACTGCTGCAGTTGTTGTTTGTCCACTAGATGTAGCTAAAACTAGGTCACAAGCTCAAGGTGCTTATTTGAAATCATTTACTCCAGAAATAAATCATATATATGAACAATATAGATATAAAGGAATTTTACATTCATTAAAATTAATTAGTAAAGAAGAAGGAATTAGAGGATTATATAGAGGTCTGATCCCAATGACTATGGGATATTTCCCAACTTGGATGATTTATTTTGCTTGTTATGAAAAATTTAAAAGAGTGTATTCTTCAGTTACAAAAGATGAAAATTTAAGTTATTGTTTAGGTGCAATGTCTGCAGGTGCTATATCTTCAACATTTACCAATCCAATTTGGGTTGTTAAAACTAGACTTATGCTACAGATTGGTGATGGTAAAACAATTTATGATAGATTTCCAAAATTTGGTAGTAGTGATATAATGGAACAAAAGCATGATTATTATAAAGGTGTTATTGATGCATTTAGAACAATGAATAAAAATGAAGGTTTTAAATCTTTTTATAATGGTTTACTACCTTCTTATTTTGGTTTAATACATGTTGCAATTCAATTTCCATTATATGAAAATTTAAAAAAAATATTAAAAGTTATAGATCCAAATTCTCCAACTAAAGAACCTAATTTTGGTAAATTATTGCTAGCTTCAACATTAAGTAAAATGATTGCTTCTGCTATAACGTATCCACATGAAATTATTAGAACTAGATTACAGATAGTTAAAACTGATCCTGATGGTTCAAGTACTAACTCAATTAAAAGTGTGAAAAGAATAATTAATTCAATTTGTCATAGTGAAGGTTTAAGAGGTTTTTATAGTGGTTTTGTTATTAATCTGAGCAGGACTGTTCCTGCTAGTGCTGTTACTTTAATATCATTTGAATATTTTAAAAGTTATTTTGAAAGGTTTGCAGATGAGTGAGGTTATTTATTCTATTATATTTATCGTTTTTTTTTATTATTATATATTTATTTCTTTTGAACTATACTATTATCATTATCATTATCATTTTCATAATATTTTTCTTTGTTTTTCCTACATTTCTGTCATTTTCTATATTCCGTTTATATCTCAAACTAAAAATCACTTTTCTTACGTAATCCATTCTATACTAGAACAGACGCGTCGATGCGACGCCATTTTGCTTCCACGTTTCCAAATTAGTACAGATAACAATTTGTTCTTTTATTTATTAATTTATTTATTTATTTAACTATTTCTACTCAAACCTTTCAATTCTACATATTAACAACATGAGATTATTGAATTACTTAGCAACTCTATTCTTAAGTCTCAAAATCTTAACTGTATTTGCAGAAGAAGAAGGATTTAATATAGTAATCGAACATGCTCCGCCACCTGCAATACCAGAAGAATCACTTGTTGATGAAGATATTGAATTACCAGATTATTTAAATTTAGACAATTTTGATAGTATTTTAAAGAAAAACTATCATTTTGTTGAATTTTTTTCTCCATATTGCCATCATTGTAAAGAATTAGCCCCAAAATGGAAAGAATTTTATATAAAAAAACATCAATACTATGAAAAATTAGATATTTCAATAAATCAAGTTGATTGTGTTGCTTCTGGTGATTTATGTGCCAGAGAATCAATCATTTATTATCCAATGTTAAGATTATATGGACCTGGTGGTAAACTAATTTCAAGTTTTGGAATGCAAGATTATGAAAGAGATAGTAATGGGTTTTCAAAATTTTTAGATGATCAATTATTAGAAATTAATGATATTGATTCAGAATCTGGAATGAGTTATGAAAGATTAGATTTATTAAAATCTCATAATAAAATGATTCAATCTGATGAATTGGTTTCTATTATTGCTGGTCAGAATGAGAAACCTATTTTATTAAGTTTTTGGCCATCTAATAATAAAGATTTAAATCCTTCAAATTTTTATGGTGATTTTAATAAAATTGACCTTTTTAAGCAATGTCCTCGTTGCTTTGAATTTAGAAATATTTGGACTAGATTAATGAAAAATATGGTCTATGAAGCTAACGATGATCAAACATTAGAATTTGGTTATGTTAATTGTGAATCAAATAAAAAAATTTGTAATTCATTAGGAATGGAAGATATGGTTAATAGAAATTTTGTTGATTATGATCCTAAAATTTTTATGTTTTTACCAACTGATAAAGGTGGTAATAAAATTAGATATAAATCAAGTACTTTATCTACTAAAAAATTAAGTAATTGGTCCAGAAGATTATTAGATATTTATAAATTTGAAGATACTCCATTTACTGATTTAAATAAAAAAATTAATTTAAGCAGGAGATTACCAAATCAAGATCAAGTTGCTGATTTAATTACAGATCCTAAAGTTGCTTTTATTTATTTATATGATGAAAAAACTCATGTTCCCGAAGATGATTTCATTTTGAGTCACCTGATTCAACCAATAATGGATCTTGAAAGAAATGCTTACTTATATAAGTCTAGTAATGTTGAAAAATATTTAGCTTTTATTCTTCAACAAGAAAAAGAATTAGTTAGTAAT
Organism: Ambrosiozyma oregonensis (nom. inval.); assembly: GCA_003706315.3. NCBI lineage: Eukaryota > Fungi > Ascomycota > Pichiomycetes > Pichiales > Pichiaceae > Ambrosiozyma > Ambrosiozyma oregonensis (nom. inval.). Next base: position 270,680 of record PPKY03000016.1, read on the forward strand.
TATATGAATAAAAATACTAATACTGAGACTGAAAAATCTGAAAAATTAAATTTTGATAAAGAAATGTATACTGCTAAAACATTATCTACACTTCCTATGGTTATTGCAATTAAAGAAAATTCTTTACTTTCTCCAGTTTATCAAAGTTTCAGTTCAAGGGATACAAGAGATTTTGCTAAATTAATGGAATTTATTAAAATTAATTCAGAACCAACTTTTGAAGAATTAACTAGTAAAACAAGATTGAACATCTTCCCAAAATTTAAACCACAAATTTATGATAAATCTGAAAAGGTTTTAATTGCTGTTGTTGATGATAATGATCATAATGATTTTTTTAAAAAATCATATTTTTTAACTTTTTTCAATCAATCCTTTAATTACCTAAAACAGAGGTTTCAATATAAAAAATTAAAAGATGATAGACAATTAAAAAGAGATAAAGTTGATGAATTATTATTATTAGGAAGTGAAAATGAAGAAATTATAAGAGAATTGAAAAAAAAAATAAGCAATGTTTTCATTGGTCCAGAATTTAGATTATCTACTGTTTATATAACAAAAGCAACATTAATGTTCACACAAAGATGGTGGCCAAATTTGAAAATAGATGATTATGATGTTGGTGATGCTTTTATTGTCTCTAGATTTAATAATAGATATTGGGATAATGATGGTAAACCATACGTTTTAAGTGAGGTTACAACGATAATGGATGGATTGAATAAAGCTTTTTTTGGAAATGACCAAGGAAAGAAACTTAAAGATGGATACGAATCCTGGAGTTCAGTTTTTAAATTGGTGGTTGGCTCAGCGTTGTTGTTTCTAGTTGTTAAGAAATCCAGAAGAGTCCTGTTAAGAAAAAGCCAACTTTCTAGCGTTCTTCCTGTGCACAGCCACAACTCGCGTCTGCCTTTGAAAAGTTCTTAATTTTATTTTTGTATTTTTGTATTGTAGTAAAAAAAAAACTTTGTTTTGTTAAACTAGCCTGTTTGCTTTATTTGAAAAATATATAAGGTAAAATGAGCTTTCGAATAAGGTTAAATTTAACTAGAGGTTATGCCACAGTATCAAGCTCAAATTCAATCAATCATGCAACCACTAAAGGTCTTATCACAAACTCAATCTACAAATTTAGTAAAACTTTGAAAACTGACAAGAATTTTGGATTCCAATTATTAAATAAACATTTTAATCAAGAATTTTATGATAGATATGATAAATTTTTCAATAAAGCTTTGTCAGATCTACGGAAAGAATTATGTCCTCCTGTTATTCCAAATAAACAAGTGAAAATTAATAACTTAACTCAAATGGAATTACTCAATGGATTTCAAACTCCTAATTCTAAGATTACTCCTTTACTTGTGCAACATTTATTAAATCATAAAGATAATTTGAAATCGTTACCAATAACAATTAAAAAAAATGAATCAAATAAAGATGGTCTGAGTCAAGTTCAAGACATAACTGATGAAATAATTGAGAAATTGGTATACTATAAAATGAAACCTCATTCTTTACAATTTACATATAATGATGCATCTAATATTCAAAATTTTAATAAGAATTTAACTTTTAATGTTATGGATATTGATAATCCATATGAATGGTTTCCCGAAGCTAGAAAATTAAAAAGAAAATTCATTATGCATGTTGGTCCAACTAATTCAGGTAAAACATATAATGCGTTGAAAAGACTAGAAAATTGTTCAAAAGGTTATTTTGCTGGTCCTTTAAGATTATTAGCTAGAGAAGTTTATGATAAGTTCCAAGATAAAGGTATCAAATGTAATTTAGTTACTGGTGAAGAAGTTATTATTGATGTTGATGAATATGGTAATAAAGCTGGTGTTACTTCAGGTACAATCGAAATGATCTCATTATCTGAAAACTATGATGTTGTTGTTGTCGATGAAATTCAAATGATTGGTGATGAATTTAGAGGTTCTGCTTGGACTAATGCTGTTTTAGGTGTTAGAGCTAAAGAAATTCATCTTTGTGGTGAAATTGCTGCTGTTCCATTAATTCAAAAATTAGTTAGTATGACAGGTGATGAATTACAAATTAATGAATATAACAGATTAGGTAAATTAGTAGTCGATGAAGAACCTATTGGTATGGAAAATTTACAAATTGGTGATGCTGTTGTTTGCTTTTCTAAGAATGCTATTTTAAATATGAAATTACAAATTGAACAACAAACTAACCTTAAATGTGCCGTGATTTATGGTGCTTTGCCACCTGAAACTAGAGCTCAAGAAGCTCAAAGATTTAATAATGGTTATTATGATATCGTCATTGCTTCTGATGCTATTGGAATGGGTTTAAATTTAAAAATTAATAGAGTGGTTTTCACAACTACTGAGAAATTTAATGGTAGATCTACAGTGAAATTATCTCCTTCAAATATTAAACAAATTGGTGGTAGAGCTGGTAGATTTGGAATTGGTGAATCTATTGGACATATTACTGCTATTAATAGTAGTGAACTTGCTTCTGTTAAAGAAGGTATTGAAGCACCAATTCAATACTTAGAGAAAGCTTTTTTGTTTCCATTGCAACAATTATGGGCCAAATATTATTCAATGTTTGCTAAAAATACAGACACTATTACCATGTATAGAAAATTTGAAGTTGATCTTTCAAAATTATTAAGAGAAACTCAATCTATGAAACGTGATTTTGATATTCAATCTTTACGTGATTATAAGTTAGTTGCTAATTTCATTTATGGCCAACGTTTTAAAAGATCTTTCTTAATTTATGATCAAATTTCTTGTGTGGCTTGTCCAACAACAATTTCTGATAATAATAAACAAACATTGAAGTTAGTTACTGATGATTTGATGTCTCAATTTTTTAATACAATTGCCAAAAGAGAGAAAAAATCAATTTTTGATTTTACTTCAATGCCATTTTACTTAACCACTACTTCAAAAATCTTACAAAAAAAACCTTTACAAAATGAATTGGTGGGTACTTACTATACAAGTAAAATAGACCAAGTTCCAATTCCTGAAGATCAAAAGGAAATATTATTAGATAAAATTGCAAAAGTTGAATCTAAAACATATAAAAGTAAGAATCGTAAAGTTGGGTTTATGGATCCAGTTAGAGAAAGATTAAAGCATTTGGAAATGTTTCATAAAGCAATTGGTACTTATATTTGGTTATCTTATAGATTTCCTCAAAATTTTGTTGATTCTGAAAGCGCTGTCAAAATGAAAGAATTAATTGAGGTTAAAATTAGTGAAATGTTGGCAAGTATGAGATCGGCTACAGATGATGATAACCATGGAAGTAATTCTAGATATCCTAGATTTGAACAGCGCAAGGAAAGATATTAGATACTTGGTTGGTTATTGTATATTTACTCTTTCCTTTGTATTTAAACTTGTACATAGTTACTTTGATCTGTATGTTATGAGATATTTATTGAGTCGTTAAAAGGTACCTAAAATACCTGACTTCATGAACAATGAACATTGTTTATGAAAATGAAACTGTATATTAAATAAATGAATAAATGGAGCTGAGCAAAGCAAAAAAAAAAAAAAGAAAACATTCACAAACTTGATCATAATTCCCAGTCATCCTGTTCCCTGTCTCCTGATTTAACCAATGGTTCTTCAATATCATTAATTTTGATATCTGTACATAATGCACACTTAGTGGATAACAATTCATCAATTTCAGATTTCAATTCATTTATGATCTCCTTGTTTCCTTTATTCAAAGTGATTTTCTTTTGAAGTTTATAAACTGAATTCTTGAATTTATAATCATTTGAACTTAAAATAATTCTAACTAAACAATCCTGATGAAATGAATGATAACATGGGAAAACAATAAATTTTCTGATGGTTAAAATTTTATTACAAATTACACAAGATTCTGTAGGTGCAATAATTTGAAAGTTTGTTAATTTGAAACTTTCAATTTGCTTATTAATCTTTTTCGATTGAGTAATAGATGATTCCATTTCATTTGATAATCTATACATTTCCAATGACAGGTTTTCTAGTGATTTCACAATCTCCTCTTTGAAATTATCGATCACTATAAAGTCAGGAAACAATGGTATTAAGTCTTTAACTGTCAATAATTCACATTTACTCATTAAGAAAGATAATAATTTGGAAATTTTATCATCAGTTGAAATTTGTTCCAATTTTTTTGAATCAATATCTTCTCCACTCAAATTCAACTCTAATAATTTTTGATGTTGCTCTAAAAATTTATCATTCATTATAATTTTCTTTATCAATTTTTTCGAAATATTTAACCATAATTTTTTCCTCAAAGTTGAAGACTCTAAAGGTTTTCCAGCAACAAAAACTGCAACTTCAATCAAATCATGATCTAAAGCTAACTTAACAGCTTCTTCATAATTTCCCAACATTGAATAAATAAAAATTGCACTTTGAATTTTTTTGAATTTGAAACAAAGTCTTAAAATAAAATCATGCTCAAATAAAATCTCATAATCTGACGAATTTCCAAATAAATTTCTTGATCTTTGCTGACTTTCTAAATACTTTATAACTGAATTTTCATTTTCAGTATTTGGATAAGTAATTAAAATTGACAACAAAGTATTATGAATTATCTTTTCTTTAACTTGTTTCTCTTTAATCAAGAATTGTAAGAATTGAATAGCTTGATTAAATTCAAGTTTTATATCTCTTGCTTTACACACTGTTTTGTTGTATGTTAACAAGGCAGGTAGTAACTTTTCATACTCCAAAACATCAATTAATCTTTTCCAAGTGGCGATTGTTTCAATTGGATAGTTCACAAGTAATGCAGTAGAGCACTGATAAACTAATTCTGGTTTTCTTTGAATGGATAACACTTTCAAAGCTTCATCCCATTTTTGTAGATTTAAATAATATTTCAATACAAATTCATAATCATGAATCAAATTAGAAAAATATAATAGTTCATCAGTTCTATCATGAGCGGAAATAATTTGATAAACAGTGTCTTTATCTAGAATATCTTTGAATTCATTCAAAAATTTATGAAATTTCTTCAAAAACTGAGTTTTTCTCTCTTTAACATTTTCATCTACTTTCCCTATACCATTTGAGTTTAAAAGGTTATTGAAAGAATTATTCTCTACAAAGAGTTCATTGTCTAAATCGTTCAAACCTTCAATGTAAGATTCAACAATCCAACTACTTATCATGACTCTTTGCATATAGAAAGATTTGGGTAAACTATTAAGTTTAGTGGTTAAATACAATCTTAAACTTCCATTTTCTTGTTTTTCCAAAAAATTTAAAGCAACTTTTTCTAGCGGTTCACTTGTAGTTGCCAAAATGGTTGCAGCTTCATCATAATTCTTAATATCAAACAAAAAATTACCTTTACTTGTTAGAATTATATCTCGTTTGACAGAATCAGATCCATTAGGATCTTTTAGAAGTGATAAAGCTTCATCAAACATATTTTTGGAAACCATTATTTTCCAAATATCTGAATTTTCATCGTTTAATAAAATTTCCCACATTGTATTTGTAGAATGAACCCAATAAGTTCCATATTTGTCATCATGAGAAAATTGAACAAAAGATCCATTTTGAAAAGATTTTCTTGCAGTTTCTAGTCCATTTAGTTGATTATAAATTATTATATCATTGTTCTCTAATAGAACAATTATATGATATCTAGTAAGCATAATGGATTTCAATCTTTTCGCTATAAGTTGATCGATTTTCAAATAATTCAATTCATTTTTGGTTTTAAAATTGAATTTTCCATAACATATTTGATAAATTTGATCATCATCGTTGAAATCTAAAAATGCAAATGAATTTAAATTCGATGCAAAATGACTAAGAGAATTAAAAGTATGAGTAAGTGGATCCTTTTTGAAACAGTTGGTAAATTCAGAAGATGTAAATTGTAACAGTTTATTAGTATCACCCAATTGACATAGTATATTATAGTTCTTACCATTCTGCAAACCTCCATCTATACCTGTTATTCTTTCTCTAGATTTCCATAATTGTTTAAAAGCCCGTTCTCTATTAGCATCAATAAGATATTCATAAATGATTCCTGTTAATGTACTGACTATCATTAACCCAGTAGAAGTTTTAGTTTTATTATCAGATTCAAAAAATAAAATCGAAGAAACAGGAAGATTTTTCAATTTTCCCAACAACTTGAATTGTACAGATTGAACGTTTAAATAATAAAATTCATTCTTCACAGTTTGAACTATCAAGTGATAACCCATTTCATCCAAAAATGCATCCTTAACTTTATTGGATGATTCTATTTTGATCTTGCTAACGTTTTCTGGCCCATCCAAGTCAATTCTATATACTAATCCTGCTGATAAGATAATGTACAGCATGTTGTTTTTTACCAGTAGTTTGGTTATATCAGAGTCTATCTGGAATTGGAGTCCAACCTCTTCCAAAGAAAAGACATCTTCCTCGTTGGCTGCTTCAATGGTATCTATTGTGTCCATTTGACTATGTTAAGTTGTGTTTTAATGATCATCCAATGACAAACCCCAAAAAATAGGTAAATGCAGAGATAAACGATATAAACTAAATTTCTCGAATCGCTCACTTATTTTTTTGCACAGAAAAACAATCTGTTTCTTTTTTTGCTTTTGAACTTTTATTTCTTTCAAACACACAAACCTTCTAATTTAACATATAAAATGGGTGTCAGTATACCAGTGAAGCTATTAGCAGAAGCACAAGTACGTTTTCTCCCGCTTCTTCCAAGCTAATTTATCAATATTCATCATTCATTATTCATCAATACTAACCTCATCACCTTTAAAAATTTAATTATATAGGGCCATATAATTCAATTAGAACTAACAGCAGGTCAAATGTACAAAGGAAAATTAATAGAATCAGAAGATAACATGAATGTGCAATTAAAGGATGTCATATTAACAGAAAGAGATGGTAAAGTGTCTCATTTAGATCACATATTCATAAGAGGTTCACAGATTAGATTTTTTTCAGTTCCAGAGATGTTGAAACATGCTCCTATGTTTAACCCAAAGAATAATAAACCTGTGGCTCCAATAAGAGCTCCTTTAAAAAGAAAATAAGCTGAGGAGCTTTTAATCAATTTCTATATGTTATTATTTTGTATACTATAATTTATAACTTTTTGTTTGAGTTTTTCTATTGGTGATTTAATTTTTACTACTGTAATGGGTAAAAGAAAATTATAGTATTGTAAGATTAAGAGAATATGCTAGAATGTGTATTATATATAACAAGCTTAAATAAAACGATAGACTCGGCGTGGTAGGTGGATATAGAAATATAAACAAAAATAAATATTTAAAGAGCAAGAAAAAAGCGTAACCAAATTGAATGAAATAACAAATATAAAAATAAAATAAACAAAGTAAAATAAACAAAGTAAAATGCAAAAAAATAAACAATTTAGAAGAAAAAAAGACAAAAAGATAAGAAATGCAATTAATAATTTGAAATCAACTGTACAGTGTGCAACTAATGTAGTAAAACCCCCCCAAAAAAAATAATAATAATTTAGAACTATTCAAACCCTTCAAGAGCATTCAAAACTTTTTCAAGACGGTTACAACCTTGTTGGTATCTGCTTGGATTCAACATCATATTAGCTGTTAACCTACTAATACTATCAACAATCTTTTCAATCAAATACTTTTCTTCATTTGGTATTTGCAAGTCAGCAAATTCTTGTCCAATAACAATACCATCAGTTGCATTAAGTAATCTAGCCAATGTATCATATGAAAAAGGTTTAATAGCCTTCTTCTTAGTTTTACCACTACCTGATCTACGCACCTTGCCATACTTTTTGGAACGTGATTTAGTAGCTTTTGATGACTTTCCATCAGCTGGAGTTTCAATATCTTCATAAAGTTCATCTTCTTCTTCTTCTTCTTCATTTGAAGAGTCAACCAATTTGATATGTTTCGATAATCTTCTTTTATCTTTATCACCTTCAAAAATCGAAACATCTGAAGCACTTGATGAGCCAGAATCTTGTTTCATCAATGGAACACTTGGATCATATGGGAATTTTTCAGACTCTCCACTTGTTGTTGCAGTTAATGCACCTGAAGCTTGGGTTTTTATTATAGATCTAATAGTTTTATTCTTGTTAGATAAATTAGGGCCTAAACCACTATTAGGGTTGGGCTTATGAGTACCAAAATTAACGTTGTTGTTTGAGCTGTTGTTTCTAGAGTGGGATTTGAAAAACGAGGCAGCTGGATCATAGTACTCATCCTCTTTAGCTGTAACAAATGATTCTGCTGTTCTAATAGAATTGGATAATGAGTAACTACGATCAGTAAAAGATGTATTAGAATTTGTTCTTTTGTGTGAATGTGTCAGTGGAATATTACTGTTGCTTTTGCTGTTATTTTGTGAAGTTGCTGTGTAATATCCTGACATTGCAGTGTCATGATCATTACCTGAACTGAGTCCAGAAATACCAGATAAAGCAGAATGATTTCTTCTATGAGTATAAGCATCAGCGCTTGGAGAGTTAATTGAATCTCTAATCATATCACTGGATAGAGCTCTTCTATGCGTTGGACTCAAGGACATCATTCCTGGAATAGGAGATGCGGAAGGTAAAACTTGAGCTAAACTTAAATCATTATTGGAACCTTTTCTATTGATAGTATTTCTTGTTGATAGTAACTCAGGAGTAATTGAAGTCGAAGAGGTAATTGTTTCAACACCAATGGAAGCAACTCTACTTGTTGAATAATTATTATCTGCAGCTATTGGAATTGGAGAGGTTGAAACTGGCCCTGTTGATATGTTTTTGGAAATAGCAGATAATGAACGAGATTGATTTATAGCATTTGAAGTAGTTGAGCTTTTTCTAACCTTATTAATAACCGAAGAAACAGGAGTAGCTCCAAAAGCACCGGTAGAAATTGGGATAGATCCAGCAGTAGGTCTTCTATGGTTATTAGATTCATCATGAATTTTGGAAAGTAATCTTTCTTCATCGCTGATTATTTCATCCTCATTTGATTTCTTTTCAGTCAAAGCTTGTTCTTCAATTTCAGATTTCAAGTGTTCAAATTCTTTCATAATATCATCAAACTTATCGTTTATGAGACCACTCATACGTCTCTCTGGAGTTTCAGAAAAGCCAGTAGCGCCAGAAACACGTCTTTCTTGTGCTATGAATCTCTCAGAAACAGATGTTGAAGCTGGTGTAGGTAAACTTTCTTGAGAAGATGAGCGTTTTCCATTGGAACAGCTTCCTTGTTCAGAGTTTTCATTTAGTGGGTTAGAAAGGGGCACACTTGAAGCAGGAGATCCGATTGCCACTAAATGGGATGGTGCAGCTGGTTGTTGCGCAGAGTCTGAACTGATTGATTTTCTTTTAAGAGGAGTTTCTAACAAACTGATTTGAGGAGTATGTGATTCATCAATGCTACCTTGATCATTAGTATTTGAAACAATATTGGCCATTACGGACACCAATTCTGGGCGTTCTTTCCTTTTCATTAATTTTTCTTGTTGTCTTTGTTTTGGGGTTTTTAACTGATCTTCTTCAAATTTATGTAATGATTCTTCAATACTAGTGCTGCTAAAATTACCAGACAGTGGTCTCTTTGGTGATCTTGGTGGGACTGGGATCTCCAAGTTAGTTGTTTGTTCTTTATCTGGCTTCATTGGTTGTTTAGACTTAGCAGTAATGTAACGAGCAGACCCAACTCCTGTAGCAGTAGCAGCAACAAGCTCAGTATTACCTGAATGTTCATTTGAAGAAGTTTTAGTTGTTGGCAAAACATGACGGTGTGAACTAAAAGACTCTTCCTCATTATCTTCAACATCACTTAATTTAGGTTGATTAGTAACGGCTGGACCTGAAATATTTGGAGGCTGAACAAAACTGAAACTTGTATTTGATGGAGTTCTTATAACTTCAGAATTTGGTGGGTTGAATGTAGATCCAAGAGAACCAGAAGGACCAAGATTACCACCAGTAGAAGAGCTTCTTAATAATCTGTTCAAAGATTGTAAACTCGAGCTTTGAGGCATCGATTGGTTGACTTTTCCAGTTGAACGAGGAACTTCTGTCACTTCAGAAAGAACATCTGGAGGTAAATCTAAAGATTTATTATTATCAACGACGTACTTAACAGTATCAATATTCACATCTTGAACAACACCCGAATAAGTGGACAAATATGAAAGCCTATTGGCGTTAATTGATCCAAGAGAAGGGGAATTACCAAACCCTACATTAAACCCTGGAGAAGGGACTTCACCAAACCCTACATTAAACCCTGGAGAAGGGACTTCAATCATGGAATGTCTATTTGGAGAGGTTTTCTTTTCAGATGGTGGAGATGATGAATTATAGTTTGATGAATGTACTGGAACAGTAGGTGCAACTGCTTGAGCTGAATATTTTTCTGTACCCTGTTTCTTGAGTTGACGGGAAGGTGAAGGAGTAGTTTCTGTGTTGTTAAAATATTGTTGTTGAGGATGTTGGGCTGTTTTCTTTGATGATTTGGTTATATTTAACATTCTGGAATAGTCGTGCTTGCTATATCTAGAACTTTGAACTGAGTTTTGAAAGGAATCTTGAATTGAATTTGTATCTTCTTGGCTTTCCTGAGTAGAGCTTCTACTAAAAAATCTTTGACTGTCAAATGGTAGATAATCGTTTGGATTGCTTTTAACAGAAATATGTCTGATAACACCGCTATCATCTGAGCTTATATCGTCTTCGTAAAGACGCATTTGTTCTCGATATTGTCTGTTTGAAACTTCACTTAGTTCATGAGATGATTGAATAGTTGAAGGTTTTGATCTGACACTAATTCTTCTGACTTGTGGATCTGTTTCTGAAGAAGTCATTTATGTGAAGAGATTAAAAAGAGTGTGGGATATATACTAGTTGTATTGTTTGGAGAGTTTAAAAGCGATTAAATTGGGGATATGATGTTAAAAGAACCAGAATGAAAAGTAAATATTTATGAGTAAAGAGGATAAAGTAATTTTTGGTGGGAAGACAGGGTTATAAGAAAGATTATTTTAAGACTAAATCTGACTGTTCCCTCTAAATCAGCAAATCACTAAATGGCTGATCTGACCAAATTTGGAGAAACCAGCCACCTCAAAATGGGCCTAAACGTATGCGGCTGGTGTGCGAGTTTGTGGCTGTATGGCTCATTTTGTGGCTTAAATAGATACACGGCTCGCCGGATATTTTATTTTCCCGAACGGAGTTTTGCCGCTTCGGCACCTCTTTTCCGCTATCTATCTTTATTTAAAGAAATTCGATGAACTGCTAGACACATAAATACTCTTCAAAACTTCATCTGGTTTAATCTTCATTGTTTTTTTTTTCGATTACTACTTATTTTTATTTGTAGTTTCAAGTATTCATTTCAGCATGGGTTTTCCAGAGATCAACGAAAAAGATGCCCTAGATTTCTTATCCAAATTTATTCAAATTCATTCACAGTCAAAAACACCAGGTGAAATTGAAGCTATTCATTATATGAGTGATGCAATGACTTCAATTGGGTTAGAAGCTAAAAGTATAGAGTTCAAAGATAAAAATGATGGAATGCAACGATATAATTCAGTTGGTGTTTGGAAAGGTACAAATAAATTTCCAAACTCAAAAAAATTACTATTTAATGGCCATGTAGATGTTAATCCAGTTACTGAAGGTTGGACTGTTGATCCTTATGAAGGCAAAACAGATGAAAAATATATTTATGGTATTGGTGTTTCAAATATGAAATCAGGTTGTGCTGCTTATTATTGGGCTGTTAAAGCTTTGAAAGAAGCTGGTTACAAAGTTTCAAAAGATGTCACTTTAACTTATGTTGTTGGTGAATTACAAGGTGGTGCTGGTACTGTTTCTTTACTTAACCAAAAACATATCACTAAAGACACTGCTGATTTTTTTATCAATTGTGAACCTACTGATGTTTATGCATTGATTATGCATGCTGGTTCTGCTATTTTCGAATGTAATATTATTGGTGATACTAGACATATGTCCAAAAGAGAAGAGGCAACTGATGCAATTTTGGCTTCGATGGATGTTGTTAAAAACCTTACTGATTTAACATTTTCAGAAGCCAAATCAGATTTACACAAGTCTGTTAACAGATGCCATGTTGGTACTATCAGAGGTGGTTTAGGTAGAAGTTATGAAACATGGAGACCTCCTCAAGTTTCCGATTTTGTGACTCTTACTGGAGCTGCTAGATATGCTCCTGGACAAAATGAGGATATAGTGTTGAAAGATTTAGATGAAGAAATTGGTAAATCAAAAGAAAAGTATCCTAAAATGAAATATGAGTTGAGTTTAATTAAACACGATTTTATGCCTCCATTTGAAGTGGATCCAAAAGCTGAGGTTGTTCAATTATTGAATGAAGGTTATAAAAGTGTTAGAGGAGTAGAACAACCTACAGGTGCTTTGAAGCCTCCTTGTTATTATGGTTCCGATGCTGGTTGGTTATATCAAGAATTAGGAATGGAAGGTATTGTCTGTGGACCAGGTGGGAAATTCAATACAATGCCTGATGAAAGAGTTGATATACCGGATTACATTGACTGTATTAAAATCTTCATGAGAGTCATTGTTCAAGCTTGTGGGGGTTACAAAGAATAGAATTGTAATATAATATGAATGTGTTGATTTTATCCAAATTGTTTAGTTTTCTTGTGCATATTATTTTGTAAATTGACGTTCAGCAGTTTTATTGAAAACATTTCTATATTTAGTAAACTGATTTTTAAACTGTAATCATATGCAATGATTCTTTTTATGTACCGAAAATAACCGTTGGCTCGTATTCAAAACGGTAATTTGTTTATAAATGATCAGAAAATAAAAATGGCTAGCTCAGAAAGCGTGGCTTGCCTCAGCGTAGAGACTGTTTTGTACGATCGAACCTAACTTCTTTGACTACTTTTATGTTAGTCTTAATTCAAATTCACTAAACTCGTTAGTTCAATTTCATTTGTGATGGTGGATTGGAAAACTATTAGAGCTAATAAATTAGCTAAGAGAGAATCACTTCTCCTACCTTATAAAGTTTCGGAGGATAAGTTACCTTCAATTGACGAACTTAATGATGTTAGTGATTTCATTGATCAGTCTCCTCTATTGAAGCCAGACTATAAAAAAATCACAAATTATTCAATTGAACAGTTATTGAAACTATATTTATCAGGAAGTTTAAGTGTTGAACAAGCTGTTACTGCCTATATTTTCAGGGCCGTTTTGGGCCATCAATTGGTCAACTTATTATCTGAAGTCAGATTCCAGGAAGCTTTAGAAGAGGCTAAAAAGTTAGACAAATACTTCAAAGAAACTGGAAAATTAAAAGGACCATTACATGGTATTACTGTGTCACTCAAAGATAATATAAATATTGAAGGTTTAGCTTCAAGCATGGGTATTATTGGACTTTGCGAAGATATTAAAACAGAAGATTCAGTGATAGTTAAGTTATTGAAAGATCAAGGCGCAATAATATTGTGTAAAACAAACTGTTCTCAAGGTATGCTATTCACTGAAACTAGAAATGATCTTTGGGGTAGAACTCTAAATCCATATAATAGAAAGTATCTCAATGTTGGTGGCTCTTCTGGTGGTGCCGGTGCTTGTGCTGCATTAAACTCAACTTCTTTCAGTATCGGCTCAGATGCCGGTGGGTCTGTCAGACATCCAGCTGCTTTGAACTTTGTGTATTCAATAAAACCCTCAGATGGTAGAACGCCAACTTGTGGAACAGAGTCTTTACAACAAGGTTTAGAATCTCTTAAGACTGTGTACGGTATTTTATCTTCTCATTTAAGAAATGTTGAATACGCTTTTAAAACTATTGTTGATTCAGAACCTTATTTGGAATACGATGCTAGTTGCTTGCCTATTCCATATAGAAAAATTGATATTGATTTTTCTAAACCTCTAACTTTTGCTTTCTTGGATAGAGATGGTTTAACAACTGCAACTCCACCAGTTTTAAGAGGGTTAGGTATAGTTCGAAATAAATTAATCAAAGCTGGACATAATGTAATTGATTGGCCTGATACTTACATGCGTGATATAGCTGAAAATGGATTGTTTCCATTTTTTGGTGTTAATGGATTCAAAGCTGCTAATGATGTTTTTGAAAAATCTGGTGAACCTAAGGATCCAGAATTTGTGGAGTGGTTATCTCAGTCTGAGGACATCCACGTTTCTGAATTATGGAAAATGCATCAACATAGAACAGATCTTGTTCAAAGATACCTCAAACTATGGAATACTCATAATAATGGTAAGAGAATTGATGCTATAATAACCCCATGCTCGCCATTTCCTGCCTGCATTATAGGCCATGTTGTTCCTACTCCTTTCACTGCTGTTTGGAATGCTCTTGATTATTCTGCTACAACTTTCCCTGTCACTAAATGTGACATTTCTATTGATTCACCATTTCCAAAGACAGAATATCTTTCAGAAGTTGATGAACGTGTACATAAACAATATGCTGAAGAGTTACAGCATTTTGAAAATGGTCCTGTTTCTTTGCAAATTGTTTGCAATAAGTTAGAGGAAGAGAAATGTTTAGAAATTACTAATTATGTCTCTTCTTTACTTAAATAAATGATTTTTGATGATTACTCAATTCGATTGTCTTTGTATTTAATCAATTATACATAAACTAGCTGTAGATGTAAAAACGCTCAAATGTTAGGTGGTGAAAAACAATTACTGCAATCGGTAAGAGCTCTGATTATTTTTGAAAAGAAAGAAAGGGAACTTCAATAATCAATGAATTTATACCAGTAAATTTGCAGGAACTTCCCAGTCTTCATTCAAAATCAATTTATCTATAGAGTCTGTCCAAATGTAAAACCAACACTCTTTAAGAACACCACCCTCTAAGTCAACAATTACTTTACGTCTCTCATATTCATCTCCTTCATATTTATCCAATTTTAGTAAGTCATGGCCAGTTAGCCCTTCAATTAGCATACCATCAATGTGAGTCCCCTTAAGTTTCAACGCAGCTGGATAAGGTTCGTTCTTAACTTGGTATCTTTTATAGTTATATAAGGTAGCTTTTGTAAATTTCAAATATTTTTTACCTTCTGCACACGATTTTCCAAGCATCTCATAAAAAATATCTGGAACCATTAAAGTTCCGTAACAGCTATTATTATTATTAATATTAATAAATATTAATATTAGTATAATTGGAACTCAAATTAGGTTAAAAATAAAAACAATGGGTCGTTAACTTACAACAGTGAATTGTTATTAGGTGAAGTGGGCATGGGTATATTTTCTACCTTTATTTTGAAGTATTTCTAATTGTTTACTAGATGAACCATTCAACTTAGAGGGAGATAGATCACTTGATTCCAGCTTTAAAAGAAGTGGTCTCATGCTGCCGCTTACGCCTTCCTAATCCATTTATATGAAGGGGACAGCCCGAAAAGTTTCCAAATCAAAAGTCCGCAAATCTACAATGACCAAAAAGCAAACATTAAAGCAACAACACAATTAAAATATTTAAAAAAAAACTGTAATATATAAATAAACTGTAACATGATAAGAAAGAAAAATTAATAAAAAAAATTAAAGGGTAAATAAAAGAGGGTAACAAAAAATAAAAAAATATTACGAAGAAAATAAGACAAGACAAGAAAATCCGTATTACTTAGAACACAGAAATTAAGCATCTCCTAATTCAGAAATATCACTATCAGTAGCATTCAAACCCATCACATTCAAGAACAAATTCAAATTTTCCAATAACAAAGTTGCTTTGTTTGTGTCATCTTGCTCTTTGCTGATCTTTGCTAAATTCATAACACCGAAAATTTCATTTCTAATTTCATCAACAATGATTCTTTGATGGTTCAATAAACCACCAAGTGATAAGGTTGCCAAGAATTGCCAAATGTATGAATCATTTTTACTAGTTTCATCATTAACAACCTTTCTTTCTTCATCATTGGAGAAATATGGTGGGAAAACAGAAGACAATCTACCTTCTAAGCCTTGGAATAATTTATCATAAACTAATGTCCAGTTTGATAAATCAGCAGCGCTTAAATTCTTGGCATACTCTTGTTTGATTAATTCCAATCTTGAAATAATAACAGTTAATAATGAAAGACCAATCTTAGTGGTGCATAAAAATAAGACATTGTTATTGGTTATGATTTGACTCAAAATACTTAAAATTTGTTGGAAGTTAGTTTCACCTAAGAAAATAACTAAAGTTTTCATGATTGTCGATTGGAACAAATCAATCTTATCATTGATGTTCTTTGGAATTTCAGAATTGTTACCGGCGTAAATTTTATATGAACTTTTCAAAATAATATCAATTTTTTGTAAATGTGTGAAAATTAATTCAATAATTTGGTATTGTTCTTCTTTTGTTAAGAAATGGAATAAACGTTGGAAAACCTTCATGGTCTTATCAAAAGACAAAATAGAAATGAACGGATTAATCTCTTCTTCTGAAGTCTTAATTTTATCGTTCAAATGTAAGGATTTCCATAAGTCTGTAGTATTCCAAGGTTGATTTTCTCTTTCCAATGATTCTAACTTTAAAACTTGGGTATAAATGTCTTCAATAATAGACAATTGAAAAGATCTAGAAGATCTTGAAAATTTGTATTCTTTTGGTAAAGCATTAACATTCTCATTATCAACAGTTTCTTCGTCTGTTTCTCTTTTAATAACGATTTGCTGTCTAGGTTGTTTACCAGTACCAAAGGAAACTTTACCTAAAGCACCTTCTCTTGTCAAGACACCTCTTCTTTCACCTCTTTCCTTAGCAACAGTAACAGCTTTGGAGACTTGTTGTTGCATTCTTTGCAAAGCGATATCAACTCTTTTTGATCTACCTCCCAATCTATGGCCTGATTGATCTAAATATTTTTGAGCGATGGAGTTGACATCGTTAGAGTTCCCACCACCTAAAGATGACTGAACAATTTGATAAACTTGATAATAGAAATCTTCGTTATATGGATCTTCTGTAACAATTTGAGACAATTGGAATCTAGTGACAAAATCCTTATCCTTTGGTCCCATGAAACCTGAACATCTAGTAATTTTACTAACCTTGGATTGTCTGGCTATGAATCTTTCACGTTCTTCAGAAGACATTTGTTCCATTTGATGTTGCATCTGTTGATGGTGGAAATCTCTTCTTTGTTGTCTCTGTTGTGGGTTATAATAACCACCTCTGTTATTACGGTGCTGTTGGTTATTGAATTGTTGTTGGTTTTGGTTATGCTGTTGCTGTTGTTGAATAAAAGGTTGAGGAGATCCTGATTTACCTTTCTCAAGAGCAGCACCAATTGGTGGAAATCGGTCCATAGATAAAGTTTGTGGTTGATTTGTCTGGTGTTGGCCCTGTTGATGTTGGGGTTGTGGTTTGTTTTCAGAAACATCTTGGGAAGCTTGGGGTAATGGTGGAGCATGTTGTTGTTGTGATGAAGGGGGTAATGGTTGCTGTTGTTGTTGAACCTGTTGCTGTTGCTGTTGTTGAACCTGTTGTTGAACCTGTTGTTGAACCTGTTGTTGAGCCTGAAGTTGTTGTTGTTGCATCTGTGGTGGAGGACCCATGAATTGGGGTGGAGGTAGAATTCCACCAGCTTGTTGGAAAGCTGCAGCTGCCATAAATGATTGTGCCATAGCTTGAGCAGCAGATTCCATATTTGGGAACTGGCCTGAAGCAACAGCAGCCATTAACATTTGTTGTTGAACCTGAGGTGGCAGCATGTAGGGATTTGGAAACTGAGGTTGTTGGTGTTGAGACTGACAAGTTGAAGGCTGAGATTGGTTAGATGATGATGGTTGTCTCAGTTTAGCTTCAATTTCTTCTAAAGACATCACTTTCCTGGAACTATCAACAGAAACATCTGCATCAACAACAGTAGAAGGGGTGTTATCACTCCATAAAGAGGCCATTGGCTGTAAAAGATCCTCTTGAGCTGCTTTAGCATAAGAAATACCTGGTTGGATATTGGAATTGGTTGCTGGTTTCAAAACAGATTCTTCTTCTGTGCTTTTGGAAGTACCATATCCAAAGTCAAAATCTTTACGAATGTTTGTTGTATCAGCTCCAAAAGTTTCTTCATTGAAAGCATCTTCCTCATCTGCAAAGTCAAATTCTTCTGGTTCTTGGCCTCGTTTGGAAGCAGGACCTGATGGGTCAAATCCAAAAAACGACATATTCAAGATTATTTGGAATTGTTTATTAAGTTCTGATTTGGATTAGCAATTAGTTAAATGCTTTTTGGCCTTTGAATAACTCTTCAGCAAATTGTTTGTTTGGCTCGCTTTTTCGTCGACGAGTTTTGGGTGCGCCACGACTGACACACGACCTGAATTTAAACTAAGTTTACTGTTTTCTGTGTGGTGATACATTTTATTTGATAAGCTACACAAACTGCAAAAAACTTTAAACTTAAAAACAGAGAAAATCTAAAAAAATAAAAAGGAATAAAGGGGTTAAAACATACTTTAATTAATCAAGTTCTCATTTCGAATCTTCTACCACTGGCGGTCTTTCTTTCTGCTCTCATTTCTTCTTCGTTGACATCTCTTCTTGCTCTGTTTAAGATTTTTGTAAATGAATTAACTCTAAATCTCATTCTTTGATGTAAGTAACACTTAACAATCTTGATGTGATAGTGAAAGTACGATCTGAACAATTCAATGTGTGTTATAGAGTTCCATTTATGTTGATCAGTATCCAAATGTCTTGGAAATAAAACAAATGTAATGTAAACTTTATCCTTGTTTTCTGGATCTCTCACTAAATGTCTAATTTCCAAAGGAACTTCATTATGTGAATTGATAACTTGAGGTGCCTTCTGAATAGATCTTTTTCTTGCATCACTAAATTCTTGTAAAAAAACTTTAGAGAAAACTTTATCAATTTCATCAGAGAAAATGGTCGAAAAAATAACAGTAACTCTATCATGAGATGGCTTAATATAAATACTTTCATGATCTCTGTAATCTAGTTTCAAAACAGGTTCGTTGTTAGTTGTCACTTCTTCACCGTAGAAATTATTTGGATCAATATTAACACTACCAGATAATGCATGATATCTGTCAAAGGCCTTCAGAAAAGCGGAACCAAAACAATTTCTTTTTAATAAAGATAATTCTTCAACTATTTCATCAACATTGACAGAATCAATCATTTGAAGGAAAACATTTAAATCTAAAATTAAGGACAAGTCATAGCCTGGATCTTCTGTGGCTTTATCATCAATTGATATGAATGAATACTGTGAATATTTTTGGTTGACTAGTTCTAACACATCATAGTTTAATAAATCTTTCCAACATTTGATTCCAATAGAAAAAACAATAATTGATTTATCATTTGGTGTTGATATTTTATAAGAAGTGAAATCAAAGTCTGTTATAATACGGTCTAAAGAGATTGGAGTATAGTCTTTAGATAAGGCTTGAGAAAATGTTTCCTTAATAAGCAAATTCTGTGGTTCTAACTGTAACATGACGAATGTAGGTTTGTGCAGTGATAATTGAATCAAACAAAAAGAGTCGGTCCGTTATGGATAGTAATTATAAATGTGCTTGCCTGTCTTCCTGGAATTTGAATTATTAAGAGATTGAGAGATTGCGCCTAAAAGGTCTGGTGTACGGATGTGCGATCTTGCAATCCGGTATTTTGAAAAGAGGGGAACTGAACTTAATCCATTTATCTTGTTACTCTTTCTAAGATTTGTGATTAAAAACTATCAAGGATTATTTCCGAATAGATATATAAAGAAAAAAAATATGATTCCTTGGGAAGGCTTATTGCCATATGGCTTAATGCTTACTGTATGTTGTTCTGTTCAATTTTTATAAAAGATACCCCTCAGTTTAAGCTTTCTCTTTTAGAGATATATTTACTAACAACTTTCAATTCGATATATATATAATATAGTTTTTGGGTTTAGCAGGAGGTGGTGTTAATGCTATATCAATTTCTTCTTTAACACGTAATGCACAAGGACCAAATAATGCTTCTAATTATGAAGTTGAAACAAAAGATAAAGATTGGATTAGGCCAAGATATAATACTGATCAATGGGATAAAGTTTTGGCTGTTAGAGATTTAAGATTAACTGGATCCTTTAGAGGTCAAGTTGCTAATCCTGAAGCTGATGAATCGTTTGAAACTAATTCAGTCATGTTTGCTTCCAATACTAATAAACCTTGGGTTTTGAGAAAGCATTTAATAATGAAGAATTCACCTTCCAAATGGGTTAAAAAGTATAACCCTGAAAGAGATTTACATTATGAATCTATTAAAGAAGATTTCTTAAAAGGTATGAATAAGTCTTGATTTATTTGTTTCTTGTTTAATTGGTTTCCAGTGCATTCATTTATTTAATTATTTATTTATTATTTCAACAATTTCATCATCAATATATTAGTTTCTTTTCTTGTATTTTCAATTTATAAAGTAAACTTTTGTGAAATTTAGTTTTATAAAGTAATTTATTAATGACTTATATAAATCCATCAATGAAGTTTGCTATTGAAATGTAGATAAAATACTTGAACTAAAAAAAAACCAAACGGAATATTATCCAAGTACACTTTAGCAAGAGCTAAACCGAAATATATCAGTGTGGGATTATTAAAACTAAAAATAGAGGTAAAAAGAGTTACAAAAAGATTACATAAAGAATAAAATGATAAAATGATAAAATGATAAAATGATAAAATGATAAAATGATAAAATGATAAAATGATAAAATGATAAAATGATAAAATGATAAAATGATAAATTAAAAAAAGAATACAAGATATTAAATTGAACTTATTAATAATAAAAAACCAAAATATTATAAACAAACAAACAGAATAAAATGAACAAAATAAAATTGGGACAATGAAGAAAAATTGTCAATCACCAAAATTTTCACAAAAAACACGACACAAAACAATATGTAGTAAAAAATTCAATATGAAAGAACAGGATATAGAAAGAAAGTAGGTATAAAAAATATATGCAAAAAGATGAAAAGTGAAAACTGTTGAAAAGATAGAAAAAAAAGTTATAAATACAAAATGCATTTAAGAAGAACAAATAGAATATTATTTCTCATTCAAAAACATAATTAAAATGACACAAAATCAACTATATTATATTCTAATACTCCTTCTCTTGAAGAAATCCATGACTCTTTTAGCAGCAGAGCCTTCTCTTTCTCTAGGTTTAGTATTAGTAGTTCCAGTAGATGGAGCGGGCATGGACATTCTTTTGTAAGCATTACTATTACGGTGAGTAGATGAAGATGTGCTTGATGGAGTCTTTATATCAGATAAAACAGGAGCTTCCTTTAAATGAACCGATTGGGAATTTATTCTTCTATTAGAGTTTTCCAGTGGCTTTCTTATATGGCTACTTGAGCTGATAGGTTCAGGGTGTTGTGGATCTGTTGGTGAAGATCCAGTCGATGATGAATGGTAAAATGAGAGCATACTAAATCTCTTGAATTTGGGAGGCGGATTATTAGATGATGCTGATGGAGATATTGATGTTGATCTATTTTCCTTTTCAGATGACTTTGATGAAACCCTAGTTGTGTTTCTCGATGTTGAAGCATTACGAGTTATCATGTTCTCCTTCTCTGAAGTTGATTGATTGAGTGTTGTTAATTGTTTGGTTTCTAGTTTTAATGTAGATCTCGGGGCAGTTGGTGTTACCGTTTTAAGTGCTGGCTGTTCCTTTTTTATTGTTTCTTCGCCATTAATTGTGGAACCGGCAACAGTTTCTTGTTCAGTAATATCCGCAGACGACCCATTGACTATAGAAGAAGTTGCACCATCTGAAGTAATAGTTTCCTTCTCATATACAGAACGTGAATCCGGCATAATCTGAGAAGAAGCTGATGTACCAGAATTACCATTAACAAGAGGTGATCTATTAGAATTAATAGACAACAGATCAATTGCATTTGATAATGAATCAAAAGCGGCAGACTTACGTTTTTCTGAAACAGGTGTTTTACTGGAATCACCATCATCGTGAACGGATTTTGTTAACACCCCATTGGCCATTGACATATCTAACGTTGGCTCAATAATTTTTGGTTGACCCCATGAATTTCTATTCTCTTTAGTTGGAGATGAAGAGGCAGATGGAATTTTGAAGCTGTTGGATCTGTCATATTTAGGTCTTGCTGCGCTTAAAGAAGAATCAGAAGTATTTAGTGGCATTAGAAAGGTCAAATCTGGACTTGGAAATTGGTATGCAGATGAAGCTGAAGCAGGATGATATGATGTTGGTCTTTGTCTATTAATTCTAGTTGGTAGTTTGGAAACGGATGGGGATGATGATGATGATGAAGATGAAACAGGAGCAGAAGGTTTTATGAAAGCTGGCATTAATGGAGGCAACATGTCGGTTTTATTCTTTTCTGGGGATTCAACAATTGTTTCAAAGCCTTTACCAACCGGAGAAGAAGTAGATGTTAATGATTCACTAGAATTTAAAACAGAAGATGAGTGGGGTATAAAATTTGGAATTGTTCTTGGTGTTGTAGGTGCTGCTGTGGATGTAGCAGAAGGTAATTCCACTGGAACTGAGTAACGTCTTGATTGCTCAACATTATCAGCTTCAACAACTGCTTGTAAAGCGGCCAAACTAGCTGAAGAATCACTTCTTTTATGGGTACTGTGACCACTTTCAAGTGAAGAAGTGGTGACTGGAGATTTACAACCTGAAGAAATATTAAGATCTTTAACTGAAGCTGTTGATGAAGATGATGGGACGGCAACTGCGTGGGAAGTTTGTGGAGCAGCAGGATTTGAATATAGTAAAGCAGAAACATTATGAGTTGAATAAGATTTAACACTTGGTCTATTGAACATAAATGAAGCAGACGTTGGATTTTCCATTAAAGATAATCTTCTATTTGCCTTGTCTGTTTGGGAGACTAATGGTAGTGATTTAGAGGATCTGTAATTCATGTCCCATTCATTAGGAGTAACAGATAAGAATGGAGCATGTGGGGCAAGCCATGGATGTGATCTAACTTGTTTCAAGTTAATTCTTCTTTTTGGATTTGACACTAGTATTCTTCTCAATAAATCTCTTGGAGTAGGTTGGATATATTCAGGAAACGTTAAAGGTGTATGAGTAATATAATGATATAATCTAGCTATATTATCACCATCTGGATTTAATGGGTCATCATCAAATGGCAAATAACCAGCCAGCATAGCATATAGTATAACTCCGCAAGACCAAACATCAACTTTTTTAGCTTCATAAGGATCACTTGAAACAACTAATTCTGGCGCTGCATAGCAAGGAGACCCACAACTGGTTCTCATTAAATCATGACTTGTAAAAGAGTTTGCAAAACCAAAATCTGTAATGACAATATTTTTATGTTTATCTAGAAGTAAATTCTCCAACTTCAAATCTCGATGAATGATACCTTTGGAGTGCATATAATCGACACCTGAAACTAATTGAGCAAATAATCTTGAAGCCATTGATTCTTTCAAATACTTATGTTCCAGTATATAATCAAATAATTCACCACCTGAAGCATATTCTAAAACTATACCAATATATTTATCATTTTGCAGAACTTCTTCCAATTTCACAATATTTGGATGTGATAGCTTTTTCAAGGCATTGATTTCTCTATGTATTTTACTTTCTTTGTCAGAGCCTCTTGGAATTGAATCTCTTCTAATTAATTTTATTGCTGCTTGAGAAGGCTGTTTGCCATCCTTTCTCCAACCAAGTTTAACTTTACCAAATTCACCTTCTCCTAAAGTTGAGCCAAGGACATAAGCACCGAAACGAACTTCTCTTGGAACACGTTTTTTAGTGGAATTAGATCTTGAATGTAAAGTAGAAGGTGGAATTTGAGTTGATGATGGCGGTAATGGTGGTGTTGCTATGTGTGACATTGTACTATATTTTATTATATATTAACAAATAAAAAGTGAGTCTCGTATATTAATTTAATTGTATGTGATTGTTGAAACAGAAAAGAGGCAAATGGGGATGCGTTCGTTTTTATAAATCTATTGAATGTCAATGAAACAACACTGGCCTTTAAATTAAAAATAGGGGGTACGTATTGTGATCTATCAAATTGCAGTGTTTATTATTGCCCTATTGCGATCCTTTAGGTGCAGTATAGTATTGAGACTTGTAGAAAAAAGGTGTTTAAAATGTACTTTACTTGATGCTGTTATAAAGACGATGAGATGAAAAGAAAAGAGTTAGGACTGGGATGTGGACAAGTTAAAGGGGTAAATATTGAAAAAGTTTTAGTTCTAATTCTTCTTCGGTGCTGTGTATAAGAATGCCTTTAAAATTGATAAGGCAGACTTTAACTATTTTGAAAGAGGGGAAAAAGGATGGTAAGAAAAGACGTGAGTGAGTGGAACTAGTCTGTTTTTGGAGAGTTCTTCCAAGTTGGGTGTGATGAATGAAAGTTTACGGAGATTCAGTTGATAGAGGATAAAGGTAGATATATAGGGAAGGAGTCGTTCGTTTGTTTGTTGTTTACAATGTTTCTTAAGAGAGAGGAATGCTTACGTAAGGGTCTGCCTCGCGTCGCTTGTTTACACACAGCCCGATTGGGAAGACGATGGCACCGCCCGGGGCGCATGGGACGATTACGCCGATGGGCCTGGATTGAGGTCTGTTTCATTTGCAATTTTAAATAATGGGTGATCCTTACTTTGCTGTTTCAATATATCTTTGCTTTTACTTTGAAAGTTCTTATCATGTTTTGGTTTACAAAACTCTTATGGCCCATATCCGATCTTGCTTTACAGACATCTGTTAAGAGAACTGCCAATTCAGACATCATACGTGTTTTCGTTTTAACTTATTTTAGTCTCTACTGCAAAGAATAATTTCACAAATTTGGGTCTAATATGTCATCATCGAATTGGAGTTAGCTTCTATTATATAGTCTCGTATTTTGGTATTTCCAATTTTGGATTGAATTTAAGCCAATTGGTAAATGTCTACAATTAGACCGTTTAGGATTTTACATCAGCATTGACCCATAACTATTTAAATCTTTGAAATTAAGCACCTCAGCTCCATGCCCATTTTTCAGTCTTGACAGATATTATTTTTCCATTGCAAAATTTAATCCCTTGTCAAAAAAAAGACAATCTTTTGGATCATAATACCATTGAGAAAAGTTTTCGATGGCTTTTTAAAATCAATTCAACAGAATGATCAAGTACTTTCTTTGAAATCCTTTGTTATTTGACGCAACTAATGAAATTCAATTAAGAGATTTTTTATTTATAATTTAAAGCACTATATATAATCGATCATCCTATTATGAATAGGCGCTATCCTATGTTTTACAAAAACTTCCTTTCTGCCAGACCCGGAGTTGATAGTTCACTTCAGAGTTTGATCAAATGATCGCAGTGCAAAAAACACACAAACAAAACTTATTATATTTAGTATTTTAAACTTTGTTTAATCATCATAAATATTCAGCCGGTATTCCAGTTCATCTAATCTGGAATCTCTACAGTTTTTCGCCTAAACTAAATCTCATGTCTTGTAGGGCCCATAGATTGTAAAGCCCCGTAAATATTTGCCTGAGTCAGCTAGAAAAATAATATCTAGTAAATATACAAATTTTACAAGTCTAAGGGTAATATAAGCTGTAGTATTCGGACCGTTAGTATATGGTATTTATTATTGAAGAAATACAAAACAAGGTAAACAATACAAAGCCAACCTTATTTAATAAGTGCAAAAAACACGTTATTTGAAAGTTATATTGTAGTTATTCAGAGAATCTGCCATAAATAAATCAAACTATTTTTACATAAGTAAACAACATGTCACTATCAGGGATGGACTTTATAATAAGCAAACCGTATAAGTTAGAAATTAACATAAAGCTTCATTAAATTAAACTCCACCTCAAACTAATAACATCTCTGCACTAGTATAAAGCGCAATTTTTCTGAAAACGGAAAGTTGCCGAATCGAGACTAATTGGTACACGAAACGCGTCAACTTTTTCGACATTAAACAAGTTTGGAACTATACCTGGATTTCTTGTGCTCCTCTCTTTTTCTTCACTTATCAACAAGTACAAGCTTCTTGTCTATACTCAATACCGAACATCAAAATATGGAAGCTATTTCAGAACCAGTTGATGCTCTTCACAGTGAACGTGCAAGACATTTTGTGGAGTTCCTTGATGCCAGCAATTTAGAAACCGATTATAAAGATGCAATCAGATTAATGTTACAAAGAGGTGAAAGAAGACTATGTGTTTCCATGGATGAAATTAGAGAATTCGATTCTGGTTTTGCAAATGGTTTACTTCAACATCCCTCTGAGTATTTGCCTGCTGCCGAACAGGCTTTAAAAGATACTATCGGTGCTATCTATGATGTTCATGAATTTGCTAATTTTGATTTTAATTCAGACACAGACTTTTATTTATCTTTTAGAGGTGCTTTTGGTTCCAACCAATTAACCCCAAGAACAATTGATTCTTCATATCTTTCTCAAATGGTTGCTATTGAAGGTATTGTCACTAGAGCCTCTTTAATCAGACCAAAAATCATCAAATCTGTGCATTATTGTGATAGCACAGGTAGATTTCATTCAAGAGAATACAGAGATCAAACTACATCATTTAACCCAATAACCACATCAGCTAGTTATCCTACTGAAGATCCAGAAGGTAATAAACTAACTACTGAATACGGATTATCTAAATATAGAGATCACCAAACAGTTACAATCCAAGAATTGCCAGAATTGGCACCTGCTGGTCAATTACCAAGATCTATCGATGTCATTTTAGATGATGACTTAGTTGATAAAGTTAAACCAGGTGATCGTGTCCAGATCATTGGTGTTTATAGATCATTAGGTGGTGCTCAAAATAACAGTGCTGCTTTCAAAGTTGTTGTCTTAGGTAACTCTCTATACCCATTACATGCTAGATCAACTTCAGTTAAAGCCATCCAAAAAATTACAGATTATGATATTAAAAATATTAATAACTTATCTAAAAGAAAAGGTGTTTTTGATATATTAGCACAATCATTGGCCCCTTCTATTTATGGTCATGATTATATTAAACAAGCAGTTTTGTTGATGTTACTAGGTGGTGTTGAAAAAAATCTAGATAATGGTACTCATTTAAGAGGTGATATTAATATGTTAATGGTTGGTGATCCATCTACTGCTAAATCCCAAATTCTAAGATTTGTCTTAAATACTGCTTCGTTAGCTATTGCTACTACTGGTAAAGGTTCTTCAGGTGTCGGTTTAACAGCTGCAGTTACAACTGATAAAGAAACTGGTGAACGTAAATTAGAAGCTGGTGCGATGGTTTTGGCTGATAGAGGTGTTGTTTGTATTGATGAATTTGACAAAATGAGTGATGTGGATAGAGTTGCTATTCACGAAGTTATGGAACAACAAACGATCACTATTTCGAAGGCTGGTATTCATACTTCATTGAACGCTAGATGTTCTGTTATTGCTGCTGCTAATCCAATATATGGTCAATATGACACTTTCAAATCTCCTCAACAAAATATTGCTTTACCAGATTCCTTACTATCACGTTTTGATTTGCTTTTTGTTGTCACGGATGATATATCTGATGAAAGAGATAGAAATATTTCGGAACATGTTTTAAGAATGCATAGATTTGTTCCTGTTGGCTATGCTGAAGGTGAGCCAATCAGAGAAAAACCAAGTATTACATTGGCTGTTGGAGGTCAATCTTTGGATGCTGCTGATGAAGATCAACAAACTAACGTTTTTGAAGAATTCAATCCATTATTACATGCTGGTGCTGGTGATACTCAAATCAAGAGAGGTAGAAGCAAAAAGCCAAAAATTGTTTCAATTCCATTCTTGAAAAAATATATCCAATATGCCAAACAGAGAATTAGACCTGTGTTGACTCAAAATGCAACGAACTATATAGTTGACTGCTATACTACTCTTAGAAATGATTCAAATACAAAAAATAATAGAACAACCCCAATCACTGCAAGAACTTTAGAGACTTTGATTCGTCTATCTACTGCGCATGCCAAGGTTAGATTATCACAAACTATTAATGTTCAAGATGCTAAAGTTGCTGAAGAATTACTGAGATTTTGTCTATTCAGAGAAATCAAAACTAAGAAAACCAATAGCACTCCACAAAAGAAGAAAAGAAAAACAGCTGCTAACTTATCAGATTCAGAAGAGGATAGTGAAGAAGAAAGTGAAGAAGAAGAAGAAGAGCCAGAGGAATATATTCCAAGAAGTTCAAGATCAAGAGCACAACAGATTCATCAAGATGTCATGAGTGAGGATCAAGATACTGATGTCAATAATTTGGCCATGGGAATCGAAAGTATGGCACCAAGAGGTTCTCCATCAAAGACTACAGGTAGATCTCCTTTACAATTTACAACCCAGTCACAACCAGCACAAGTTGATGAAACTGTTCAACACAACTCAAATGAAGATACATTACATGATTCTGTTCCTATTCTCAATCCAACTGATACCAACAACATAAAATCAATAACAGTTTCTCCTAACAGATTTGACGTGTTCAAAGACTGTGTCTCGACCATGTTCACTAATGATCCAGATTTCACCCATTCAAAGATATCAGCTTTTATTGATACAGTTAACTCTCAATTGAGTCAAGAAGACAAATTCAGTTATCCTGAAGGTTTAGGTGCTTTAGAAAGATTGGAAAATGTCAATGTGGTTATGATTTCTGACAATGATGTCTGGAGAATTTAAATTTTCCTTTTTTAATGTGCTTTAGTTTTTTGGTTTATCTATTTTTCTCTTAATTATTTTTTTTTTTTTGCTCTTTAATTGTTCGTTTTCATTAGTTTTTCTTTCTTTCTTTCTTTCTTTCTTTCTTTCTTTTTTCTCTTTTTCTACGATTTTTTTATTAGGTTAATTTGTAATTTATAGTAAATTAAGGCTGTTATATAACCATTTTGCAGTGTAGAACGATAAGTGGGTCTGCGGCTTAGATGCCAAATTTTGAGTAGTAATTCTGAAATAAAAGATTATTAATCATTGGTGAATATTTCATATCTTTCCACACCTTTTCAGCAGTATCATACTCTCAAATTAAAATCAACTGATATGTCAACTGAAACAAGTTCATCTGGAAAACCAACAACTAAAGCCCCACCAAATATGCCTGTCTTTGGTGAAAGTGGAAGAAAAATTGTCTATGATGAAAATGGAAAACCGTGAGTATCTTTTTCCTTATGAAGTAATAATTAATTAACTTTAATTTACTAACGAATCTTATATCACTAGATGTCGTACTTGCAACACACTTTTGGACTTTACGAGTATAACGAAAGGTTCTATGGCTAAGTCACCAGCTTCAAGTACAGGAACACTTGGTATCGCCTCCAAAGAGAAAGTACAGACTTCCGAAGTCTATCCAAAAGATGAACCAGCTGATGTTGTTGAATTAGGAAGATCATCATGGACATTTTTACATTCTGTTGCTGCTAGATATCCAGCAAATCCAAGTGAAGAACAGCAAACTGATTTGGAACAATTTATTAGATTATTTTCAAAGTTTTATCCTTGCTGGTTTTGCGCTGATGATTTTCAAGGTTTCATTAAGGAAAACAAGCCAAGGGTCAAAACACAAGAAGATTTTGGTAGATGGTTATGTGATGCTCATAATGATGTTAATGTGAAATTGGGAAAGCCTAAATTTGATTGTAATTTATGGAGGCAGAGATGGAAAGATGGTTGGGATGAAGAAACTAAATAGGAGTTTGGTATATATATATTTAAGTAGATTAACTGTCAATAGTTCATTGATCTTGTGAATAGTTCAAAAAAAATTATTAGCTACATATGTAATTTATCAGATATTGGTCCGAACGCTCAGGCTATGGGCTGAATATTTATTTTTGAAAAAAAGGAAGGAAAAAGAACAATCAAGTTAAATGTAGTAAAAATATAGAAAAAAAATGGTATCCTGATGAGATCCCACCAAAAAATGTTCCAACAGAACAAACATTAGTCGTATAAAGACAACACCAATGGAACAGAGCTACCTCTACCGCTAGGATATAGTTTTATTTTACCTTCAAACTTTCTAGGTTTAGGAATCTCGTTTTTGTTAGGGAAACTGTATTTGGAATCATCGATAGTAGTCTTTGAAGTGCTATTAACAGCATTAGAAGAAGCATGGGGAGCCCCAATGGTGTAAGCAGAAGCATCAATCTTACGTAGGTTAGATCCAACGTGCTGCTGTGAATTGATCTTTGCATCGTCAGGAGCTGAAATTTTACGATTATGTCCAAAGCCGAACCTTCTTTTACTATTACCGATAGCCAATCTTTCAGTGGGAGTTTGAGAAAAGTAGGTGTTGTTTGAAGAAGCTTCAGATCCTGCAGTATGAGAAGGTGGTGGAGGAGGAGGGGCTCTTTTCACAGAACTCTTTCTCGATGAAGAAGGAGAATTCGACGACATGGAAGTAGAATGTAAGTTGTTATGAGATGGTGGCGGTGGTGCTGTCATTGTAGGGACAGAAGGAGCAGCCAGTGGAGAAATGGATGGTGCCGAATTTCTAAACACATCTCCTTCTTCATCTGGAGAAATGAACCCAGAATCTTGATCACTATCACTACTATATCCATATTGTTGCGGTGGATTAGACAAAGGAGGAGGAGGAAGAGCAGAAGGAGCTTTTGGGGCAGATATAGATGAGTCCTCTGGTGAAAATAATCCTGGGATAGAAGGTGCTGAAGAAAGCGGAACTCTTGGTGCTGATGAAGGAACATTTGCAGTAGAAGAGAATGAATTTGGTATTTTTTGGGCTGGTGACTTTGAAGAATCTATGCTATCAATAGCATTACTATCATCTCTTCTTTTATTAATTTCAGCTAAGAACGGTAAGGCACCTTTAGGTAACGCTGGTGCAGCTGCTTGCTCTGAGGTTGAACTTTCTGTGTGTCTTCCAAAAGATGGGGGAGGGGGGGCACTTGGAATACTGGGTGCTAAACTGAATGGTGGCGGAGGTGGAGCTGAAGAAACTTTGTGAGCAGAAGATTTGGGTAATGTAGGAGCAGAAAAAAATGGTGGTGGTGGTGGAGGACCAGGTATACTTGGAGCAGAACTATTTGGTACCTTAGGCGCAAAGGAAGATGGTAAAGATGATGCTTTGAGTGCAGAAGATTTAGAATTTGATGATTTTGGAGTGTTGCTTTCATCTATGACATAATCATCGTTTCTTCTCTTATTGATTTCAGCTAAAAATGGCAATGATCCTCCAGGTAACGGTGGTGCCGCTGGTGTTGATGTAGTAGATTTCTTTACAGAATTTCCAAATGATGGTGGTGGTGGAGCATTTGGAGTACTTGGAGTTGGCGACATTGATGGAGGAGGAGGTGGAGCATTTGGAATATTAGGAGCTAATGAAAATGGAGGTGGAGGGGGGGCATCTGGAATACTAGGAGCTGATGAAAATGGAGGAGGAGGGGGGGCATCTGGAATACTGGGAGCTGATGAAAATGGACGAGGAGGAGGAGCATTTGGAATACTAGGAGCTGATGAAAATGGAGGTGGAGGGGGGGCGTTTGGTATTTTAGGAGCTGAACTTTTAGGAGTTGATGAGGACTGTGAATTACTTGAACTTTGAAGAATCACATTTGTGTTATCTCTTCTCTTTTGAATTTCATTCAAGAATGGTAATCCACCGGTAGGTAATGAGGGAGCAGCAGATTCAGGAATATTAGGAGCGGATGTAAATGGTGGTGGAGGAGGAGCACCAGGTATACTTGGAGCAGAACTATTTGGTACCTTAGGCGCAAAGGAAGATGGTAAAGATGGTGCTTTAAGTGCAGAAGATTTAGAATTTGATGATTTTGGAGTGTTGCTTTCATCTATGACATAATCATCGTTTCTTCTCTTATTGATTTCAGCTAAAAATGGCAATGATCCTCCAGGTAACGGTGGTGCCGCTGGTGTTGGTGTAGTAGATTTCTTTACAGAATTTCCAAATGATGGTGGTGGTGGAGCATTTGGAATACTTGGAGTTGGCGACATTGATGGAGGAGGAGGTGGAGCATTTGGAATATTAGGAGCTGATGAAAATGGAGGTGGAGGAGGAGCATTAGGTATATTTGGAACTGAACTTGCAGGAAGTGGAGGAGCTGCCCCAGGAATAGGAGGATTGGTAGAAGTCTTTCTGGAAGGCCTTTTATTAGGAATACTCGGTTTAGATTTACCTGATGCAATTGAAGAAAAAGAAGATACAGAACCCGAAGAGAAATTCCTTGAATGAGATTTCGTTGAAAAGGGAATACTTAGATTTTTAACATTATTGTTATTAAATGGAACTGGAGGTGCTGAAGGTGCTGAAATGCTTGGAATTGGAGGTGCCATCGAGCTTGGTCTTGAAGGTCTACCAGTTGGAATTTGTGGAGCAGGTGGAGGTAGTTTTGAAGTGTCTGAATTTGAGTTACCATTGTGCTTCAACTTAGGCATTCCTCCAGCAAAAATATCACCAAGTTGAGGTGTAGATGGTAAATTAGACGGTGTAGAATTACTTTTAGAAAAAGAGGTTGGAATAGATGGAGGAATAGCCATACCCATGGCTGTTGGTGCTTTAAAAGAATTAGAAGACAAGTTATTAGCACTTAAAGCTGGTTTAGATCTATCATTTGTCTGTGCTTTCTTTAATTTGGCACCTTTCCTGATATCACCTAGTAAAGCATTTCTATTTGAATCGATTTTTGGGGTACTCGGAGCTTTATGAGAGCCACCAAAAGATGGAGGAGGAGGAGGGCCTGGTGGTGGTGGTGGACCTGCCATTATTCCGGTTATTTATTTGATTTGAAGTATGTATAGGATAAGTTTGGAACACTTTAATAACCTTTAAGATGGACGTAGTTACTAAATATTTGTTGATCCATTGCGCAGCGCAGCGGTAATATGAATTCGTTCATTCACGACTACACAAACTAAAACTATGTTTCATTTTACTTTATTAGACACTGTCATCACCCTTGATTTACATTATAAACGTTATAGAATACATAATAGGAAAATGCTATTTAAATTCTTTAATGGGATAAGGTTGCCAACAGGTATGACATCAAGATTTTTTACTACTTCATTGAATCGACAAAATAATACGAAAAGATTATTACATTTGCATAAGTTGTCATACAGTCTAACTGAATCCGATATAACTAGAGCTTTTGAGCCTATAGGAGGAATTAAAACTGTTGAAGTATACAAAAATCCTAGAACAGGCTTATCTTTAGGATATGGTAGAATAGAATTTGAAACTGAAAAACTAGCAAATAGGGCTTTAGCTGAGATGCAAGGTTTAGTTCTAGATAATTTACCAATAGAAATCAAGACTTCTCAAATGAATAAACAGGTTATTCCATATGATATATTATATATTAGAAATGTTCCATTAGATGTGACCGATGCCGACTTGTTAACATTATTTGCTCCTTATCAAGCATCCAGAGTAACACTAGTTAAGTCACCTATTCGAAAAGAGCATATGGGTTATGGCTTTATTAGATTTCAATCTGTTAAATCTGCCTCTAAAGCTCTTAAAATATTTGGGAAATATTCATTTAATGGTAGAAGAATTAAGTTGTTCTATGCTGAGCCCAAATTAGATCACTATGAAGGGTTTGTTTAAGTTAAGTATCCTCCCTGTATATAGTTTTTCAAGTCATTTAGTGGATATAGATTTATATATATATATTACCTGCATACAATAAAGTCTAATTATAATTTTTTTTAGAAAAATAAAACATAAAGGTCATTAATACAAAATTTTGAAGTGGCTATCTGAAAGATAAACAAGAATGCAACAAAACTATATACAAGAGCAAAAAGTAAAAGTGATGACATGGAAATTTAAAACAAGCATTAGGTTTTTAAAAAAAAGCAGATTCATTTAAAGTCATAAGTCAAGTTGTCTAGTCATCAGACTTGACAATACCAACCTTAGCAGGTCTCAAAACTCTACCGTTTAGAGTAAAACCTGGTTGCTGAACGAAGAAAACAGTACCTGGCTCTTTACCTGGTTGAGGTGATTGAAAAGTAGCTTCATGTTGATTTGGATCAAAAGGTTCATCTAAAGGTTCAATCTTAACAAGACCATGTCTGCTCAAAGTTTTTTCAAAGATGTCTCTAGTCATCTTAACACCATCGTACAATTGAGCAACTTCAGCATTAGATTTCAGAGTATCTTCTTTGACGGAACTCAGAGCATGACCAAAATTGTCAATGGATTCAATTAAATCTTTTGCAAATTTTTGCAAAGCAAAGTCCTTAGATTTTTGGATTTCTCTTTTAGTTGTTTCTTGTAAATTTCTGAAATCGGCGACTGATCTAACATAACGGTCTTTAAATTCAGCAGCTTCCTTGTCTTTTGCTTCTAATTTTGCCTTTAAATCAGCAAGTTCTTGTTGTTCAGGGGTTAAAGATGATTCAGCTTCAGTATTTGATTCTTCAGGCTTTTTTTCATTAAGTAATCTTGTAGTGTTTGAAAAGGATCTGTATGACTTAATAAATTGTGGTCTTTCAGAGACAATGACTCTCGATTGAGAGGTGAGAAATGCTGTTCTTAAGGCAGATCTGGAAACAGTTAATATTTGTCTTTGCATTGTTTTAGAATTGTTAATTTGATAATGAACCGAATATAATAATTTCATTTACTCTTTGGTAATAGAAATGAACCTTCAAAAAACACTTTGTGGAATTGGCGGTGACTCGCTCGTCGTCCGATTAAAAATTTGAATTTAATTAGATGATTACGTAATAAATATATTTGTGTTGAAATTCAAAATAAATTAAAAGTAAAAAAAAACAGCTTAATGATCACGTGCTTTGTTTATACTATGAAAGCCGTTACCCGGTCTAAGGCTTTCTGCTTCACTGGTTGGTTGAATCACTTTCATTTCAAGTCATGTTCTAGCTTTACTGTAATTAATTTTAACAACGGTTTCTGTTATTTTGTCCTTTCCCAGTTTCTGACACTTTATAGCTTGAACATATAGACTGTGTTCTTTTAATATAGGATCCTTTAGTTCTTTGCTTTCTCTTTGTTGCGTTTCCTAAGTATATATTCTAGGTTTCTCTCTCTCTCTCTCGTCTGTCTAAGTACTACTTTCCAAGGGCAATCCAGCAAGAAACATACATTAAGTTATTTTCATAAAGCTGTTTCAAAACTTTGAATAGACTTGTATCAAAGATCTTATTTTTTCTTTTGTTTTACTTTATTTTTTTATAGCTGTACGTGTGCTTTAAAAGTGTATTACTAGAACTAGACCGATCGCAGCTACAAAATCTACACTTGCAATTCAATCAGTTAAAAATGACTTCTGAAAAACAGTCAAATGAAGAAATTGGCGAGGAATATTACAAAAGTCTTACATCCTTAACGTTTAATTCAAGACCAATTATACAATCTCATACAACTATAGCACAAGAAAACACTGATGCAGCTTCAGAAATAACTAAAGCAATAGAAAAAAGAATTCAAAAGGCAATTCCTACTCAAAAGTTATACGGTTTTTATTTGATGGACTCAATTTGTAAAAATGTTGGAGTTCCTTATACCGCACAATTTAGTTCGAATTTATCTAGAAATTTCACTTCAACTTATTCTTTAGTTGATGATCAAACAAGACAAAAATTAATTGATTTGTTTAAAACTTGGAAAATTCCAAATGCAGTCACTGGTATGCCATTGTTTAACAATGATGGTTTGAATCAAATTGAAAAATTTATTATCAAAGCTACAGCAAACAATAGATCTCCTGATAACCTTAGAAATTCACCTTTACCTCCAGATGCAACTTTAAATGGAACACCAGGTAATGGCAATGGCCCACTGACAACAGAAGCCATAATAAGAGAAATTGACGATTTGAAAAATTTGGTTAATTCCAGACTTCTACAAGTTCCAAATGATTCTAAAACTAGAGAAAGATATACTACATTACAACAGTTACGAGCAATTGTTAGTAAAGGTAACCTTGAAACATCTCAACTGGAAACTGTTAAGAATCAATTATCTTCTCTCAGAGAGGATGAAGCAATGAAATTAAATGCTTTCAAAATAGAGCAACAACAGATTAGACAACAACAACAACAACAACAACTTCGTCAACAGGTCCCGACATTAACAGTTGATCAACTTCAAGGTTTGCTGAATCCAGGGTCTCGCTCTCTTTCTTCACAGCAACAACAACAGCAGCAAAAACCACAACTCCATATTGATAATGCTCAGTGGTTATTTGCAATGATGGATGCTGTGCTGAAACAAAAGCAATCTCAAATGCCTCAACCAGCCCCTCTCCAACCTTTTCCACCTGTCATACCCATTCAACAGTCTGCACCACAATTGCAACCACAGCCTGTTCCACAAATACAGCCCCCAACCAATTCATCTACGACTAGTAGAGGGCTATTAAGTGCTAATAATTTACATTTTTTAAAAGGTATATTAGAAAGAGCTCAGAATACTACTTCAAATTCAGCATCTGGCTCTGTTGGCCCTTCAATAGCAAAATATGAATTAAATCAAAATTTCTTGACTCATCATCAATCAACCCCAGGGGATTTAAATTTACTATATCCATCTAACTCTACACAATGTTCGAATTGTGCCCAAAGATTTTATAGTACAGCAGAAGGACAGCATGAGAAGAATTTACATTTGGATTGGCACTTTAGAACAAATAAAAAACTTAAATCATCTTCTAAACAAATTAATAATAGGGCTTGGTTCTTAACTACTTCACAGTGGGTTGAATTTAAGGATGATGAACTTGTCGGTCATGCTAACTCAGGAATAAATGAAGAGGTTCCAATAAATGGAAGTTTAAATGGTAGGTTAACCACTTCTGGTCCATTGATTGAAGAAGAATTGGAAAAAAGAACGGTTCAAATCCCTCAAGATTCAGATAATGAAGCTATTTGTGGTACTTGTAGAGATAAGCTAGTTGGTGTCTTTGATGATGACTCAGGAGAATGGATATGGAAGAATGCAATCAAAGTTAAAGGAAAGGTCTACCATTACTCTTGTTGGATTGAAACTAAAGGTAAGAGGGATAGAGAAAGATCTCCTGAGAGGAGCTGATGCTATTTAATGCATCTTTTTATAGCTTGTTGCAAGTTTTTTCTAAGCTTACTAAAAACATTTGTGTATTATAAAATCTTAATCAAACTGTAATTTGTTCAAAATAATTTTGAAATTAATAATCTATATGGTGGATTTGATTAAAAAATAACTGAAATAAATAAAAAATAAATAAGTATAAATCAGGGTCCAAATTAAATACATTCGTAAATTATGATTTCGAAACTCATAGTCTGATTTTTTTAAATCAAATCTCTTTCAAAATGTATTTGTTAATAACTGTGAAATTGATGGTTTGATCAATGATGGATTTCTTTCTTGGGAGCAAAATAGTCTTCATATACAGAAACAGCAACGAAAGCACCGAACCCTATAAAGAACCCTGGGAACACTCCTTTAAATCTTTGCGATTTTGAAAATACCCCTTGAAGTCTCCAAGCATCTCTGTATTATGATAAGTTCGTTAGTAGTTTTATCTTTGTATAAATTGAATGAATATACCGTGTAATTGTAGAATAGAATCTTAAAGTATTGACTAGTCCTTTCACTGAAGAGTCATTCAAAAACACCATAAAATAAAGCACATACCTTGCTTTCCATGGATCATTTAGCATAGCCATTGTTAATTTGTAATATGAGAATACTGACTGTGATTATAAACTTGTTAGACTTTCTTTGATCTCTTTTGCTGGTAACTGATAAATGGGGTTGGCTTAAATGAGGGGAAGCAGAAGCCTCAGAGAGATTTTAAAGGTGGCTAGTGAAGTCGTGGCACATCAGTGCAAAGGTGTTTTAATTTTTATTTGGTTTTTAGTACCCCAAATTGTGAAAAATTTAAAGATAGTGCATGATTCATGGGTTCTGAAAATGAATCTCCTATTTTTAATCATAGATCAACAAACTTTAATTTATACATGCTTCCTGATTCAATAGAGAGGATTAAGCAACAAGAAACTGAAATTCTCCCAACTCCGACCCCATCTTTGACGGATTTAGAGAATAATTCAGATTATATTTCAACAGACGAAGAGGATACTAGCTCTTCAGAAGATGATCCAAATAGTGTAGCCACCCAATTTACTGAATCAATATACAAGGAATTGAGAGATGGCCTTTATACATGTTTGGTTTGTACAGGAGAAATAGATGCATTTTCGAAAGTATGGTCCTGTGATGAGTGTTCCAGAGTTTTTGACTTAGGGTGTATCAAAGATTGGGCTAAACGTGGTTCTTCAACTATGGCTGATCACTCATGGAAATGTCCTTCTTGTAACTCAAGACACTATAAACTCCCAAAGCAATATACATGTTGGTGTGGGAAAGTTGTCAACCCTCAAATCAATGAATTCGAACCACACTCTTGTGGGCAGACTTGTAACTCAGCTCTGAACGACTGTGTTCATGGATGTTCATTTGCTTGTCATCCTGGTCCTCATATCAAGAAATGTACTGCTGTTGGTCCAGTCATGTCTTGTAACTGTGGTGAAAAGACTCGCCAGTTGCCATGTATCATAACACCTTATAGCATTGGTTGGAGTTGCGGTAAAGTTTGTCATGATGTTTTACCATGCGGAGTTCATAGATGCAAGAACTCTTGTCATACAGGCTTATGTGGAGATTGTGAAGAAACAATTGATGTAAAATGTTATTGTGGGAAACAGTTGGAAATTATCGACTGCCATGAAAGGGTTCCAATGAAGTCAGAGGAAGGAGATAGAGCTTGGTTTGGTGGATTTCAATGTGACGAAGAATGTGGAGATTTGCTTGATTGTGGTAACCATAAATGTCATATGCCATGCCATCCTAAATCTAACACTGGACACAAGTGTCCTCTAGGACCTTCAACACTAACTCGTTGTCCATGTGGAAAATGCCAAATTACGGGGTTAACAGGTGAACCAAGAAAATCGTGTCTAGATCCTGTTCCACTTTGTGAAAATATATGTGGGAAAACTTTAGTTTGTGGTGATAAGTGCTATTGGAAATGTCATGAAGGTGAATGTGCTCCGTGTTTTGCTACTGTTGATATAAAATGTAAATGTGGCCATACTGAATTTTCGATTCCTTGTGCTTTGAATCAAAAAGGATACATCCCTGAATGCCAGCACAAGTGTCAAGCTTTACTAAGCTGTAGAAGGCATAGGTGTCTAGATGCTTGTTGCCCAGATGAACAAACTGCCTTGATTAGAGAAAGGGATCGTCAAAAGAATATTAGAAGAAACTTAATTACCAGAACAGCAGATGATACAATGATAATTGAAGCTTCGCATATTTGTACCAGAGAATGTGGTAAGTTACTATCTTGTGGACAGCATTATTGTAAGATGACATGTCATTTTGGGCCTTGTTCTCCATGTTTGGACTCATCTTCTGAAGATTTGATCTGTCATTGTGGAAAGACTGTCGTTCCAGCTCCCGTCAGATGCGGTACTAAATTACCAGTTTGCTTGTATCAGTGTGAAAGACCAACTCACTGTGGTCATAGAGCTGAAATGCATAATTGCCATCCAGATAATAAAGATTGTCCAAGATGTACAGTTTTGGTCCCAAAGGCCTGCCAATGCGAAAAGCAAATTGTGATTCCGAAAGTAATGTGCTACCAAAATAAAATTTCTTGCGGAAAATACTGTGGAAAACTATTACCCTGTGGTGCTCATAAATGTAATAAGATATGTCATCTTCCTGGAGATTGTGCTACAAAGTGTACTCAACTTTGTGGTAAAGAAAGATCATGTGGTCATCCATGTAAGCAAACTTGTCATGCTCCATTCAAGTGTAACGAAGCCATTTTATGCTCTGAATTAGTTACAATATTTTGTGATTGTAAAAGGAAATCAAAGCAAATTGTCTGCTCATTAGTTAAACCTGAATCGAAAGTTGAATGTGATGCTGAATGTGCTAGATTGCAAAGAAATAAAAGGCTTTTTGATGCTTTTCAAATATCATCTTCCAAAGATAAAGAAAGTTTACTGTCTAGCGATTATGTTGCTGAAATGATGACGGTTGAACTTACATATGCTCCATTCATTTTATCATTGTATTCACAACAGAAATCTTGGTGTTCAAGTATAGAAAACATATTTTTAGATTTAATGAGTGGTTCTTTAGGTAGACAATCTCACCATTTTTCACCAATGAAGCAAATTCAAAGAAAATTTGTTCATGAAATGGCAATTGCATATGGAATGTTTGCGGAGTCGCAAGACCAGCCTCCAAAAAGGTCAGTCTTCATTAAAATAGAGCCTAAATCAAAAGTCCCTCAATTTAAATTAGGAGAAGCATTATGTATTAGTCAAAAGAGTAAAGAACGTGAAAAGTTACAGAACGAGAGAGCTAGGCTAGTAGAAGAATCTAAGTCTAAAGATCAAGAAAAACTATTCAATGCTATAGCAATTAAAGACCTATTTTTTGGTGTTACAAGGAATGAATTAGAGAATGCACTAACTGATATTTGGGATACTCCATCTTATCCGAATGTTACCAAACCAAATATTCAATGGGTTAGTGATAACACGTTTGTTTTCTATCCTGAAAATTTTAAAAATAAAACTAGAAAGTTGGAATCAGAGCTCAATTCATTAATTAAATTATTTGAAAATAGATTAAAAGAAGCCAGTTTAGCATATTCATGCCTACTTGCTAAAATTGATGAAACTGCAACTGTTATTTATGAAATTAAAAAACCAATAGACCCTGAAGTTTTGGTTGCACAGTATGAGCTGGAAGATGCCCAGGAGTTGAAGCGAAAGGTTGAATCTGAAAGGCCTTATTTAGATTCCGATGGAGACAATGAAAGTATCCTTGAAGAGATTGTTGAAACTGTTATTGATCCTAATACTCTTGATTGGTATTAGGATTGCTGCTTTTTCATAGTGTTTTTTTTACTAATGAATGTAAAGTATTTTACATTTTATATACTTTTTTGCTAAGCCAATTCTTGCCATTTGATTTTTTCTTCAATATTATTCTTCAACTGTAATGAAATATGGCTACCAGCACACCTTAAAAGTAGAACGTCCTGTGATTGCCGGGCTTTTACCGATCGCACCATCGGTCCGCAGCCGACCTATTCCTAATCGGTGGAATTTCCGATCTATTAATATAAACCCGATCTACTCCTTAATTTCCAAATTTCCCAATTTTCGAAAATTTCCTGATGTTCATCGTTCTGTTCTTCTGATGTCTCCCTCTAAACAATCGAAAATGAAACGATTAAACGCTCTTGTTATCGGTACTGGTGGTGTTGGGACAATCGTGGCTCTTGGTATTCATCAAACTGCTCTAGCCAATATTTCAGTTGTTGTCAGGAGTGATTATCAACGAGTTTCAAAAAATGGTTATACAATTGAATCTGTTGATTATGGTACTATAAGAGGTTGGAAACCTGAGAGCATTTATAGCTCTGTAGAAGAAGCAGGGAAATCTGGTCAAGTTTTTGATTATGTTATTCTGGTTACAAAGAATCTCCCAGATATAGCCAAACCTGAGATTTTAACAGGGCCTGTCATTACTCCTGTAAAAACCACAATTGTTTTAATGCAAAATGGATTTGATTTAGGGCAACCTTTTATTAAAAAGTATCCTAAAAATGTTTGTTTATCTGGTGTCTCTCATATTGGCTCTCACAATGAAGAAGGAATAGTCAAACAGACTGGGACTGATAAGGCGGTTATTAGTTATTTCGATAATTTTAATTTAACTACGCAAGAGCAAGAAAGCAAAGCGAAAGAATTTATATCAATATATTCCAATGAAAAAAATAATATCATATACTTTCCAAATGCTAAGTTGTGGAGATATAGAAAGTTAGTGTATAACGCAACTTTGAATACAGTCTGTGCTTTAACTGGGCTAGATACAGGAAGATTGGAGCAAGCGGGTGTGTTAGCCAGTGTTTCCGTACCAGCTATGAGAGAAGTATATGCTGTGGCAAAAGCCGATGGATGTGAATTACCAGAAGGAATTGTGGATGAAATTGCACATTGTGAACCTGGGTATTTCGAACCTTCAATGCTGGTTGATATTAAAAAAGGAAATCCAATTGAGTTAGAAGTGATTCTGGGTAATTTCCTGAAAACAGCAAAATCATTAAATGTTGAAACGCCAGTTTTAAGTTTAGTTTATGAGCTACTAAAGGGCATTCAGTTTAAGATCAAAGAACAGAAGGGTTTAGTCAAAGTTCCGAAAACAAAAGTTTCAAACACAGATTTTTACAGTGATAAATAGAGTAAAAATGATTATAAACTAAAATTTGTCTTTCTCTTTATACACAAATCAAGATAAGAAATGAAAAAACTTTATATATGGTATTACTATTTTGATGTAGTTTCACGTTTCGTCTGACCTTCATTTTTGAGCTTTCTAGCCGGAAGAACAGCCTCAAATGCTTTTTTCCAATCTTTAAATTCAAACCACTTAATTAATAACTCAACAACATGAGAAGTGGCAAGCACACGTCTACCACTTAATTCAATAAATTCGCCTATTGGTAGTCTTTTGGTTTTGATACCCAATTTTTCAGCTTTATCTTTACATAAATTCTTATATCTACCTTTATCAACAATACCTCCAATTATGTATGTCTCCCCTTGCTTCAGTTCTTCTAAAATATCATCAGTATCTGCACTTAAGTAAAAAACAGTCGATAGATCTTCAGGTAGTTGAGACTCCATACTTTCCTCTATAAAAGTGATCCCTTCAGGCTTGTAATTCTTATAATCAGGTAATGCATTTTCAAATCTCTTCTTTAATCTCTTCTCAAATGATGTCACCAATAAATCAACATTATACTGGTTTCTCTTGTTATCTGAATATGCTCTTGTGATCTGATTTGAAAGTGAAACAACTTCTTTCTCTTGCATTAAGTCATCAAATCCACAGTCTATGATTACCTTTGTACTCACACGTATTTGTTCTTCTGGTTTTTTATGTTTTTTTGATGGGAACAATTCAGTGATATCTTCACCTTTTTCAATTGCATCTTGGATTTTCAATCTTCTGTTTTCCCTATTTTGCCTCTTTTTCAATTTCTTCTCTTCTCTATATTGTTCTTTTGTTTCTTCCCATCTTTGTATTTTTTTCAGTCTCTTCCATGCTTTTTTAGTCATTCCTTCAGGAATACCTTCATCAACTTTCCGCCTCTTTGGTGTTGGCTGTTCATCATCATTAGTAGTGGAGTCTTTGTTTGATCCATCACTAACTAGTTTATGTCTTTCTTCAGGTTTTTCGAATGTTTCTTGATCTGTTTCACTCATTTATGGTCGATCTTCTAACAATT
This sequence comes from Ambrosiozyma oregonensis (nom. inval.), assembly GCA_003706315.3. Lineage (NCBI taxonomy): Eukaryota > Fungi > Ascomycota > Pichiomycetes > Pichiales > Pichiaceae > Ambrosiozyma > Ambrosiozyma oregonensis (nom. inval.). Next base: position 314,141 of record PPKY03000016.1, read on the forward strand.
TGATTCTTAACTTTTCTTTAACATCGTAAATTAATGAAAAATGTTTAAGCGATGAATCTTTTTTTTTTTTTTGGAGTGACCTTCGCTCGAATCTTTTGAATAGCTAAAAACAACTCTATTTGATTTCGTAGATTTCATTCCCTTGAAACAAAATTTCAAGTAGATTACGTAGTTCATTAAGCAAGAACTCCTTAGAATTTGTTTACTTCTTGACTATGTATGCATATCCCCTCGTTAGACATTGTTTTTGCTCTAACTTTAGTCTCACCCCAAGATTTTTATATTGGTAGTGTCAAATTACAGCAAAATTCTTAATATATATTATTCTATACTCTCTTTTCATGTCTGTATTTTAGTTATTTAAGGACTCATAGCTTTGTCTTTACATTTTGTTTTGGATTTATTGAAATATTTTATAAATTTTATTTAATTGAAGAGTATGGATTCTTGATGGTTTTTTTAAATGCACTCAAGTTAAAATATCTAGAAATGAAAATGAACCTTTGAGCTTTTGATAATTAACGAGGATAATAGAAAAGTTATATAAAAAAGAGATGAAATGAAAAAGAAACTTTTATGGTAAAGGGTAATGTAAGTCATACCAGACAACTAGAAAAGGGTTTCCAAATACATTGGGATTGTTGTATCTAACAAGAAACGCCAGCACCACTTGGAATACCAGAACAAGTTTTTGAAGAGTCACCTCCAGTAATGTTAATATCAGAGAATGCCCAGTCAGAAGCACCTTCAACAAGAATATAAACAGCTTGTGCATCGCTATTAACTGAACCAGTAACATCAGAAACGGTCAAGTCGGTAATTGGAACACCTGAAGTAGCGGTACCAGTTGGGCTACCATTTTCATAATCACCTTCAATAACAATACCATATTTGTTAATGCCACTTAATTTGATACCAGAATAAGTAACACCAGAGACACTTCCGGTAGCACCATATACTGTCTTGATTCTAATACCATTATCTGAATCACTAACAGTGCAATCTTTCACGTTAACATTTTCAACAACATTATTACTTCTACCACCAACAGATCCAATAGAAATACCATGACCACCGGAACATGTGTTACTCAAGAAATTAATATTAGTACCTGAGTTTACAGCTAAACAATCATCTTGATTTTTAACAACACAGTTTTGGATAGTAACTGAATCAGATGATCCAACATCAAAGGCATCAGTATTATGGCCACCATCGGTAACATCACCATCCGAATTATCAATATTAACACCATCAATAGTTAAATCAGAAGCACCATTGATGGAAAAACATTGAACTGGAGTGTTTTTGATGCTTAAATCGGTGATTTTTGAACCTCCAATCATCTTATGGGCTGCAAAGAATTTAGGCTTAGTTTTACCTCCATTACTACCTTCACCATCCCACCATTCAGCACCATTACCATCAATAGAATGACCTGATGCACCAGTGACAGTAACACCTGAACCTGAAACTGAAATTAAAGGACCTTCCCATTCTTTATAGGCAAAGGAAGTGGTACCTGAAAAAGTGACTGTGGTACCATCTTGTAAATCTGTTAAGTCCAAGGTTTCACCAGCTGGAACAGTGACACCATCAATAGTGATACTTGTACAAGAACTTTTAATGGTATCTAAATCAGAGAAATTGCTGGTGGTAACAGTACAACTTGCAGAACTTGAACCAGATGATGAAGTAGATTTTGAAGAATCGGATGTATCAGTGGCTTTTTCAGCAGAAGAAGTTTTAGTTGACTTATTGGTAGATTTTGTAGTTGTTTTAGTATTGGTTTTTTTGGTGCTAGTATTTTTGGTTGATGATGTGGTTTTCTTGTTGTCTTCAACAAAAGCAACACTGGTTACAGCAGCAGTAACCTCAGTAAAAGTTGTAGCACTGGTTGATGTTCTTGCGACTGCAGAAGCTGTAGCACTGGTTGGTGTTCTTTCGACTGCAGAAGCTGTAGCATCCTTGGTGCTGGTAGCAACAGTGACTGCTGTTCCAGTTTCAACACATTGGTAATAATAAGGGTTTTGAGAAGTACAAGTTGCAGATGATGGGCACTCAGTAGCACCAGTCCAGTTGATACCACCACATTGTTGGTACAAAGCGGCTTCAGCAGCTGGTTCAGCAATTGGGGCACCTTGTGTAGCTAAAGCAGTAAGTAGACTGAATAAGACAAATTTGGATAACATAATTGAGTTTTGTAATTTTAATAATGTAAGGACTGAAAAAAGTTGGTCTTAAATGAAAGAGGTATGAACTTTTTGTTTATTTGAGTTGTTGGATATATATAGTATGAATCAAGTGATAATACTATAAGACTTCAAAAACTGTAGAGTTAGGATTCAAGTGGTATTTATATAAAATATAAACATATATCAACAAGTCATACACTAAGCTCCTCATTTGTAATGTGAAACATGATTTCAAATTTTTCCAAGATAAATATACGAAAGAAAAAATAGATCTGGGTATTAAAGGAGAAGATCGAGCCAAGATCCAAGGCATCTCAAGCATTTCCAAGCCCGACAACAAACTTTCCTAGAACGGTGTATATGCTTCAACATACTTATGATGACGGTTTTAGGCCGTTAAATAATTTATATCTTAATTGAGCTAAAACAAGTAATTTGAAGTGCTTCGAGATTTGAATGTGAAAAAATGGCAGGCATATAATTATTCTATAAGATTTGGAAATTTTCACTCTGAATATCACGGTCGTTTATCATAACACTACACTTCAATTTATAAAAAGACTGTTCAAATAAAATATTTAGAAGATATAAAATCAATTTGGAACTAATTTTTCTTAGCAATATCCGCTTGTATGAGATTTCAGAAAGCCTATATAAAATTGTTTTTGTCCCCAATTAAAGTAGGCAGACTACTGCGCTTGGGCGTTTAATCTTAATAATCCTTGAACAATTTATTGTATTATCGACCAAATCTTGTGAACAATTGCATTTTTATCCGTTACAGAATAAAACCCTGCACATTTAAATATTTCATCCAAAAAATAAATTCAAAATTGGCAATGATATTTGTATATATATAACTAAGTAATCATACTCAATTTGAGAAGTTTTGCTTACTACCTTAAAAAAGTTCCACAAAATCACTTAACAAATAATAATGTAACTGCTTTCAAAAATCCTGTAGTCTCCCGTTTAAATTTAAGCTTTTGGTGCATATCTCTAAGGATAGTGAAGTCAGAACATGCTTAAACGTGGTTGAGGCTGAAACAGAAGTTGGAATGAGTCCACTTCTTTTGAACCTAGATCCTCCCAAATACAAAATCGGCAAGTTATGCAAATGAACACACCCCTTTTGGCAACTTCTTTCTCAGTTCACCATACATTTTAGCTTAAAAAAAAAGCTTAAAAAAAATTAAATGAACTTAAAAGGAAATCATGAAGTGACCATTTCTGGAAAACAAGTTCTTCAATTTTTGCTTCTGGTTGCCATTTGAATATTAGAAACACAATCTGGGATTGGAAATATCTAGCAATAGAATAATTTCACAATTTGATTAACAGAGTGAAGAATGCTGATGTTTGAAATATATATGATTAAAATGTTTTTCACATGAGGGAAATAATTTCAAGTAAAATAATTTTAAAAATATCAAACACTACGGTAAATAAGAGCCATCAAAAGTTTTTACTAAATAAAGAAAAACACATGGTTAGTTCAAAGTAAAGACAGTAAATTAGTGTTCCTTTGTATGTCTTTGGATAGTAAAACAAGAACTTCTGAACAGTCATCATAACCTTTCCTCATTATTTAACTATAATTTACATTATTTATTTTATTAAAAAGAAAAAGTAGTTTAAACTTGAATAGATTAAAAGAAATGAAAGGAAAATACTTCGCCTAAACTAAAATGAAAGATAGAAAAACATATAAAATTCAAATTATTATAAAATGAACACAAAGTCGCAAATGTTCACGGTTAAGCCTTTCAAAAATATTCTGAAACTTCAAAATATGATTTAATAGCTGGTCAAGGTAATGGAAAAAGGTTGAGAATAAAATAAAAATAATTTTCAGCCCTATTCATAAATAGTAGAGTAATGTGTCAATAGTAGCTTTTGGTCTTGGTACCACGTAGTGGCAAGCAAATAAACAATTAAATTCAATAAAAATTGTAACTCTGTCATGGATATATATAAGCAAATATTTGATTAAACAGTCAACACTATTCATTTACTTTTATGAATGGATATATTAAGTTTTATAACTATATAAATTGTTTTTAAAAATCAATTGATTTAGTTCAATTCTTATATTTTATGGTACTAAGAATACAAGCCTACTATCATTACCCGTTTAACTATAGTAATAATAAAAATCTGTCATTTAAAGAGTGGTGCAGATAGATCATTCACTCTGATGGGTACATAGACTTGTACAGCTATGTAGATTGAATGTTGTTTTTCATGGTTTTCTTTCATTGGTTAAAGCATATAATAACTTGTCACTTAATAGAAAATAGAAGCATATCAATGAGTACTCTAAGTAGTACATTGGGGTACCAGGTTGCGAGCAGGGACCAATTGTATACCTAACCAGGGGTGTTTAAACATATCCATCGAGGACTAGATATAGTAGCTGCTCGTTCAGTCGGCAAATACCCCTTATTGTGAATTTGAAGTAATCTGAAATTACTTGAAATAATTGATCTATGCTATTGTATTTTAATTAAGCTGATAAGATTTCTAAAGATGAAAGAGAGGAAGATGAGGATGTATTCCGATGGGTTCTATAAAGAGACTATGTAATGTCATAATATGCAATAATATGCAATAATTATTAAGGTTAACTTTTCATTTGTTGATTAACCAATTTAAATGAAACTCATAAAAGGTTAACTTTAATAATTAATGCATATTACGACATGGTAAAGCATAAAACCCCACTAACCTCTTTGGATCAGTACAAAATCTGCAATAGAGATTGCAATTATCAAATTAGTTTTTATAAGCGATTAGCCAAATGATAATCCTTATGTTTCTTTTATCCGATTTATCAATTAAAAACCTGGCTTTCAAACGTCCAAGTCTATATTCAAAATATTAGTGTGTAATAACTTATATTCAGATTCCACTCCAAAGGATACACATTATACAAATAACAAATTATGAGGAATAACTCCCATATATATATTAAAATAATAAAATAACTAAAACTCAAACAATTAACATCAAAATGCAATTACAATACAAGAACTTGTCGGAGTAAGAGAGATAAATCTCCGTCAATCATTTATCCAACAACAGGGGGCATATACCTTCTATTGATATGATATCTTGAGAACTAGAATGTAACCGTTGTTTTCAACCATGGATATTTACTCCTTTAATAGGTAGTATGAATTAACATACCTTAATTGACTATATTTTGATCTTATAATTTTGAGTAATAGAAACGATAATCCTTTCTCTTATAAAATCTATATATTACACAAAAATTAAATTGGGAAAACACTTCACCTTTTATACAAAAAATTAATTAGGAAAAAGAAAGTTAAGAATTATTAATTAGTTGGAAATATGGATGATCCTGAAACATGGATGACGCTGAAACATGGCTGACCTATAACCTGTAATTTGTAACAATAATGATTTACAGTAACAATGTAATAAGACATGCATATTATCATAATGATAATGGGATGTGATGACTTATTTCCGATAGTTATCTTTCGGTTACAGATTAGGGAGGTAAATGAACAAGGTTTATTATGAGAGTTATCATCAACCTAACTTCTTTCACTGTAGATGTTTGACAGTATGGCCGAGTGGTTAAGGCGTTTGACTCGAATTTTTAAGTGTTATCAAATGGACTTTGTCCGCGCAGGTTCAAATCCTGCTGCTGTCGAAATATTTTTGGGTGAATTTAAACAAGGTATTTTTTTTTTAAATTAGTTTCATCCGTAGATACAAAAGTGCTTCACCAAATTAATCTTTTTCACAGTAACTCTTTGAAATTCAGTATTCATAATTTGGAGGTAGGCTTTTGAATCCCGGAATGTTTAAGGAACTAAAAGGGAGAAAAAATATTCGACCAATGATTTACTATTGTGGTGGTTTCTTTACTTGTTTATTTCTTTTTGTTTCTTATTTTTATAGTCGTTTGTTAAATAAATTTCATAATGTAGAAACTTCAACGCCAAATACTGGTTGAAAGAGTAGCTTTTTGTGACTGTCAGTAATTTTCTTGGGGATCAAAAATAAAGAGTAGTTCGCATTGATTGTGCCAACCCCAGATTATTCTGTCAAAGGGAAATCACCAAACCTGATTGGACCCATCTATGAAAAAGCAGTGATAACTATCTCTTATGTGTATTAAGTAATAGAAACTGAAACCTATAAATACCCATTCAATTGTAAAAATCTTTTGATATCACTAGAGTAACCTGACTCAGAATATTTAAGTAAAACTTGACATGATTAAACTTAAAGCATCATTTTCTTTCTCATAACTCTGAAAACATATCTTCAAGTGATTTATTAAAACATGAGCCACTGAACTCTTCCCTATCTAATGATGCTTTAGATACACCGATTTGTTGATTTGTTATGACACTGCTTGCCAACTTTGAAATTAGGCCTTTTCTTCAGTACATTATTCTAAGGTAGTAGTTACTGAAATTTTATGTGTTGGTTTCTTTTCATTGAATTTTGGAGAAATGAATAGAAATCAGGTAATGTATAAAGGAAGGAAATAAAAGCATGCTTTTCTATATTTTATTTCAAATGAAAGGTCGTACAATATCCATAATGTGGGATTGAGGCTCTAAGGTGGAGCCGAAAACCAAACGCGTTTATTTTTGAAATAAAATACTGCAAACGAAACAGATAGCATGGATAAATAACATGATTATCATTTTTTGAAACTTTTAAAGAGGAATCTTCTTATTAACTTCTATACAATTCTTTTTTTCGAGATGAAAAGAGGTGCATTAATAGCAATTGAAGGTCTAGATAGAACAGGTAAGACCACTCAAACTACAAACCTAATAGAAACATTGACGAAATTAGAAAAACCAATCCAATTAATTAAGTTTCCTGACAGAACAACCAATATTGGACAACTAATTAATCAATATTTGACAGATAAAAAATTTCAGCTTTCAGATGAATCAGCTCATTTGTTATTCAGTGCTAATCGTTGGGAATTAGCTGGAAAAATTAAAAACTTATTAAGTAAAGGCACGATTGTTATATTAGATCGATATGTTTATTCAGGTGCTGCCTATTCTTCAGCCAAAGGATTGAACTTTCAATGGTGCTTGAATCCAGACTTGGGACTACCCAAGCCTGATTTGGTTTTGTTTTTGAAATTCAAGGAAGATGGTAATATGAAAAGAGAAGGTTTTGGTGATGAAAGATATGAAGTTGATGAGTTCCAAAAAAAAGTCAAAATAATGTTTGAAAACTTTGATGGAGATGAAAATTGGCAAAACTTATATGTTGACAATAAGGGAATTGATGAAGTTAAAGAAGAAATTTGGGAAATCGCACAGAAATATGCGAATGGTTTGAACACAGAACTTACCTATTTTTAATTTACCTTAAAATTAGATATCATAATATAAAAGAAATATTAGAGAGAATAGTAATAAAAGAGCTAACATAACAAATGCTCACTTTGAAAAAGTGAACAGGGACAAATAACAAAGGGGAAAAAAAGAAACTAAACAACTTATACAATAAACTTAAAAGTACACTTGTAAAAAAACTAAAATAGGAACAACAACGTGAAAAAAAGGGTCAAAAAGTATCATAACAAAAGAAGATAAAAAGAATTTTATTTAAATTTGTGTAAAACGCCAAGTTGATACTGAGCCAAAAAAAAAACCAATCTCATCAATTAATTCTAAGCTGTATTCTTGGATTCTAAGGAAAAACCTATATAAAGGTTAAATTGGCATATAAAGCAATGATTGAAGAGAATAAAGCACCAATTAAAATCCAGTCACCAAAATATCCTCTTAAGTAAACAATAGCGTATAGGGAATAGTGTCTCAAAGCAACTAAAGCATACGAAATTGAAAATGATTTGAAAGAAAGTTGATAGGCAATCTCATTAACGGCCTCCCCACCTGGAATTTCGGTTCTAAACAAGAGTAAACCAACAAGAAGCTTAACTAAACCAAAAGTAAAAGCATCATATTCAAAATCATAAGTAAAGTTAATATAAAATGAGGCAAAGTGAGGAATAATATAAGAAGTGAATGCCCATAAAAGAATAGTTGCAAAATAATTAGCGTCTAATGATTGATAATCGAAAACAGAAATTCCTAAAACTTGCTTAGGTAAATACTCCTTAACAGAAGATGGAAAATAAGTAAAAAGTTTTGTGGATTTACATAAACTAAAATTTAAAATTAAAAATTCTAAAACAGCAATGAAATCATTGATATTATATGGATCACTTAAAATTTCTCTAAGTTGCATATTTTTTTCTTCGATAAAGTTCTCAACTTCAATAACATTCAAGGTGGATGGACGTAACTTATTTAACCAAACGGAGATACTAGATGGCTCATTCTCATCATCATTTTCAGTGACTACAACCTCAGCAAAAATTGCATCTTCTTCAGGTTCTTGTTCAGTTTCATCATCTTCATCTTCTGATTCAAGAGCTTGTGTTCTTTTGGTTGGGCTGCTTAATTGACTGGTTCTTCCAGGGTGAGACAATTCATAGAATTTGTGATTTTCTGGAAAGTTATCTTTGTTTTCATCAAAGTAAGCTTGAATTGCATTATAATAATCTTTCTTGATTTTAAATTCTTTTTGACTAACCTCTAATTCTTCTGCAATCTCTTGCAATTCGTGTTTGGTCTTTCTTGACAAAGCTCTATAATTGGCCATATTTTTTTAGTAATAAATTTGAATTGGAACAAAAGTTCGGATTGAAAAATGTCTATTCGCAAATAATCAGAATCAGAACAGGAGTTTGAAAGAACTTAGGTTTGTTGTGTTTTGTTTTTGTTTTCAATCTGTTTCCATAAGCGGTGCTATATTTTTGTTGATTTGCTTACGTATGAGCTAGCGTAACACGCACTGCCACGTCTTTCCTATTTGGGAATTAGCACAACAAATGTGTAAATTGACCAATTACATACCTATACAAAGCTGGCCTCCTTAAAATTCCAGTAGTTAGCCCTGATAGGGTCCAACTTATTACCTAAAAGGTGATACACATCTTTACATTTTACAATTTCTTTGTTAGCCTTGTGTATTTCAGCTAAAACTTCAAAGGCATACACTGACACTTTTGTTTCTTCATCCAAATTTGTGAACTCGCTCACAAAACCTTTCAACTCCGTTATATCTAATCCCAATACTTTGTAGATTCCTCTTAGATAGTTCCAACTAGAAGGGTTTGTGTGAGACTTTGAGATTTTTTGTTTAGCATATTCAATCTCTTGTGCGATCACATTTAAATCAACTTTATTCTGTTTGTTTTGTTTATAACGTCCAAATCGTAAAAAAAATCTGTGATTCCAAGCTGAATTATTTCTGATATCTTCTGTCAATTTATCATTAACAAACTGTAGCTCTAATGGGCTTTCAAATAAATTAAATTTTTCAACTAAACCTTTTCTATATGACCATACATGATAATTTTTGCTGTCTTCTTCCAACATTTCTTGTAAAATAGGATATTCACGTTCTTCAACATTGAACTGTTCATTTGGGTATCTTTGCAAAAATAATTCAACGATTAAGGAACGATAATGCCAAATCTGATAATTTTTTTGGTTATTAATTGCAATATTTTCACACCATTCCAACTCTTTTTCTAAAATATTAATTCCCCCAGACTTTAAATTTGAAATGATTTCATAACGATATGACCAAACAGTGTAATGGGCAGCAACTTTATTAATTATTAGATCAGTAACATACAATGCTCTTTCTGAGTATTCATTAATTTTCATCAACGCTTTTAAATATGAAATCAATTCTTTATATTCATCACTGTACATTATATCACACAACTGACGATGTACTGAAGGGTCTTGTGTGATCAATGGAATTGGAGTTATATCACTGAAATTGTATTTTGTGGTTTCCTATAAAACCAAAAGAATAAAGAGATTGTTAGTTCATTTTTCATTTATTTTTTGTTCGTTCTTTGGAAAACAGTAGATCATTTTGACAAATGAGTAACAAAAATTAAAGTACTTACCATTATGGGTATCAATAGATTGAATATAAGTATATGCTTCTTAAGAAAAGGTAAGAGAGAGAAGGTAAAGGAGAAAAGTTTGTACTTAATTTGAAGATCAAGACGCCTTTTAGTAATCTACTGATTGATTATTTCATACTCAAAATTTCTACTTTGAGCGAGCTCAATTACAATACACAGCATTTTGCACAGGACTTATACTATGAACAAATACATACACAAGAAACCGTCTGTAAACAATTCATTTCAGCGATATTCAATAAATCAGGTTCTTCCAGTTTTTTTCATTTTAACCTTACAATCATCGCAATACCATTCTCCTTTTGGCAATTCTTTCAAATCAGTACATGGTAAATGAAACCATTCTCTTTCACAGTGTTCACCATCACAACCAACCATTTCACCATAAGAAACTTGTTGACAGTAACAGTATACAGGCTCAGATTCAAAGTTGGCTGCAGCAACTGGGATATATTCTTCATGTACAACAGGTTCTTTTTTGGTTGCAGCTTTTGCGGTTGAAGTAGTTGCTTGTTTCTTTGTGGATGTTGTAATCGTAGGACTTTTCACTGTAGTTGATGTAGCAGTTGAAACAGGAGTAACAAATGTAACCGGAACAGTGGCATCCTTCTTCTCTTTCTTTGGCTTATTCGTCTTTGGCTTCTTCGCTGATGAAGTAATCTTTTCGGACTCAACCTGTATTTCAGGGGCAGCATTGGTACTGTTATTGGTTTTTCTCTTCTTAGGACCTTGAGGAACAGGTAGGTTGGCAGTTGTTTCAACTCTTTTATGAGCACCTCTTCTTTTTGCTGTGGTGTTATGTGGTGGAACTGGAGTGCTTCTATTACTATGGGTGTCATCAACATCATCTGTATCTTCACCACTATGCTTCTTTCTTCTTGCAGCCAGAGCTTCTCTTCTAGTTTCACTTCTCTGAGTTTGTGCGGATTTTGGTTCTGTAATTTTCATACATGGTACAATCAAAGGTCCTATTCTAATAATCTCAGGAATTTCATGTTGTTCAACGATATCATAAGCTTGATTTATTCTTTTTAAATGCTTATTAACCGAATCTGATGCAATAGTGGCGACATGCATTTTTTCTTCTAAACAAGGCATTAACTCTTTAATTAAGTTTCTAATTTTTGATAAAAGTAGTTCTCTCTTTGGGTGTGTCTTCTTCATTTGCAAGAATCGTTGAACGTATGCTTTTAAATAAGGAACTGTATACACACATTTAGCATCGATTTCTTTAAGTAAAGTGAAATATCTAATTAAATCGTTTGGAAAGGCATCAAAGGCATCTGAGATTTCGTTTAATCCAGGATATATGTCAGTGACTGTTGGCTTAAGAATTGGTCTGTGTTGTTTAAGCTGCTGAAGTTTCAAGTTCTTCGACTTTTCCCTATTTGCTTTTTCTGCTATTCTTTGAGACTTACCACGAGGTGGAAGACTATCGTAGGTCATCATAACTGTTTTTGGGGTGACAAATGGTGTAAAATACGATAAGAAGAATCGCCCATACAGCAGTCTGTCTAACTGTGTTTATCGGATTCTCTCTTTCAACCAAAATCGCTATGTTTGCGCCTAATCTCCCCGCGGAAAACGGAAAAGAAGTCAAAAAAAACTCGGAAAAAAAGAAAGCTTTCGAGCCGCACGCTGAGAAGAAAAATTTAAAAAATTTAATCAAATTAAAATGACTATAAGTTGAACTTAAATTCTCATTCTAGCTTTTATAACTCTGGTTTAGTAACATTTCGTTTCAAGAACTGATCATCAATTAATATCAATTCGCTTTCATAATGTCCACCACTTCAACTGCAAAAGTCGAGGCAGTCGCCCAATCTTTCAACACCATTTTGGTTTTAGATTTTGGTTCTCAATATTCCCATTTAATTATTAGAAGATTAAGAGAAATCAATGTTTATGCTGAAATGTTACCATGTACTCAAAAGATTTCTGAATTACCATTCAAGCCTGTCGGTGTTATTTTATCTGGTGGTCCATTTTCTGTTTATGAAGATGGATCTCCACATGTTGATCACGATGTCTTTAAATTAAACGTTCCAATCTTAGGTATTTGTTATGGTATGCAAGAACTGGCCTGGATTAACGGTAAAGGTGTCAGCAGAGGTGATAAGAGAGAATTTGGCCCTGCCACATTAACTGTTGAAGATTTCTCTTGCCCATTGTTTAAAGGTGTTGATCACTCCCAAGTTTGGATGTCTCATCACGATAAATTGACTTCTTTACCAGATGGTTTTAAAACTGTTGCTACTTCTGGTAACTCTCCTTTTGCTGGTATTGAAAACTCTGAAAAGAAGATTTATGGTATTCAATTTCACCCAGAAGTTACTCACTCTGCTCAAGGCAAAACTTTATTAAAGAATTTTGCTGTTAACATCTGTGAAGCTGCTCAAAATTGGACTATGGAAAATTTCATTGATACTGAAATTAAGAGAATTCAAACCTTAGTTGGCCCAACTGCCGAAGTTATTGGTGCTGTTTCAGGTGGTGTTGATTCAACTGTTGCCGCTAAATTAATGAAAGAAGCTATTGGTGATAGATTCCATGCTATTTACGTTGATAATGGTGTTATGAGAAAAAATGAAACCGAAACCGTTAAGAAAACATTAGATGATGGTTTAGGAATTAATTTAACTGTTGTTGACGCTAGTGATGAATTTTTAGGTAAACTTAAGGGTGTTACTGATCCCGAAAAAAAGAGAAAAATTATCGGTAACACTTTCATCCATGTTTTCGAAAGAGTTGCTGCTTCAATTAAACCAAAAGATGGTTCTGAAGTTGAATTCTTATTACAAGGTACTTTATACCCAGATGTTATTGAATCTATTTCTTTCAAAGGTCCATCTCAAACCATTAAGTCTCATCATAATGTTGGTGGTTTACTAGAAAACATGACTTTGAAATTGATTGAACCTTTAAGAGAATTATTCAAAGATGAAGTCAGAAACTTAGGTAAATTATTAGATATTCCTGAAGAATTAGTTTGGAGACATCCGTTCCCAGGTCCAGGTATTGCCATTAGAGTTTTAGGTGAAGTTACTCCATCTCAAGTTAAAATTGCTAGAGAAGCTGATTTCATCTTTATTGAAGAAATTAAAAAGGCTGGTTTATACAGAAAAATTTCTCAAGCTTTTGCTGCCTTATTACCAGTTAAGTCTGTTGGTGTTATGGGTGATCAAAGAGTTTACGAACAAGTTATTGCTTTAAGAGCCATTTCAACTGTTGATTTCATGACTGCTGATTGGTTTGAATTTGACCATAAATTCTTAAAGAATGTTGCTTCTAGAATTGTTAATGAAGTTGATGGTGTGTCTAGAGTTACCTATGATATTACTTCTAAACCTCCAGCAACTGTTGAATGGGAATAAATTACTTCTGTTTCTGTTTGAAATTTGCATATATAAATATTTTTATTGATTTTATTTTTAATGTTTTAATCTTTTTTTATTTCTTGTCTTTTTTTATGAACATTCGTTTAGAATTTTTATACACTATAATTAGAAACTTTCAGTGTTTCTTTTTTATACGTAACTCTGTGTTATTTTAGAGGTCCTCTGTACTTAAATATAATTTATTTGCTTTCTTTTCTATAAACTATAAACTTTGCCGAAGAATTGTACTTGTTATATAATCTCCATCGTGACTCAAACTGCAAAGAAATTGCTCATTTGGATGATTTTCAAAATACTTATCATTACCAATAAATGGTCGTCCATATTTATCATTCTGTTTGAACCAGTCACTCATAATAAATTGTTTTTGACTATATGGATCCAATGATTTATATATGGCTTCTTTAACACACCAAGAATTTGAAAGCAATTTGGCACAGGAGTCAACGTCTTGATCTAAACACAATTTATGGAACTTCGGGAGTTCATGAGTAGAATTTAAAACTCTTTCGGAGAGCCTTCTAGTCCTATAGTTATCCAAGGCTCCATTCCTGGTTAGGATGTGTTTAATCCTATTTAGTTTATGTATATCTGTTCCTAACCCTAAAATCCGTGACATTGGGTGAACAAAGTTGTAATTGTGGTTAACTAATTACTTTGCTGGTTATCTAATTTCTCGACGTTTTGGGTGTGTGTGAAGGAATCAATAAATACAACCTGAGACTTTTCTTCTTTTCTTTTGTTAATCTTGCTATATAAATATATATATAGTTCTTCGTTGTAGCCTTTGCTTTTAATTGTTGTTACTGTGTGGTTGTATATAAGAATATAACCCGCCCAACGAAACTTCTCCGTTTTTTCATTTGAACTAATTCCAAAATGGCCAAAAATCCGGTCTTGGATTCAAAAGAATTGAACAACATCAACGAGTTTCTGGTTCTTGTATCCAGATTTGCTGTTATTCTAGCTCTTCACTATATTGTTGCTTCGTTATTACCAGGTCGAAGCAAATTACCGATTCTATTAACTTCCTTCCTTGCTGCATCAACAATAAGCCAAAATCCAATGTTTATTAGATTCAAGAGAAATTTGTTGTCAAACTTTTTTGCTAAAACTGGGGTTTCAAGTACAGAGAAAATTGATCCTTCAAGATTAGAGTTATTGAAAGCCATATATGATATCAAACAGTACTTAACAAGATCGAAACAATGGAATGATAAAAGAAGATCTCTATTCAAAATGATGACTTGGAGACAGCAACATATAGTTAATCAAGCTAATTATGCTAAGAAATTAAATAAAATTGACACCAAGTTTACTGAAAATTATAAGCTATTAACAGATTTATATACTGAAGCTATGGAAAGATACTCAGTTTCTAATTTAGAGCTTAAAACATATGTGGAAGGAAGCAGGCATAACGAACATTATCGTGTTATAGAAAGTTTATGTCACTATAGTAGAGATTGGTCAAATTTGGGGGATTCTGAAATTCAACCATTATTAGATTACATCAAGTCACAATTAAAAGGACTTGATTTGAAAGATTATATTGCAGTTGCCCCTGGTTCTGGATTAGGCAGAATATCTCATGAGTTGGCCGAAGCTGGTTTTCATAAAGTCCATTCAGTTGAATTTTCTATGTTAATGGCATTATTTAATGAATTTGTTTATGCTAATTTGGAAAAGAAAGATAAATCTATACAAAGCACTTATAACATTTATCCATTTGTTCATAATTATTCAAACCATTTAAATTTAGATAATCAATTAAGAAGCTTCCAATTTAAGCAACGTGACTTAAAGCCTGAGAATTTGCTTATCCATAAACAAGATTTTACGAGATTTAATATTTTGAAATATCATGATAAAAAAGAACTACCTGAGAATGTAGTTATAGTTACTTGCTTTTTTATTGATACTGCTGAAAACATGATAGATTATTTCGATGCAATTAATAAAATATCTTCTAACTTTAAAGGTAGAAAATTATGGATTAATGTTGGTCCTCTTAAATATGGTACTGCTGCCAAAGTTGAGTTAAATAATGAAGAATTAAAAATTGTCAAGGACTCTATGGGATGGAAAGAAATTGATCATGTTGATCCACCAAAACTTCTTGGTTATTTAACAGACACAAAAGGTTTATGGCAAGGTTATTACGGTGTCACTTGTTGGACATGTGAAAAGAAAGATCAATTTATTTAATTGTAATTATATATACGATACATTATATCCTTGTAACTTAATGCATTGATTTATTTTTTTATAAATAAAAAGGTTAATTAGTGTATAGCTTACAAAGACGAAAAACATTAAGAAGAGAGAACATAAAAATTATTTTATTTCAGCACTTGAATTAATTTGTAGCTTTTTATCATCACCACCACTTAAAATACCAATTTCCTTTTCCCAATCAACTGAGAATACCTTGTTCTTTTTGCTATCGTTACTTTCTCTGGCTATAGTATACATAGATTTGTCAGCTCTAATATCCCACACTTTAACAGTACCATCATGAGAACCTGATAATAACATATAATCATTATCAGTAGTAGCTAGAGAGACAACAAAATTAGTATGTCCTATAAGTTGATGTGTTGTTACTTTAGAAGATCTTGGATCATGTATGTTAATATGTCTAGCTGAAGACCCACAAGCTAATAAATTCAACTTTGATAATGAAGTAAGCGATAGTAAAGAATAATTTGTTTGTTTTGAATCAACACATCTACTTGTGACTAGATCCCATGTCTTTATCGTATGATCTTGGGAAACAGAATATGCAATTGTTGAATCATTTGTATCAAAAATAACCTTTTCAACTGGTTGTTGATGTGATTCTAAAACTGATAATGGAGCTTTTCTCTTAATTGTTGAATCTCTAATGGCCAACTTTAATCTTTTTCTTGAAGCAGAAGATAAATTGGTAGCTTCTTCTATTGGCTTTGATGTTGTCATTTCTTTTGCAGTGGTGGACCAAATAGCAATGGAATTATCATAAGAAGAGGATAAAATTCTATTCTCTTTAACTGCTAATGAAGAAACAGTAGACTTATGGAATTCTAACAAGGCTGTAGTTTTACCATTTTGTGTATCTTTATCTAAATCTTCATCTGAAACTGTTCCTGCTTTCCATAATCTAATTGATCTATCCATACCAGCTGAGATGAACCTGGTAGGACTTATAAACTTGACCGTTTTGATAGGTTGTGAATGTCCAACTAATTGGGTTTCAACCTTACCTTGAGAATTCCAAATCCTAACAATACCATCGTAAGAGCCTGTAATAATCTTTGGTGGTGTCACTATATCACCATCAGGTCCAGGTAAACTCATAGAGCCAATGGAGTCAATAGATGAAATCCAGTCTTCATTGTTGAAACTGGACAAGAACTTAGGAGGTAAAACAGCTCTGGTATATTCTAGATTTAAGAAAGTTTCTGAAGATAAAGCATTTGCCACCAAATAATCTTCAATGGAAGTTTTCAATAAAGTACCATCAATAAGGAAATCAAAAGGAACTGGTTTTTCTGTTTCGATCAAATGGTTAACAATTTCTGATAAACCAAATCTTTTTAAAGAGACTGGAACATAAAAAGGATTTTCAGAAGTATGAAGGGTTTCATCTTCATCTCTAGTGAAGAACTTCACCTTGACTTGTTTTGTAGTATCTGACATATCTGATTTGTATACTGTTTCTAACCAAGTAGTAAATCACAAACTCCCTACAAAACCAAAATCAAAACCAAAAAAATTTCAGAAAAAAAGTTTTGAAAAATGCTCAGAACGCGGCTGCGCGGCTCCGACAGCTCGTATTCCTTTTTCCACAATACTGCGATTCTGCGAGCTTTTTTTACCAGTGTTTATCGTGGGCTCTTTCTTAGTGAAACATCTGAACAAGGTCCATAAACAACTGGCTTACACCACACATAGCCAAAAAAGACTAACTTTATAATGACCCTTCAGTTTCCGTTCGTTACCAGTGCTCCCGGTAAGGTGATCATCTTTGGTGAACACTCCGCCGTCTACAACAAGGTATGTTTCCTTCTTCTCGTTTAAATCTCGTTCCCAATTCCCTTTTATCAATACTAACTATTCCCCCCCCCCTTTCTTTTCTAAATAAAGCCTGCTATTGCTGCTGCATTATCTTTAAGAACATATTTGCTAGTCACAAAGGATGAATCTGATAACGAAACGATCACTTTGGAGTTCCCCGATATTCAACTTACTCATAGCTGGAAGAAAAGTGAGCTACCATGGAACTTATCTTCTAGTGAACACCAACATAAACCTTCTCCTGAGGAAGAACTAGATCCAGAACTAGTTAATGAATTAACTCCTTTGTTAACAACGATCGCTTCACATTTGCATTATAGCTCTGCTTACGCTTTCTTATACTTATTTGTGTCGCTTTGCTCTAAAAACGTTCCAGGTGGATTAACTTTCACTGTCAGGTCCACATTGCCTATCGGTGCTGGATTAGGATCATCTGCCTCCATATCTGTTTGCTTAGCAAGTGCTTTCAGTTATTTGTCTGGGCATGTCAGGGAAGCTACTATCTTGGCTGATCAGAAAACGGTTAAAGATTCTGAAGATTGTTTGTTTATTGATTCTTGGTCGTTTATGGGAGAAAAGTGTATTCATGGTAATCCGAGTGGTATTGATAATGCTGTTGCTACCCATGGTGGTGCAGTTATGTTTCAAAGAATGGAAAATTCCATGCCAAGTGTTAGAACTTCTATGAGAAATCTGCCCCCTCTGAATTTATTGCTCACAAATACCAAGGTTCCAAGAAAGACAGCTACTTTGGTTGCTAATGTTTCCAATTTAGTGACAGAATACCCTAAAACGTCTGGTCTTATTCTTGAAGCAATGGAATCTATAGCTAGAGAAGCTTACAATTTAATGGTGAGACCATTTCTTGACACGGAATCTAAACATAGGTTAATGCAACTTATAAGAATTAATCATGGTTTGTTAGTTTCTCTTGGTGTCTCTCATCCAAGTTTAGAAAAAATCAAGAGTTATTGTGATGAATTACATGTAGGTGAAACTAAGCTAACAGGTGCTGGGGGTGGTGGCTGTGCTATTACTTTATTGGATGATGAGATACTGACAAATGAAAAGTTTGAACTTCTAACTGATAATTTTAACAAAGAAGGGTTTGAAACATTCAGAACTTCCTTAGGGGGCAAAGGTGTTGGACTGTTATTACAAAATGATCATAATTTATTAGAGAGCTTAACGGTTGAGTCTTTCAAGAATTTTGTCAATAGAGATGAAATTGAACACCGTATAGGTTGCTCAGAAGTTGAAGGTTGGAAATACTGGTAACTATCTAAATAACTGATGATATTCCCTTTGTGTTATAATCTATTTTATCCTATTCTTCTAACTTAATTTATGTGGCCTGTTTCATAATTTTCCGTATTTTGATTTTCTCTTCATTTTAACTTTACTTTGCATTACTCATATTATTATTGTTTTCATTCAAGTTCTTTAAAAATATTAGATATTGATACCAGCTTCATTTTTTGGTCTCCTACTTCTCTGTTAATGTAACATATAGTATATATATCTGTATTCTATTTGTTTTAGACTTCAAAATAGTTCCCTTTATTACTTTTAAATTCGAGAACTTCGTATTTATTAAATATATAATATTCAAATATAATTGTTAGAATTTAGCCTTTAAGGTATGGTTAACTAATAACTGAACAGCTTTATAACTCATACCAAACCCAGCCTGATAACCGTAACCACTGGCACCATAATTATGAACCAGAACTTTACCTTCGCCAGCATCTTCCAATTCAATTCTAACACCACCATGTCTACTAGGTCTCAAACCAGCTACAACCTTTATTATATCTAGAGGTTTTTCTAATATCTTTGGAAGTAACTCTGTGGTTCTTTTAATGATATCCTTGGTCTCCACATCAAAGGTATTCCCTGTCCAGTTATCCTTTTGAAGAAATCCACCTAAAATTAGTTCATTATTAGAAAAAGGTCTAGGAATAATATAGGTAGCATAGTCTTCACCCCACCTCATCATATTTTCTTGAATATGGGGTGCTCTAACAACAACAACTTGGCCTCTGGTTGGATAAACCTTGGTATCTTCAACACCACCTAATGAACGTGCGCCAATACCAGTGCAATTGAAAACTACTTTTGTCTTCGCAGTTAGGTAAGCTTGAGAGATATGGGTTAATTTCTTTTGTTTGAAAGTGACTCCTAAGTTAGTCAAATAGGCCTTCAAATTACCTAAAAAAAAAGGACAATTGAAGTCCCAAGTTGTAAAAGTAATACCATAAGCTGTACCTTCAGGTAATTCAGATTTTGGAATAATTTTGAAATCTTTCAAATAAGTTTTTAAAGATTGAAGTTTTCTTTTGTCAGGAATGAAATCCCAATATTCAGTACTTGGTCTGTTATCCAAACCGCATGTAGGACCACCTAAGTCTGACTGAAGCTTTGCTAAATTGGTGTAAGTGAATTTATCAAACGCTAAAGTCTCTGGATCATCTGGAGAGATACAAGAGAAATTTCCACCAGCCCAAGGAGAAGTGTAATTTATTGATTGGTCACCAGCCGAAAATTCATAAACTACAGTGATATTTTCTGGTTTGACACCACCGAATTTGATTAAGCATACAGTTGTGTAAAGACCAACTATTCCTGAACCAACAACCACGTGAGTAGACATTTTCAAGATATATAAGGTTTTCTGTTGATGCTGATGCTTTTTTGGTATTCAAGATTTTGTTGAAGAAGCAGCAAATTGTTTATTATTTATACTACGGAGATTCTGTAATTCTCGGAAATCCTTTCACTATGAGATTAGGGCTTAAAATCTAAGCGACATTGCAAGTCGGCGAGAGCGCTTAATCATTTTTTAAGTGATACGATTTATTAAAAAATCAATAGTTACTTATTATATGTTATCAATATACCTTGACTATCATTGGATATACAACAGTTGAATAGGTAATGAGGCATTTGCTTATCTTTGATAGTATTCATTCTCCTTTAATTTAGTGGACCCAGGGAATAATTCTTTTACGTACTTTTTAAAATCTGGGAACTCCCAAACTCTATTTTCCCAATTAGATTCCACAGGCAAAGTCTTACCTTCTTTCATACTCTTGGAGACTTCTTCACAATCTTTCCAAACCCTTAAAACATTAAACCCCATCAACTTAGCAATATCTTTCTCAGAAGCATTAGTGACTTTCCAAACTTTCTTAATCAAGTCTGGATATTTTGACACATCTTCCAATCCTTCTGGTCCGTGAGGAATACCATCGAAATCAGAGCCTAATCCAACATGATCCCATCCAATCAAGTCAACAATGTATTTAATATGGTTGACAGCGTCATCAATTGTCGCTGTTTCTGACCCATCTTTTTTAATAAACAAAGGGAAAAAATTAACGGAAACTACACCATTATTTTCTTTAACTTTGAGCAAGACATCATCTTTTACATTTCTAGCATGTTTGGTTAATTCCCAGGCTGAACTATGTGAAAATAAAACAGGCGCTTTGGTAACAGCTAATGTGTCAATCATTGTTTGGTAAGAAACATGACTTAAATCAACAATCATACCTAATCTATTCATTTCTTTAATGCAATCTTTTCCATACTTTGTCAAACCTTTATCTTCCTTACCAGCGGTTACTGAAGATGCAGCAGTCGCAAAGGGGTTATCACAGTTATGAGTTAAAGTAATATATCTAACACCCAAATCATAATATTGTCTAATAACTGATAACGATAAATCAACTTGATGCAAACCCTCAACCCCTAAAGTGATTGAAATGACATCACCTTTACCATCTAAGAATTTTTCCAATGCTTCATCAGCAGTATAAACAAATTTCAAGCTCTTAGAGTATTCATCGACTAATCTCTTCGTAACATCAATTTGCTCTAAAGTGTCTCTAACAGCGGAATTAGCCTTTCCAAAATCTTCATATAATGGATCACGATCTTTACATTCGATGTAACAACTGAAAAACTGAACACCAAGCTTTCCTTTTTTCATACGAATTAGATCTGTCATTGATCCCAGAATTGAATCAAAATCGAACTCACCGGCATGAAGTTCATTGTGGAGTTGGTATCTCAAAACGTATGGAAAATCATTGTGTGTATCAATAATTGGTGTTGTTTCAACCAATTTATCAAATCTTTCCTCAATAGTAGAGTCTATCGTCATTGGTGGGAAAAACTTGCTATGTGAGTATAAAACATTGATTTTACAAAAAATAGAGACACGGATGGATTGAAGGCCGATTTTTGTAAGATAACTGTGCTGGGTGGCGTCTTATCCTATTGCCGGTGAGTTCTTCAGGTTTTTATCCGCCGCATAATGGACGGCTCCTGCTTTAGTTAAGACAATAAAAAAACTTCTCTGAAAACTCCAAAAGTAAATTATATTAATGAGTAAAATATAAACGAATATTCAGAGTAAAAAAGAAAGAGGTCTATCTCTACATATTCAAACTCAGTTCAAATTGAACACGACTTCCAAGTAAATCCAGGAATGAGAAATCCTTATACCAAATATCAATTCAACGTCCTAAATTAAGTCTCCAGCCCATCTGTCTTGTGATATTATACCAATCTACATATACTTTTCCTTCCTGATTAATTTTCCATACTTTTTCAAGAACATACAACAACTTTTGATAGCTGCACATGTATCCACATATTTGAACTAAATGATTCAACAATTCCTTACATTCTCTTCTTTCTTCTTTTGTTACTGAACATAAACCTAGAATCAGCATTGGAAAAGCTAAACTCTTTTTTAAAAAAGGTTCTTTTACCAAAAGTCTAAGATCACCTCTCAAACGGAAAGCTAATATCCCGATTTCAGGGACAGAAGGTGGTAGCTTTTTAATGACTTGTTTCAAATAAATTTGACTTGATATTTGGTAGCAATCAAATAACATCAAGTGATTCTCTAAGAAGTTAGGTGATGTTGAATTTGAATATTTAATGCAAGTCATATCAGGTTTAGTCTCCCTTATTTGTAGATCTAATTTGTCAGCACCTTCTAAAACATCACATATGACATCGTATTTATCACTTTCGCTTAGATCAAAAGTTAAATGTAATGTATTTGAATTCACTAACAATTCTAAAGTTCTTCCAAGTGACCAAATTAACGGTCGTATGCAACCTTGTATTGGATCGTGGATTACCTTGGTATCATCATTTACTAAAAATAATTCTTCATAAGTACTCATTGGATAAAGAGCTCCATTTTCATTTGACTGTGAAGCTAGAATATCTATATAAGCAAAATTTTCAGCCAACATTTTACCTTCTTCTGAATAATCTGTAATCAAAATTCTAAATCCACCTGGCATTCTTTCAATCATATTAAAGCATTTGCTAAAGTGACTAGACCAATTCGATGTTTCACCTGTTGACACCTCCATTAAAACAATGATCATATGAGCCACAAAGTTAATGAAAAAATTATCTTTATCTAAGTTCCTATTATTTTCTTCAGTCAAGCCATCAATTATCCCAAGATATTGACCAATTTCTTGATCGTCAAACTGATAATTTAACCCATCATTTTTCATCATTTTACATCCCCATGTAATAACTGCATATAATATTACTTTATACTTAAGGGCCAATGAAATGAAAATTCTGGAATAATGGTTAACATTTTGTGTAAAAGTTGTTAACTCAGGTAAAACTTTCTTGCAAAAAAACTCAAAATAGCTTAATTCAACTTCAGTCAATGGAACTGGCAAATTTATTCTAAAATTTATTTGCTTATATCTTAGTTCCGAAATGCCTGTTCTTTCTTCAGTGAAGAACAATGGACTAACATAAAAATATCTTCTGCTTGTTACGTCTTCACTTGGTCTATTATTCACGAGCAAAAGATTCATAACATCGGCTCCAAATATATCTTCAGCTGTGATTGTTGTGATCATTGTTTGAATTTTATTAGTTACATTAGTGATCGGTAAAGACCTAGTAGATGTTGCTGTCGATGATATTTTCAAAAGATCATGAGTATGGGATGGTTGAGCTATACCATCAATGATGATACTGCTTTTGTTTTGGATAGTTGTCGGTTCTTTGTACAAGCAATCCCAATTTCTTTTGAAGCAACCAGTACAAATTGGTTTTCTCTCATCACATTTCTTCTTTCTCTTCCGACAGTTAATACAGCCCGATCTTGATCTTGTTACCTTTGGTTTTCGTTCATTGACTTTGGTCGCAAGGGACATCGTTCAAAAATAAGCACACAACTATTCTTAACCACAATAATCAAACACAATAATCAAAAGAACAATGGTTCTCATTTGAGGCTCAATAAATCAGAACGTGATACCAAAAATATACTAAAGGATTGGGTTAGAAACTTATTCAAAAATTCATTTATCAACTTTTTGATGAAATATAATGAAAAAATATTAAAAAAAAGCCCAACGCGGGGCTTGAACCCGCAACCTTGTGATTAAGAGTCACACGCTCTACCGATTGAGCTAGCCAGGCCGTTTACAAAACTGTAAGGGATATGGCGATAAAGCATCTGGATTTGGGTTCACATTATGAGATGAAGTGGAAATGAAGTGGAGAAACATGAAATAAGGAAAGTCGTGTTAAGTTCTTTTATTGTATTTGCATTTTGATGTTTGTCGGAGTAAGAGAGATAAACCTCCGTCAATTATTTATCCAACAACGGGGGGCATATACCTTCTATTGATATGGTATCTTGAGAACTAGAATGTAACCGTTGTTTTCAACCATGGATATTTACTCCTTTAGTAGGTAGTATGAATTAACATACCTTAATTGACTATATTTTGATCTTAGGATTTTGAGTAATAGAAACGATAATCCTTTCTCTTATAAAATCTATATATTACACAAAAATTAAATTGGGAAAACACTTCACCTTTTATACAAAAAATTACTTAACAAAAAGAAAGTTAAGAAATATTAATTAGTTGGAAACATGAATGATCCTGAAACATGGCTGACCTATAACCTGTAATTTGTAACAATAACTTGAAATTTGTGACAATAATGATTTACAGTAACAATTTAATAAGACATACATATTATCATAATGATAATGGAATGTGATGACTTATTTCCGATACACCCCCTTGACTTTAACATCATTTTTGAAGATATAACTACTGTTCAACAACCTTTATCACAACTGGTTTAGTTTAAATGTCGGCCAATTGATTTTCAGAGGAAACATGTTTTAATGTGAACATCTTTTGTTTGAACCAATATATAATATTCATAAATCTAATCATATAATGCTTATTTTCGGATGAAAATGTTTCATTTTCAATTAAGAGTGAACTAAACTCTCATAGAACTGCTGGTACCTGGAATGCCCAACCTCTAGTTATTTCTGAAACAGATTATCAATCCCAATTCAAGAAACTGACTATTGGTACCCAATGGATATTCAACATCAAATCTGATGGTACTACATACAAAGCTAGACTAGTTGCAAGAGGTGATCGTCAGCATCACTCTACCTATTCATCCACATATTCTCCTACCCTTCGTCCTGATATAGCCAGACTTATTTTATCACATTGTGCTCAATTCAATTGGTATTTTACTCAATTGGATATCAAAACTGCTTACCTCAATAGTGATCTTAATACCAGAATCTACATTCATCCTCCTTCTGGTGTTCCTTCCCCTTCTGTTGCTCCTGGTAAGAGGGTGATATTTCAATTGCAGAAAGCACTTTATGGTCTAAAACAAAGTGGTAGATTATGGCATGAAACTATTTCATCCTTTCTATTAACAATTGGATTTATCAAGGATATCTCTTTTCCTTCAACTTTTGTTTCTCATGATAAATATGGTAAAGTGAATTGTATTATTGGAATCTTTGTTGATGATTTTATTGTTACAGCAAAATCAAAGAAGCTATTGAATCAACTGTTGACATCTTTAAATAAATCTTATGAGGTTAAAATCATTAAGCCAAATGAATCAAACGGTATTCAAAAATTTCTTGGTATGGATATGACGGTTCTCAAATCTCCTTCTGGTAAAGTATTAGCTATAGATATAAATCAATGTGATTTTATTTCAAAATTGATTACTGAATACAAAGTTAAAATTTCCAAAAAGGTATATAAAACACCTCTAACACCAGGTTTTTATTTT